>MU826091.1:0-16483 GCA_029204205.1 Desmophyllum pertusum | reverse complement strand
AAACACGTAAAAGAGTTATTATTTTATACGGTGAAGCACGCTTCAAATTTCCAAACCTTTTTCTACTCTTTCTACTCATTTTAAAACGTTTCCAAAAAGCTTTTTTAAAAAACGTTTCTTGACTGCTTTATTGTTCTGATATGAAATGTTTACTATAACATTCAGCGACTTTGATTTCAGTTGGCCGATCAAAGCATGACATTTTTCTATTTCTTCGGTGAAAAGTCGCCGGCAAGTGTGGTCAGCCGGCTGCTATTTTGAACCCTGATGTCACTAGTTCCCTAACAAAAAATTCCTTAGAACTGTTTAAAAACAAACATTGAAAACCCTTCTTCTACTCATTGGCTCACCTAGTATTTTAATCATGGGATGAATTTTCCATACTGACATGTAGTGAGATTATTTCTTATTTAGTTAAAAAAAAGCATTAAAAAACAATTTATGAAAATGAAAATTTAATTATTTTGTTCTTAAAACACGAAGACGCAGTGTTCTCCCTAGGTATTTAAGGCTATGCGGCCCGCCCCACTTGAATTGCTGAAAAAAGCTTGCCGCTTGGCTTAAAAAGATCGGCCAACGAACACTTTGTGCTCAACAGGGTTTCACCGTTTGTACGTTCCAGAGATTGCTTTCTTGACAGAAAATTTCCACTTTGAAGTAGTCTACATCAGTGCAGAAACTTTCTTTGCATTAATTTCTCAAAGGAATGCCGTCATTTCAAGGAAAATGTATCAAAATAAGCCAGCTTGACGTACGCGTTCTCGACGCCATGTTTGTTTACTCTTTGTCACGTGTTATTTCACTAGTTCCCAGTCTTCCACAACTACGTCTTTTTGTAATGCCGGCTTTTTATGAATTTTTTCCCCCACAAATAAGGCATACCGGTATACCAGAAGGAAGGAAAGAAAGAATAAAGAAAGAAAGAAAGATTTGATCATGTGCTGAGGCAGTTCAGTTTGATGATTACCTGATTAAGAAAAACAGAACAAAAAGAGACACTTTTTAATATCACTTTAGAAGAATTGTGAAAGATAATGATTGAAGCAAATAAAGACAAACTAATAATATATATCTGTTTAAAAAAATTTCATTGGTTTTCTGGTTGAGAATTAAGGTAAATCTACGTTTTATATCTTGACTTTGAGTCTCAGGAATGCAGGAAATAGCGTTTTAGAGGGTAAAGTCAAAACAAATTTCCGGGGAGCATGCCCCCAGACCCCCCTAGGAGCTCACACCTATGGCGCTCGTGCCACGACTTTGTTGTGGAAAAATCCTGCCCCCTGGCCTTCCCAAAATCCTGGGGAGAACACCGAGACACACTATAAAAGGAGAGGTACCAAAGGTACCTCAAGTTCATTTGTCAATCAACCGCGAACAAGACAATAGCTGAAAATTAGTCCGTCAGTAGAGAATAAATAATGTTTCGTTTTTCTTTCTATAAATCATTCTAAATCCCACGGAATAATGACTAGTTTCTTGAAATATTTCGGTGTGCAAGAAACAGCAAAAGAACATAGAATATTATCATAACTAACATGCGTGTTTACGCTGACACAACCCGCGAAATTGAAACTCGGTCATGAAAGTTTCATATTTGAAGTACATAATTTTGAATTATCTGTTCTAAAAGTTTTAATTCACATCTTACCGAGAACAAACGAGGAAATTTGAGACATTATAAGGTTTTATGTTCATAGTGGATACAAAAATTGTAAAGGAATACAAGAACATTACAAAGCTCTAGCCTCCACGTGCAATACTAAAATGCAAATTAGATGGAAAGTATGAGGAAAGTAGGAGGAGCTTAGCCTTTTATAGTGCGTCTTTGTGTTTAAGAATCTCATTCTGAGTATTGTACATCTTAAATCAAATCCCAGTAGTAGACATTAAGTTCATGACTTGAAAATGAATAATAATTTTTTATGGTAATTCTAAATTGTATATCCCAGATATCACCTACCTGGATCATGCTGGAACAACACAGTATCCACAGAGTGTTATTACAAGCATCTACAATGACTTAACCAATAATGTTTATGGAAATCCACACAGTAGAAACCCTAGCAGTCAATTGTCTAGTGATACCATGGAGCAGGTTCGTATCAGAATTTTAAAGCATTTCAATACCACTTCAGAAAAACACACTGTGATTTTTACTGCTGGTGCTACTGCTGCTTTAAAACTTTTGGCAGAGAGTTTTAATTGGCAGGCAGCCATCAACAAGGAAAGCTGTCATAGAAGTCGTTTCTGTCATCTTCAAGAGAATCACACATCAGTGGTTGGTATCAGAGAAAGTGCTGCTTTAAGTGGGGCACAAATTATCTGTGTAAATGAGAAAGACTTCATGGAACAACTCACAAGTAGAGAGGCAAAGGAACATTCACATTTAAAACTATATGATTCCTCAAGCAATCAAGATAAAAATAATGATTACTTTGTGGACGAATATGTTGGCTGTTGTCACAACTTATTTGCCTTTCCTGCAATGTGTAATTTCTCAGGAACAAAGTACCCTCTTGAATGGGTTTCTCAAACTCAACAAGGAGCATTATTTGGTAGCAGTCATCTGTGTCGTTGGTTTGTTGTTCTGGATGCATCTTCATTTGTAAGCACTTCTCCCTTGGACTTGGTTTCTTGTACAGCAGATTTTGTTCCCATTTCCTTTTACAAGATGTTTGGTTTTCCAACTGGTTTAGGTGCTCTCATTGTAAAGAACAGTAGCTCGTACATTCTACGTAAGTGTTACTATGGTGGAGGAACTGTGCAAGCTACAATTTCTAGTGAAAGGTTTCATGTCTTGAAGAAAACCCTTGCTGAGAGGTCAGTGTACTTTTTTTGTGCTTATACGTTATTAAGGCTGTGCAAAAATAATAATAAATAAATAAATCACTTTATTTAAGTGTTGATGTATTTAGTACTGCTGTACTATTTGAGGACACTGTAAATGAACAAATGTGACTGAGTCGCATATTAGCCAAAAGCAATATAACGAGAAACACAAAAAGGCACTAGAAAAGGCAATCTAGGGGCAATAGCGTAACGACACTTAAACTAATCTCCAAAAGATGAGTATGGGGAAAGTGCCTGTAAGGTTGGTGGAGCCACATGCAAAACAAGTCGAGTATGGAGGGTAACCATGACAACCCTGTGAGCGGCAACCACCAGGCACGATCACACTGAAATTCAGTGGAAAAACCAATCACCCTATACTTGTAAACCTAAAGGGAGGGATGGGCCAGGAGCAAATACTTTGAACCACCGCCGATGAAAAAATTGCTGATGACCTCGATGGAAATCTAAGAATTACCGAACAAAAACTACAAAAGAAAGAACACTTACCCACTCCAAGCGAGAGGAGAACTCTTATTAAGTACTTGCTTCACTTGCTCACTCAACCGACTTGTGTGTGAATTACATGTACCATGCGATGGGTGTATTTTTATATCTGTAGCGGCGGGAGACTCTTGAAAGAAATTTGAGAGGTGTCGTGAGTGAGCGAGCCACGTGAGTGAGTGAGCCATGTAATATTGTTCTACAATTGTCTTGATAAATAGGACTATTTTACGGGCTTGACTTGCGATTAAACAATCAGATGTAGAAATCACTAATGTCTTTTATTCTTGACATCAATTTGAATGATCGTTGAAAGCTGTAAACTGATATTCGATCAACATAAAATATATAAGCTAAAACTAAACAAAATCACTGTTTTGTTCAAAGTAGCCTAGCACGTGATAATTAACCTGCGAGTAACACAACACTAGAAAATCACTAAAGACTAGATAAAACTTAATGAAAAACGATGGCCTAGGGAAAAGCCCTGGCGACTAAAAACTACACTGAACTTAATAAAGGAGATGCGATGCTAATATAATGTTCGAAAAGTTCTAACAACAGCTTATTCTAAATCACTGTGACCAAGGCATGCAGTCACGCACAAGGGGGAGAAACGAAAAATTGAGGGTTGATTGATTGAATTGATTACGAAAAACGAGAAACGAAATATTTTAAGTATTGGATACAAAAAGAGAAGTTTGATCACTTGCATATATATCAGTCCTACACTTGCCTCTTACGAATTTCCTTGCAACTTGTTTGCTAGCTTGGTTCTTGGTTCTTAGTCTTATTGTCTTTGATGCGAAAGTGCAGAAACAACTGGCGATCTAAAATGATGATGCATTTTAAGAGCGACAATTACAGGCTTAATTGTTCTTCTAATAAAACGGAAACATGTGGTTGCTTGTGGAGACTACACAATAGACCGTTGAGCGGTCATTACAATATCGGACTCAAACACAATAAACAAGAACTTCAAGGAACTCATGGCTGACATCCTGTTATTATTATTATTTTTAATTAATGATTATTTTTTTATTGGTCAACATGTTTGAACTAATTTTAAAACTTTCTTCCTGTTTATGGGTTAAATGGGAGAGATCACAGAGCTTGATACAATTCGTAAAACCACAAAGCATAGCCTATATTATTTTGGCTATTTTCCATGGGAAAATGATAAACGGAACCACAAAATAATTATACTGAAAAGATTGCTTTGTCGTGCTTAGCTTGTTCGAGGTCGGTTACACAAACAAATATAATTGCAAATTGAACATAAACGTGATTAAGAATCCCAGCTGTTGGGAGGCAAACCAGTTGGCTATTACAATACAAACCATGGCTGAGGAGTTGAACTCAGGACTACTGAGAACAAGTCCAGCTAGTGGCAGGGTGGAGGATGCGAACCAGGGACCCCAGATTTCAAATCTAGCACCCTATACAACTCAGCCACACTACCTCCGCAAGCCAAATATTCGGGCCTAATTTCTCCAGAATAAGGATAGGTGCACACCACATATACTGAAATGTTCCAATGTATTCAGTGACGCCTGACATGTAGTCTGTCAGTGATCAGTCAGTAGCCTGTCTGCAGTGACCTGTTAAAGTATCATGCAGGATAGTTAATAAGTTTGCTGTGATAATCCACAATAAACACATTTAATACAATCTTCTAATAACCGTAAGCACATGTATACCTATTTTTCAGATTTGAGGATGGCACTGTTCCTTTTTTGGAAATTGTTGCCTTGCAACATGCATTCAATTGGTATGAACAGCTGATAGGATCTATGACAGCTGTCTTGAGTCATACCCACAGCATAGCTTTATATGTGTATAACAAAATGTCTGCAATGACACACAACTCTGGTAAACCATTGTGTAAGATATACTGTGACACTGATTTTAAGGACAAGGCAAGGCAAGGCCCCATAATAAACTTTAACCTGCTAAGAGCGAATGGAGATTTTGTTGGCTATAGTGAGGTATGAGATTGTTATAGTCTGTCTGTATAAACAATAGCCTCCATTAATATTTGGCGAGGAAATATGCTCGGATATTTGTCTGCGGACATTATCTGTTCCTAGAGGCGAACAGTTTTCCGAGAGCGAAGCTTGAGGAACACTGTGAGCTTCGAGGAACAGATAATGTCCAAGGACAAATATCCGAGCATATTTTTGAAGCCAAATGGAGGCTATTGTAGTTATTATCCTTCAAATTTTTTTTCACAAGGCCGCTCTGTTTGCCATGGAAGATCTCGGTTGGCCAAGCTGTTAAACATCAAAAAATAATTATGTTGGCGTTCAAAAATATTTCTAGTCTGTTCAAGACAATCAGTCCTATTTAATTTAGCAATTTATTTGAGATGAAAACTGAACCTGCGAACGTGAAACGCAAATTTTCAAAACTGGGGAATATCACTTGGGGAATATCACCCGGATATTCCCCAGTTTTGGCTGCGTCGCGTGACATGTTTAGACCAATCACGCGCAAGAAAAAATTTTGATGGATTATAAAGTTTGATATGTTACTGATCATGAATATTGACAATAATAAATTATTGGTATATAATTATATTGGTTGATGCATGGTGTAATTTTGTTTTACAGGTTGAAATTGGTCTGTCATAACTTGATTCTATATTAGTTAGAGATACATGTAAAGGATGTTAAGTAACAAGATATCAGCCACCACTCCCAAAAAAATAGTTCAGACTTTTGGGAATTTTGATAAATATCTTAAAGGACTTTCATTAACAAAAATAGGTCCATGACACGTACTTGTATGGCTATAGGGAGTAAAGAAAAGTTCTGGAACCTGGCAGGGCTCAAAATTGCGACCGATACAGTCGCATTAACTAACATTAATTTCATCCTTGGCGACTAAAAATTCTGGTTTAATTGCCACTATGCAACTACAGTCATCTCATTTAGATTATAAATTAAAAGATTTAATTTTAAAAACAATTAAAATTATTTCTATAGAAATTATTTATCTTGTCTTGTAGTTGTTTGGCTTTCATTGCAGTCATATTGCTCCATCTTTTTGTTTTGGTGTAAAAAAATATCTCGACTTCAGTGAACTAGGAAATCAGGCTGGCTGGGTTTGAAATCGTCCTATAATGTATTTGCAAATTCTTGAGCATCATGTATGCCAATGGATTGTCTCTGCTAACTGCTTTGTGAAGTCTAACGTTTATTATTTGTTAAGTTGTGTGCTTATCAGTTTAATAAACTGAAAACACTGTATTATATGGTGATTTATCATTATCTGTAAAAGTCACAAATAGTATAACATAATTAACCGTACAACGACATATCATATTACATATATGTATATATTATCTTAGACTCAAAAAGTATTTTGATACTCCAGAAACAATCTGACACGTGTTTGTAAATATTTTCGTCATGTTTACACAATTTATGTAAATAAAATAATAATGTTATTATTATTTTAACAGGTAGAAAAGATGGCCAGCTTATATAATATTCACCTAAGGACAGGCTGCTTTTGCAACACAGGGGCCTGTCAGAAATATCTGAGCCTTTCAAATAAGCAAGTCAAGGACAATCTGTCTGCAGGTCATGTTTGTGGGGATGATGTGGATCTTATTGAAGGACAACCTACTGGCTCAGTGAGAATCTCATTTGGCTACATGTCTAGCTTTGCTGATGCAAAAACATTTCTAAATTTCATTGAAGAGTGCTTTCTGGAAAGTGATGTAAATGGCATTTGGCAGCATGGCACCTCCTACACACACCCAACTTTGCACAGTGATGCCACCTTACTCACAAATTTAGTCTTGTTCAAACATTCTCAAGGCACAGCTACATCTGCCCATCACAAAATAGTGTGTTGGATAACAGCAGTCCCAGCAACTTACTACAGGATTTAACTGTACAGTCAACACCAAACCAGAAAGATGCTCTTGCAACACGTGTCGGTGCTAGAATGCTTGATGATTGCCAAGTGTACAATTCTGGGCTTCTTACCTCTGTTGACAGTCTCCATCATTCAAAAGACCTAAGGTTGGAAAAGATCTGCCTTTATCCCATCAAGTCTTGTGCAGCATTTGAGGTAATAATTAAACGTGATAAAATATCTATGGCACCTACATAGAAACCAAATGAGTTACGTTTGTTTTGGTTTGAGACTTTTATGTAAATGAGTACTTAAAAACTGAGCACCATGTAGTTAATACTAAAACTAATATTGTAGAGCAAGCCGATTGGTTGATAGAGACTGGTGGCATGTGCTTATTTGGCTTGTTGTGAATGGAGAGTGGATGGCAGGTACTTTTCTAATCGCTTATTAAACCAGGAAACACCTAGTATGAGGAAGAGACCAAGGTTCAATTGAACTACCGTAAAGTTTCGAAAGTACCAATGACCCCACGAAAGTAGCGACCCTCCGAAAGTAACATCAAAACTTTATGGCTGCTAATTAATCCCGAAAGTAGCGAGCCCCGAAAGTAGCGAGACATTATACATATAAATTATACATTTTTTCCCCAATCAATAGTCAAATATACAAGTATAAATATCTTCATACATACATATTAAAGGCACTTTACTACAAGCTAGGAAAGCTATCGCTTATGCCACAACTTTTCCAAAAGCAATAATTGTTTTCACCCATTTTGGTCTATTATTTCGGAAAAAGAGCTTGCACCAGTTTCAGTTATTTAATGGTTTTCCCCGAAAGTAACGACCCACCGAAAGTAGCGACGCCCCTGAAAGTAGTGAGCCCCAAAGGCTGCTAATTCCGAAAGTAATGACCCTCGTTACTTTCGGAACTTTACATTAAATATTTTCTTCTGTTTATTCTGAGGCAGAAACAGCCATTTTAATCAAAGTACCATATTTTCTCCATTATAAAACGCTGGGCCCCGAATAAACACTGGGTTCAAATAAACTCCAGGTCTATCAGGTTGAGCTTTAAATAAAAGCCTCTCGCATTTAATCGAGGTACCGGCATTTATTTGAGGTCCGGCGTTTATTTGAATTTGGTGTTATGAAACTGAATCTCATTGACTAGGTGTAATGAGTAGGTTCATGATCGCCACCACACTTTAACACTTCAATTTATCAGTTTTGTTCACTCCACTCAACAACCACCAAGTTCAGCATTCGCAATGACTTGTTTGTATCAACATTTTTGACTAGAGATGAAGTTGGTGACATTTTGCTGCAGTAGCTTAGTGAACATTTTTGTTAATGTTTTGTTAAATTTTGCCTTAAATTCAGTAAATGTTTTGTAAAATCAGTGAAACACGAGGCTATAAAAAATGATGAAAAAATATCCATGTTTAATAAATGGCAGGCCCCTAATAAACACCGGGTTCAAATAAATTCAGGGTCTAACGTCTTAGCTCTTGCAATTAATATTTGTAAGTTTCCTGTTCACAAATGTAAATTATTTTTTAATCCTTTTTGAACAATGGCTGCATGCATGTTATTAGGCAGTAGCTTGAGAATTTGGAAACCTATTATAATTACATTCTCAAAATAAGTAATTATAGCCTCAAATTAAATTAAGCACCACCAATAATTATTATCCATTGATTACAACTGATTAATAATTATTATTGATTACTGTCGATCATCAATTTCATTGATTTATCATGTCAAGAAATGACGATTGAGAATTATTACAATCATATTTCTAGACTGCCCACTTTTTCTATCCAGGCAACCTTGAAAAGGGTGTCAGCTTCTGAGGTGAGGAAGGGTAGTGCTACGGACTGCTCCCATGCTCTGTTCTCTGTTCTCCGTGTCTAATTTTCACTGATATGAGGAATAGTTAATAAGTTGCCAGTACTTCATGTTTCAGGTCAGTGAGTGGGAGGTTGGTCACAAAGGATTTCTTTATGATCGTCAATGGATGATTGTCACTGATTCTGGAGTATGTCTGACTCAGAAGAGAGAAACGCGATTGTGTCTCATAAAACCTGTACTGGATCTTGTTAGTGAAATTATTTCAGTCACAGCACCAGGTAAAGTAAAAGTTATTTAGTATAGTATAGTCTGGATTCTGTGTACACTCTGATTGTACAAGTATGCACCAGGGACCGTGCAAGGGGAGGGGCTGAGGGCTTTAATGGGGGGAGGGTGTCTGAAAAGAATTGTGTTACATTTTCGCTTTGGATTGTGTTACAAGAATGTAGCCTCGTTCCTTAGTTAGATATGCAAATGAGTCTCGGACCTCTTGGTCAAAACGTATTGGTGATGTTCTGTGGAGTTTTGTATGGTGCAATTTGGATGCGACATTAAAGGTGTTTTCATGGCGAATACCTTGTGAGTTTTATTTGGTGAGTGGTGTACCGGGGAAACAGAAAATAAATGTTTCCCACAAACTCTTCATCTTTTTTAAGGAATGCCTACTTTGGTGATGCCATTGTGCTTGCCGTCAGAGAATCAGGAATGTGAAGCAAGTATTTGTCAGACCAAAGTCTGTGGAGATAGGTAAATCAGTCCACTTAGCTTATTCCTACACAGACAGATAAATAAAATAAATAAATAAACAACTTTATTTAAGATGATGCAAAGTTGTCTTCTGTTCTGCCAGAGGCGGATCCAGGATTTTTTGATAGGGGGGTCCCCAGGGTTTTCCCGAAAATGTGAAGTAGATTGAAGGTTTATTTTTGGCAGTAGACGGCAGTAGTAAAGGCGCAAAGGGGGGTGTTTGGGGGCCTACCACAGAAAAAATTGAGATTTTAGGCTCTGAAAAAGTGCATTTTGGTGGATTCTGGAGATGGTTTTGCTATGGATAATAGAGAAAGCAACAAAACCCCTAAGGTCTGATAGGGGGTCCGGACCCTCCTACTGTATCTGCCACTGCGTGCACATACATCTCACTAATGGCAATGTGTGGCTAAATTCACTTACACTATTCTTGGTTTTCACGTGACGTCATCAAATTCTAAAATTCTAAACTGCGAGGCCTACATAATTTTTACCTTCATTCAAGGAAAGGTTACCTAAATATATAACCTCATAAACTCTGTTTCAGTACGTTTTATTGTATTTTAGTTTTTATAGCATTGAATAAAATATGTATGTTTGTTTGTTTGTTTGTTTGTTTGTTTGTTTGTTTGTTTGTTTGTTTGTTTGTTTGTCTAACTCGCAAAGCTGAGTCAAGGTTTGTGTTTTTGTAGGGTCTCAGCCCTGGATTGTGGAGACCATGCTGCCTCTTGGTTGTCAAGTTTTTTAAACAAAAACTGTCGACTTATTCAACACCACAAGGAAGATGGCAGGACTTGTAAAATAGGAAGTTTGTATAGAAACACTCATTGGTTACACAAAATAATAATTATCACATTTTTTTATAGTGTGCTTATATATAATGAACCCGTCAACTTGGAAATGTGCATTAAGGTGATATTTTAAGGTTTACACATCATTGCCCTTGGGGCATCATTTTAAATTTGTACAATTTGTACATGTTGGTCACAAGATTGCTTTAGCAAGCAAATAACATTAAAGGATGTCTTTGCAATAGATCGTTTTCACCAAAATAACAAGATCATTTTGCTTGCATCGAAAACATCAACAAATTCAGAGATTGTAGAGTAGGTGGAAATAAAATTAATATATTCCCCAAAATATTTTAACTTGACAGTGTTCATTGCAACCAAGTTATTGGGAAAACAATATTCGGAAAATTACAGAACTTAATTTTTTAGTATGGGTCCACCATATTGGTGTACCAGTTTACACCAATATGGTGGCCAAAAATGTCTGTGAGAAGAAAGAAAATAATATTTGCTACCAAAGTCATGGGTTTTCACTTCGGATTTGCTTTACTTGACATTTTTAACTGATTAGCATATCTGAAAATTATTTTAAAAGGTTTCTGTAGCATTTCAGATTACGTTGAGCCAGGCTGTCTCAAATTTCAAAATGCTATACCATAAAATTCCGAAAATAAGCTCTTGGGCTTATATTTTTCAAAGGACTTTTTTGAGGAGCTTAGTAGAAAAAGGTGACAGGCCGACAGGACTCCTACAGATCGTGACATTTGTACACTTGCCGTTCTGTATTAAATTTGGTCTTTCGACCTATTTTGCTTCGTATATGTTTCTTGAGGGTACTATATGCTACGAATTTGGGGGCTTATATACGGAGGGGCTTATTTTCGGAATTTCCGGGATCTCCAAAACGAAGCACTCTGCTAGCGCTGCTGACACAAACATTTTCCCAGCACAACTGATAGCGACACTGTAGAATACCGTAACAGCTCTATTAAGCCCCCGGGGGCTTATTTAATTTCAGGCCTCAAAAAGGGGGGGGGGGCTTATTTAAAATCATAAATTTGCGAGAAAATTCGCATTAATTTTTCAAACTTTACTATTACACCACTAACTAAAACAGAACAAGAAATCAGTTATGTATCACCGTCTTACAAATGCAATGTCTTTTTATACCCCATTTACCGTGTTTCAATACAAAGTGACTGAAACACCAGAAAATGTTGCTGAAAAGTCATTTACATCAGCCTGACAGAAGGGGGGCTTATTACAAAATCTGACTTCCAAAGGGGGAGGGGGGGGCTTATTAGAGAGGGGGGGGGGGGCTAAATAGAGCTTTTACAGTATACTAAAAGAACAGCTTTGTAGGATCAATAGTTTTGAATTTAGAATTTTGATGACGTCACATGAAATTTGGAAATCAGATAAATTTTGCCATCCAGAAAACCCTCTGAAATGTTTAATATGTTGCTCACACACCTACCATTCCTCTAGGTATCCCTCTAATCAGTTTGCGAGTACCGGGTTGGAGCCCTGGCTGAGGGCACTGTGTTGTTGGGCAAGACACGTAACTCTCACAGTGCTTCTTTCCACCCAGGAGTGTACATATGTAAATGTGTACCGGGAACTGTTGGGCCAACTTAACCAAATATTGGGGGGGTAACCTGGCATTGGACTAGTATCCCACCCAGGGCAGGTAGCAATACTAGTCAGATTCATGCTATGGTAACCGGGATAAGCTCCAGCAGTGTGGCCAGTTTAGCCCTGAACAGCTGTACCTTTACCTTATTATTTATTTACCATTTTATTACATCTGGAATCATTCTTTTTTTACATCAATATCAATGGAACCAAGGAGAGAAAGGAAGCAGTTCTCTTTCCTTAGCCAACGAATCACAATTTCTACTGGTAACCATGGCAAGCATTTGTGAACTTCTGACCAGTGTTAAACAGCAAGAAACAGGAAAGGCACCCGTGGAAACAGAGGTCAGTTGCTGTGCTATAGTTATAGAGTTGCAAATTTTCAAATTATTTTTATCAAGCCTCAAAACCCCACCATTAGATAAAGATTGCTGCTGTATGATCAGCCACAAAATTTCAACTTGTTAGCATGTATAGAACAGAAGATATAAAGTTTCAAAGTTTGGTACAAACAAACCTCTAATTTTGTGCCTGTTCTAAACTGAAGGAACAGATGCAAAATTAGAAGGGTTTGCAATGGAGAGCTAATTTTTGGCAAGTGGACGTTTTTTGGCATGCTTCCTCTGGATAGCTGATTGAATTTCATAATTTCGCAACTTTAATTTTTGTGACGTCATAACTTTAGTACTCTATTGCAGATGTATAATTACAGTTACAGTGTCATTTTCAAGTGTCTTTTTAGCACAGAGTGGAACGAAGTGTAACTCTGGGGTATTGGAATGGTTTAGGGAGATGATCTTCACTATGTCTATATGTATCTATGGTGTAAACTAATCGATAATCAATCGATATTGATTAATCAAGCTGTGAATTGGTTCGAGTTTGCGGGAGTTTCGAGAAATCAGGAGTAAAATTATAGGGTTTGAATGAAGCAATGCAAGGGAAACGGCTTTTGGTTCGAGTTATCGGGAGGTTTGACAAACAGAGGGTTCGAGAAATCGAAGTTTCACTGTATTTTACGCACTGACTGCACTGATTACAATCTTGTGGAATGTAAACAAACTTTAATGCGCGTGTTCACGGACTTTTTTGCTGGTTTAAGTTTTATTTAAAGGTAAATTGCTTTTCGTGAAAGAATAAATTATTCTTTTCTTTTAATCTTTTGGGTTTCTATGAGTGAAATGGACTATGCATTGAAAACGTTTTTCGAAGGAAAGCCGCTTGTATTGTCAGCCTTCACTCCGTAATTTTAAAATATGCAAATTCAGAAACTACCGTAGTCAAATTTTGCGTCATTTTCGATCATCCGAGTATCGCAAATCTCTCTTGTCTTGACAGGGAAAACTTCTAAAATAACACTTGTCTAAAGACACGGGGTTGGAAAACCAAGCAAAGTTTACTTTTTTTAAACATGAGTCATGTGAGGGAAAGTTTCCAATTTGATTGTGTCACGTAACATTCTGCCTGTCACGCATTGAACATTTGCAAGTCTATATTCATGCCCAGTGAATGAAAACTCTTTTATAGCTCTATGAACTAATAAGTGGAATAATTTCCTCGTAATATTTTTTCTGAAGAACTAGGTAGCTATTAAAGTTTCTTTTCTAACGGTGAGACATCCAGACGAGAGTGAGCTGGCGGCGTGAAGTCTTTGCGGTATACCTTTATAATGACAAATTTCTTTTTTTCCAAGCGCGATGCTTTTAAAGGATTTTCTGTTTCCCGACGTGAAATTATTACTTCACAGGATTCTGTACCTTTGCTGACAAGCGGCAAGCAAATTCAAGGGTTGAGTTATCGGAGGTTCGGTAAAACCGAAGGTTCGAGAAATCGAAGTTCCATACGCACTGATTACAATCTTGTGGAATGTAAACAAACCGCTGACGAAACCTTTCGCGCACATACATTCGCAGACTTTTTGTTGCTTGTTTAAGTTTTATTTAAAGGTAAATTGCTTTTCGTGAAAGAAGAAAAGTATTCTTTTCTTTTAATCTTTCGGGTTCTATGAGTGAAATAGACTACGCATTGAAAATGGTTTTCAAAGGAAAGACGCTTGTAGTTCACTGCGTAATTTTAAAATATGCAAATTATCTGAAACTACCGTTGTCAAATTTCACGTCATTTTCGATCATCCGGGTATCAATCTTTCTTGCCTTGACACAGAAAACTTCTAAAGTCTAAAGACACGGGGTTGGAAAACCAAGCAAACTTTACTTTTTTTAAACATGAGTCATGCGAGGGAAAGTTTCCAATTTGATTGTGTCACGTAACATTCTGCCTGTCACGCATTGAACATTTGCAAGTCTATTCATGCCCAGTGAATGAAAGCTCTTTTATAGCGCTCTGAACTAATAAGTGGAATAATTTCTTCGTAATATTTTTTCTGAAGAATCGAGAGTGAGCTGGCGGCGATATAAATGACTGTTTCCCGACGTGAAATTATTACTTCACTGGATTCTGTACCTTTGTTGACAAGTGGTAAACAAATAATTTTCTGAATCGAGCCGTGAACATTCAGAACTGAGTGTTGGTATTAAATCACGAAACAGAACCGATAAAAAAAAACATTACTTTGAATCAGATAAAAACCATTCTGAACCAATCGACATAAAAACAATAATAAGACAGTACTAGTGTGCGTGACCGGCGCTTGCGTTTTATTTTATTGCATCATACGTTACGGTACGCTAACTTTACTTTGGGGGAAAGAGAAGCGTAAAACACTATGTAATAAGTATTTGTTTGCTAGTGTAGTTTTAAAGATCGGTGTTGACGTTCCACAAATAACTCAACTCTAGTTGAAATCCTCGGGTCTTTCAAGCTGAAGGAACACCGGAAATAGATAAGACCAAGAGATAAGAACTGGTCATTTCTGGTTTTAATATTTTGAGCAAATTTCAGCTAGTTTTTAAAGATGTTTGTCTTGATTGATCAACTTATATTAGGAATCCTAACCTCATCGGTATCTTGCACAAATAAAATCATATATTCCGTGAAGACAATACAACTTGCTCAGCTATATATGTACAGTTGAACCTCTCCTTACGGACACCTCTCTAATACGGACACCTCTCTATTACAGACAGTTTTCTTGGTCCCGGCAAAATGCCCATATATTATCTATAAAGAAAACCTCTCTAATACGGACAATGGACACTAAATATCGGCCCCAGAGAGCAAATTCATACAAATTTAACCTCCCTATTACGGACACTCCAGTGATAATAGTTCCTATTCAATACAATTTCTTTGTGGTTACAGATCAAAGTTAATCAAGTGTCCCATTGCCCATAAAATAGAAGTAGCATTTGTTTTTCAATCAGCTGTTTATCGACATGCTATTGCCATTTGGTCCTCATTTATCATCAAGATTTCTTATCGTCAGTGGAGCATTTCAAGTGACGTCATATTCATGACCTCTATAATATGGATACCTCTCTAATACGGACACTTTGCTCCGTCCTTCGGTGTCCGTATTAGAGAGGTTCAACTGTATTGTTTAGGCACCAAATTTATAATCTCAAATGAACAGATTGCGAAATTTCTGAGTTGAGTGGCTGCTAAAAGCGTGAATGGACACTGAACTATAGCTTTAGACCCAAAATGTATTTTTAATGTTCGTTTTTTCCTTGTTGCAAACATTCAAACGTCTTATAAAATGATATATTTTACGCACTGATTACAATCTTGTGGAAAATAAACAAACAGCAGATGAAACCTTTCATGCGTGTGTTCGCTGACTTTTTATTTTGCTAGGTTTAAATTTAAATTGCTTTTTGTGAAAGAAGAAAGTATTATTTTCTTTAAATCTTTCGGGTTTCCTGGGCCTTTAACCCCCCACCTCTCTGGAACAATTCCCTCCGTGATGGGGTATGATTATTTGCTGGAACCACACATTCAGGGTTTGTACTCTCAACACCACTTTAGGTTGGGACAGTGGAATGTTAAGCCCCGGTCAAACAGCGCATGATAGTCGATGATAGTTTAACTCACCTATAAACTATCATCAACTATCATGAGCTATCATGCGCCGCGTGGTCAAATGGGAAAAACTATCATCGACTATCATGGAGAATTTGAACATGTTCAAAGTGAATGATAGTCGATGCTAGTGCATGATAGTTGGTGGTCAAACGGGAGCGCGAGCTTCACTATCATGGACATCGACTATCATAGTCGATGTCCATGATCATGTGCCGTTTGACCAGGGCTTTCGGGCAGACGTCACTCTGTGCTGCCCTTTGGGACTCTGAG
>MU826090.1:0-16655 GCA_029204205.1 Desmophyllum pertusum | reverse complement strand
CTTTTTTATTGGCGGGAGAGAGGGTGGGACCGTGGGCGTAATTACAGCTGTTTTTTCGAGAAAGGTTTTGTCGGTAAAAAGCGCACGAGCGACAATCCTCAAAGGTATTGTGGGTAGTTTTAAATTCTCGGTTTCCCTTGACTTCAGCATTTGATTTTTCAGGGAAATCTGAGAAAATGTGCAAAGATGCGCCATGGACTTATGTTTGCGAGTGTTAAGGGGGGATTCTACCTGAATTTCAATGAAATTTTTAAGAGGTTTAAAGAAGGGATAGAAGGGGGAAAACAAAAATTGGGAACACGCACAGACAGTTGATACCCACGCGGGTGCTCTTGGCGTGGTTATCAACTGTCGTCACATTGTCAATTCTACTAATTTTTAACTTCAAATTCTAATTTTAAAACTACATTAAATCTTCAATATTTATTCTTATTTCCCTAGAATTTTTAACAAACTCCTTTGAGAAAAAACTATTTCCTCCCCAAAATACCCAAAAAAATCATCCAAAAATTTACAAAACACCCCATAACATAGGCTTCATGGGATGAGTGGAGAGTTTTTTGCTTGCGGTGTGAAAAAAACGCAGAACGAGATATTCCCATTAACACCCATTTTAAGTGGCGGAAAAATGGCAATTTTCTAGTGTAGAATCCCGCCTTAAGCGGTTTTTAAAAATTTCAAAGTGATAAACCTAAAATAATTCTGAAATAGTGCGTAACTTTTCCACATGCATTTCACGAGTATCGCATAATTTCCAGAAATCTGGAGTCAATTCTGTAATTTTTGTCAAAAGCTCTAAATGAGAAAACAGATTTACACGACAACGGTTACGAAAAGGCCGACGCAAAACGTGAGGGAAGGCTAAAAGTACGCGTAGCGTACTATTACGCCGTCCCACATGGGAGGTAGAAAATTTCTAAGACCCGGAACATATATATTATGTGAAATGAACACAACTAGGTGTTTAATTTTTCTCCGTAATTGAGCCACCATGCGGGAGGACCGGTATTGGGTGGGGAACTCTGCAGGAGACTCTGCTCCGCAATCCTTTCCTTGCGTGTTTATCCAACTGGTCGTCCAATTGTCAATCTACTAATTTTTGAACTTCTAAACACAAATTCTAATTTTAAAAACTACATTAATAATCTTCAATATTTCATTATTTTCCCTAAATTTTACAACTCCTTTGAGAAAAACTATTTTCCTCCCCAAAATACCCAACAATCATCCAAAAATTTAGCATAAACAAACCCGCATAGAACATAGATTCATGGGTATAGAGTGTAGAGTTTGTTGGATTGCTTTGGAAACGCGAACCGAGTATATTGCACTCATTAAACCAATGGTTAAGTGGCGGAAAAATGGCAGTTCAGGTAGAATCCCCCGCCTTAAAATGAAAGCAACAAAAGGTAAGGGCGATCTGCGGAGTTTGATATATTTTATTATGGTTCATTGATCATATCCCCAGATTACTCTTTTCGGGATTGTCGCGTGGCGCTGTTTTTTTTTTCCTGACATTCACGACCTTTCTCGACAAGCAGCTGTATACTGGGGCTTCCATGGGCCAGTGTCAGTGTGCTTGTGGGCCCAACAGCCCTATATCGCTTACTCGAGGACGCCATGGTCATAACCCCACTGTCATATCTTGAAGTTTTGATTGATTTGTCCCGAGCATCATTATATCGATGATTGCTATCATATATACTTGGTTCAAGGTCATAAAACAACCCTCGTACCTAGGCTCTGCTCTGGCGATCAAATCCAAGGTGGCGAACGGCAGAGAACAGCCTAGGGTACAGGGGTTCCTGATTGATCACACGCGCGTAATTATATCAAGAGAATGAATTCCCTTTGGAGCTACGTAACGGATAGATCATGGCGCATCTTGAAAAAATTTTCAAGTTCGCCATTCGCAACTCGATCCTCAACCATCCTCGTTACTGTTTGGTTTATTATTACCTCTTTAGTGTTTTTCTACCTTAGTAAACTATTATTTTGAGGCTTTCTTCAACTTGAAGGTGATTTTTGCACTTCGCAAAAATGACTTAAAATAGCGTGACATAGCGTGACATAGCGGCACATAGCGTGACATAGCGTGACATAGCTCCTTTTAAAAGTCTTGAGGCTTATTATCACGCTGTCGCTACAGGCTTTCTCCTTTGTTTCAAAACAGGCACAAAACCATTCAAATGAAAATGAATTTGGATTTGCATTTAAATGAACTTGTGAGTAAAATACAATTTCATTATTCATACCTTATTCATAAATGGCGAATGATTATATTATTATTTTTATATTCATTCTAAACAGCCTACCTGCCTCGTTAGCCATGTGCAAAATTCAAAATAATTTTTACTTTAAAATCAGGCTACAATTAGGTACGTAAGCTGCTTAGCATGAATATAAAAGAATAACTAATTGGCCGCCATTTATGAATAAGGTCTACATGCATGTATATGAAAGCTAGTTTTTCATCAGGACTCGTTTTGAAAAAGAGGTCAAAAGGAACTTGGAAATTGCCCATATATTGCAGTGAAATAAAGTTGATTATTATCTATTAAGTTGATTATTATTTATTATTTAAGTGACGTAATTATTTTTTGCTGATGATTTAAAAGCAAATTCAATTTAAAATAATTAATTGGTAAGGATATGCTGGTTGACGGAAAATGTAATAATCTACATTTTAACGCGAAATGTAATAAATGTTTCAAACCCAGAGTGTAAATAACTCTTCAATTATATATTTTTGGTGATGCTATTTTGACGATCGAAGATACGAAAGTGTTTTTACTACAAAAGAATTATAACAGTTTTGAGTTGGACTCCCAATCATGACTCGAACCTGCAAGGGAAATTGAAAATGTTCGAGTTTATCGGGGATTCGAGTTATAGAGAGTAAAATTAGTAAGAAAATGACTGAAGGGAAAACGAATTTACTTCGAATTAGCGGATGGTTTGACTTTAGTTTCCATTTCTGTAGGGACTTAATTGTGATTGTGGCCACACAGCAACGGAACCTTTTTACAGACTTCCTTCGCTCGATCCACACAAAAAAAACATCAGTTTGCATTTCGTGTCCGCGAAAACTGACCATATTGTCGCCATCACACTTCGCGCGTATTTTCGCGTCCTCTCCTCCACTATCCGAACGCCTGGAACAGGCTACAGTACCCGCTAGCCTGTTCACAGGCGTTCGGGACAGTGGGGGAGCGACACGAAAAGACGCGCGAAGCGCGAAGAAGTGGCGAGTGAATAATAGGCGTGAGGATTGAAGCGTTCAATTTTATTGAAGCGTTCAAACCATGTCATTATATATATAGCATATACTGTAAAATATTCACTTTCTCCTTTACTACAGTTTATTCCTGATAACTCGAACCTTCAATAATTCAAACCT
The DNA here is from genome assembly GCA_029204205.1 of Desmophyllum pertusum. Classification (NCBI taxonomy): domain Eukaryota; kingdom Metazoa; phylum Cnidaria; class Anthozoa; order Scleractinia; family Caryophylliidae; genus Desmophyllum; species Desmophyllum pertusum. The sequence goes on along the minus strand of MU826090.1, from coordinate 13,255 downwards.
CCCACTAACTCGAAGTAAATTCATTTTCCCTTCAGGTTATTTTCTTACTAATTTTACCCTCGATAACTCGAACTCCCGATAAATAATAGGTTACTAAGGTAGAAAAACACGAAAGAGGTGATAATAAACCAAACAAGAACAAGGGATGGTTGAGCGATGGAGAAGATTAAGACGGATTGCGAACGGCGAACTTGAAAAAAATTGCCATTTTTTTCAAGATGCGCACAACCGTGACGTACATGCTCCTTTAATCTCCAATATAAGCTGTTTATTAGGTACTAGTGATACTACTTTCAGCCATGTTCAATGGGAGGCGGTGGTTAAAATGGTTAGCGCGTTGGACTCCCGAGATTAAGTTCCAGCAATTCTACATGTGGGGAGGAAGGCTCGTGAAAACTTGAACTTACCTTTCATATCCTCCCGGTATTTGCTTCTCCTACAGTACGCTTTGTAGAATTGGTAGGAATGCATCATTCGCACGGTAAAATACTTTTTCGTGCTCAGCTTCACAATAGAATCATCAAAAATGTGCAATTAAACGAGTAATTAGATTTTCCGTTAGAAAATTCATGATTATACAGTTTGTGCTAAAAAGTTAGAGCATTTTGCGTTAACCGCTTTATTACATTTTACGCCAATTTTATTACATTTTATTAGTATTACAATTAGCGTTGGTCGCTTATTACATTTTGCGTTAATTATTACATTTAGCGTTGATTATTACATTTAGCGTTATATATTACATTTTGCGTTAATTATTAAATTTAGCGTTGATTATACATTTCATGATCAGCCGGCCAGTGAACGGAAGCCGACGACTGCTGCAGTCAGCCGGATCCATAGAGCGCATTACAGAGTGAACAACAGGTTAGCTTTCGAAATTTCCCTGCTCCCGGAGGATGTCAAAAGTTACTCAGATTGATTAACACTTTGAACGTTTGAGTAGTTTGGAACACTTTATGTTGTATTTTCTGTTTACGATGTAATTCAGTACACTTACGACGCAAACATACGCATTTATAGCGCGAGCATAAGCACAAGAAACGTACGTGTAAACCGGGGTGAGCAATTTATTTTTTTACGCCCACTTCAAGATGGCGGCAAGATGGCGGCGTTAAGACTTTTTCCACAAAAAGGGAACACAGTTTCATGAATTGAGTTGGTTCGAAGCCACAATAACCTTATTCCCTAGCACAACCACAATCGAGCCGCTAGCTGCCCGAAACACTAATTTTTAAGGCAATAACGCGCTCACCATAACATACGTCAAAACTGGCCAATACTAACTGGTTTACTACGAACGAATCATAAAATCGTTACTTAACATCATAATTTAGACCATTTTTTAACCCCAAACAGTAAAAAGTTGGCTAACTACAAATTATAAACTGTTGATAAACCTGAAACAATATTTAGTCGCTTAAAAAATACAAAATGTAAATGGCCGCCATCTTGAAATGGTTTCTTAGAAAAGAAATAAAACTATTTTAACTTAATTTGTGACTGAGCCCATTAACTTTATAGGGCGATATCTTTGATGAGGTCATTGTTTACATTTTGCATTTATAAATTTATCTGATGGAAAAAAAAAACAGATCTCATAACTAGAAAGAGTATGCAAAACTCGGTTTTTGTGCCAAGATGGAAAGGAAACAGGTCGAAACCTGCTTCAATCGATGCATTCAGTAAAGTTGTAGCATTTAAACATGTTTGCATGGCTTTGTGGCAACTCTTGCTACCCATAAAAGACCATCTGGTACCCAGGGTAACGTATTCCTCTCATAACAGCCACTAAATAGCACAGTCGCTATTAATAAATCAGATCTAGAAATTTACCGGACTAAATTTAAATTTAGAGAAGCCGAAGTAAAGAAAAATCACCCTGTAGGCTCTAGACTTGTTCAAAGATTCACGAAAACGTCCGCGCCACTTTATTGATCAATCGATTTCTATCGATGATATCGGAAATCGATATCAATCTTCGATTGTTATCGATTGTTATCGATTGATATCGATTGATATCGATTATCGGTTTATCGATTGACTACACCTGGTGTTCTGTCTGTTCTTTGTCCAACGAGAGTTGGCTCTCACGAGAGTTCTCTTCAATTCTCAGCGACTGACCCCAGCACGGGTCAAACGAGAGAAAACTCTCGGCCGACTCTCAAGAAGAATTTGAGCACAGTCGAACCTCCGTTAGCGGACACCCTCGGGGCCTAATAAAGTGTCCGCTTAAGAGAGGTGTCCGCTTATGGGAGTTTAAATTTAATTTAAGTCCCTGATTTTGTAATAAGCCCCCCTTCTCTATTAAGCCACCACCCCCGACTCAACTTGTTAGCACGAATAGAACAGAAGATATGTTCAAAATTTGGTACCGTCACATACAAACCTCTCTAATTTTGCGCCGGTTCTAAACTGAAGGTACAGACGCAAATTGGAAGGGTTTTGTATGGAGAAATTAAAGCCTAAAGTGCCCACAATCCCCACATCTCGGCCGCAAATTGCAATGGAGAGCTAATTTTTGGCAAGTGGACGTTTTTTGACATGCTTTCTCCGACAAGCTGATCAAATTCCATAATTTCGCAAATTTAATTTTTGTGACGTCATAACGTTAGTACCCTATAGTCTTTATTTCTATATAGCAGGTGAAACTTCCCGAAATATATAGCGGTCAAACGGAATAAAAGAAAAACTCAAGAAACCACACACACAAAAACAAGGAATCAGTTTATTCAAGCAGTTTAATTTCATTTCCAATGATACAAAGGAATTTTTCTAAACAATAGATTTAATGTTATCACGTCTTAGTGGCTTTACGCTTGGGCTGCGAAACATGCAATCTGCTTCGCAAAGCACATTGAAGTTGTTGACAAGTTTCGATCGGCAAGAAAGTCACGGCACAAAACAAAAAAACACTTTCTGATAAAACTCCAAGAAACCTAATCGTATGTGAATAATAACATATTTAGGCTGCTTCTTATAATTAATTAATAACGGCTTGTGCATTAGGAGACTTAGGAAACACATGCACAAAATCGCGTGAGAATCGTGTGCTCTGTGATGAAGTGATCAAGCGTGAAGCACTGTACGTGTTTCGCTTGGCACAGGATACCCAAGCGTGAATGAATCGCGCGGATTCCAACACATCTCCCTTTTTACGCTTCCGCTAAACAAGCACAACAATTTCTGATTAATTAAGCTAACTATCGAGTTTGCTACACAGTTCTGTTGTATTCTATTCAAGATAGTCTAATACAGGACCTCGATTCAACAGCTAGCCCAATTTTTCATCCCCAAATGCTAAACAGTACTTTTTCAGCCTCGTTCCAGAGAGTTCGTTTCGAGCTAAAACGCCTGAGGATACTATATATTAAAATTACATGCTTAATGGTTTATTTAAACCCAAGTAATTAATGGGTAGAAAGTTGGACGTGTTTGGGGTTGTATTTACAAAACAGCAAGCAGTCGGTCACATCACGTCAGTTTGAGCTCTCAGCTCTCTCGATGTTTCTCAGTTTTAGTTTTGCGAATATGAAGTTTCAAAACAATGGAATCATTCATTTCATCAAGAGGAAAAAGGTAGGTTGAAGACTCTGAAGACTGTGACTGGCTTAAGTTAGGCCATCCCCATAAAATGTTTCGTTTCCCACCGCCCTCTCTCCCGTGAAAGGGGGTCGGTCTCTTGGAAAAAAATGAAAAGCCGAGAAACGAAATATTGACAAATTAATAAATAAATAATTCCAGGCGAGCCCTGATTATATCTTCCCCGTACGCGTGACCACCATTTTGCAACGAGCAGATATCACTCCAAAAATTAAAGTGTTCGAAAACGTCATTATGAGGGCTGATTTAGATGTCAGAGTGACTTTAACAAAGCATATTAAACTTGGAAACACCTGAGAAAAGGGCGCAGGCAATAAATAAGAAACTTTGTTTTACTTTTTGAAAAAATAGGGTCGGTCTGGCGATGGGAAACGAGGCATTTTATGGGGACGGCCTTATATTTCTCTTTTGTAGATTATTTATCTAATATATAACCATACTGACGCGTACTTGATGCTTTGCCATAAGTTATATTAAACTTCGATTTGTCATTCGGAGTATTTTGAAAAATTCGATCGAGAGCTTGAGTAAAAATAACTCGGTAAAGCATTTAAACCGAGCAACGGGAGCGTCAAAATAGTGACTACCAGTTCCATCACAGTGGTAAACGTTTATTCCGACGTTTCAAGGTTATTCGAACGTTTCCGGTGGTTTCCGAAAATTATCGAAGACTACCGGCCAGAACTATGAAGCCAGCCAGAACTCTTATGGACTACTTCACCAATACATTTAATTCTAGTTTCAGACCATATAATTTTCGCACACAGGTCCCTTGGACGCGTTCTGTAATTCTATTTAATTTGTCTTGCTGTCTAACACTTGACTGTTACCTCCAAATTATAAACCGCATCAACTTTCAGTTTTCGATGGGATATGGGCGGAGGTGGGGGCGGGGATGCGGGGATGCGGGGATGAAGATGCTATTCGGCTCTTCGGGCTTTACATTTTCTTCTAGATCCGCAACTGAGAAATTTGTCTCGTTCCTGACTAAATACGTTAAAGAGATATATATTACAGACCAATTTCTAATTAATCTCTCGATTTATTTGGTCAACTTTTTCATCGGCACACACCGTGTCGGCTTATATAACAGAGTAACCCTCCCCCCTCGCAGGTCGGAGAAGTCAGGGCCATGCCGCAACTGATATGTTTCACATCAAAGTGATATAATCTGAGGAGCACGACGAGTGATGCCGGACTGCACTAGGTACCGCTCACAGCAATTTCTATGCACAGCTTGACGTCTTCTGTTTCACGCATCACCCAGCATGTGCAGCAATGTAATAATCATCTGCTTCGCTGCGCATTTGGTTTGAGCTCCTGTCATTACTTAGTGCTGCCGGATTCGAGTTTCGACTACTAGCAGATGTTGGTGTAAAACAAGAATCCCAAAATGCTAAATCCGATGCTGAATAATATATTAAATAAGATATACTGTAATATGAAAGTCAATTGGCGTCATAAATGTGTGACGTCACAGGCTAGGGGTCTTCACGAAGCAACCTCGTTCCCAAGGCTTTGGGAACGAGGTTGTTCACGAGGTCCTGATTCGTTTCTTTTTCTGATCACATTCTCTCACACACAGGAATAAGTGAAAATCCATTCTTTCACAGAGCTATTTGCACGAGAAATCATAGTCCACTATACCCTGTTTTGATGTTCTCTTCGAGCAGCTAACTCCACCGGAACCGGAAATGACCACCGGAAGTACTGTACAGTAGCCGGGCCCCAGGTAGTAGCCCGCGAACGCAGACGTATTTCCGGCTCGAGTAGGCTCCACTCCCTTATATAAGCTATATAGGTATGTGCCGCCCCAAAGGGTATGGTTTTTGTGCCGTTTTGGTCTGAAATAGGGTATAGATTTTGACCATTTTGGTCTCAAATAGGGTATGTTTTTGTGCACTCTGGTCTGGAATTTTGTTTGGCTTTTAGACGAAACTGTTTTTTTCCATTAACATCGGGGAATTTGAAGCCCTTTTCAATTTTTTGCGCAAATGGAACCCATTCCTGGGTAGCCGTGAAGTCATGTATAAGACACGTGTACTAATTTTATGGGTCTGAAATAGGGTATCCAATTTTGGGTGAGGTCTGAAATAGGGTATGGGAAAATCACTATATTTTGGTCTGAAATAGGGTAAGGGTTTCAAGAAGCGGGCCGCACACCCCCACCAAAAATTTCAGGGAGTACCCCCCCCCCCCCCCCCCCCCCGGGTACCAGTCAAACCACTCGCCTGCGGCTCGTGGTTAACGTTCCATTATAGCGCCATTTCTATGACAGTGTAGGTTATGAAAACATGTCGTCGATTTGTTTTTGAAACATTTATCAATGTAAACACGCGCCAACCCCCTCACGACTATAGAGCAGTATGCATGCACGAGGGGTCATTGTTCATACATGCGTTAATTCTCTGAACAGAACAGGTGTGTTTTTTTTAAATAAAGGAAGAAAGAAAGATGGTGAGATTCACAGCCGCTCAGGTCTTTTTGTACAATAATTTTTGTTTTTGCGAAGTAATGGATTTTATTTCAGAGTAAGTTAAACATGATGTAGCATTTATATGTACAAAAGTTTGCAATCCACCGAAAGAAAAAAGATTCCCACATTTACCCACAATTCTTAGCGCACGAAAACCCTAAAAATGCTCATAAAAACGCACAGAAAAGTTCTAAAAACTTCAAACCTAGCATATACAATGTGTTAGTACAGGGACGAATTTCGCAAAAATATGGCTTTTCAGAGATGTGCCTATTGGCTATGTTAGGTTCGCAAGGTATTGTGGTAAAATGTACAGCGCCAAAGCGACCGCCAAAGGCGGAAGTGAGATCCGTGACTGGTCGTGTTTACATTCAGGAAACTGGACACCACTTTTTTGACGATTTCGATTCGACGGAAAAGTTAGAAAATGGCGGTGCTGTTGGTTTGAATTGTATGGTATATTGGATTATGCGAATGTATGAAGCTTTCACAATGCCTTAAAACGCCCTGAGATGCTAATGGAACTTACAGGAGGTTTTCTAAACTTTGGAAAACAAAATAATGATAAATTTCGCCATGTTTAACTTTAAGTCCAAGAAGAAGGTAAGGTTTTGATCGATAATTTCTTCGTTGATCGATCAAAGGAACTGATTCACGAGTTTGTTCACTTGTTTAAAACCTTTTTGAGATCGCTGATAAACTTTAATTATAAATATCCAAGGCTTTATATATTGGACTTATATCGATAACGTTACGTGAGCTAGTGAAATTGAAGACCGTGCATTGGCAATTATATGGCGCGCGCGCGGCAGAAAGCATGTGTCACACTTGCCTATAGATTCTTCAGAACTTTTAAGGCCGATTTAGACGGTACGATTTTGTCGCATGCGACGCGCTTACGACAAGTCTACGACACGAATTGTGTCGTGTAAATCAAACCTACAACTCGCTTACGATTATCGTATACGACACGAAAAATGTCGTAGGATTTTGAAACATGTTTTAAAACCCTGCGACATGTCGTAGCCACAGACAAAAGTTAAATGATGAAAGTTGTATACGATTTTTGCATGACGCTAGCAGCGCGCGCTACAAAAGTCGCATGCGACAAAATCGTACCGTCTAAATTGGCCTTTAGACTTTATACATTTTAGATGTAGTATCGATTAAACGGATCTTTTTCTTTCGTCATCAGGTCATAGACTAATTTTATTCACGATATAATTATGAGACTGACAATGTGGAACAAGATCTGTTGACAAGATCTTTGTTTTCAAATATGCTTGAATATTTGACTCATATTATACGACATGGCATTTTAGAGTGCGAATACGCACAAAGACGAGAGCAAATATGAGACCGTATTACACGGGTCTCAGTCCCCCTGACCGCGCGCTACGGAAAACGCTGTTGAAAGCCTATATTTTTGGAAAGAATTATGTCGTATAATAAACAATTTATTCAGCGGAAAGTTGTGTAATACGGCTGGGTATTTTTACTCGTCAGTGTTTATTTTTTCTCACCTAAAGGCTCGAAAAAATAAAAACTGACTCGTAAAAATACCCAGCCTAATTACACACTTTCCGCTGAATAACCTCTATATATTGTTCCTGATAAGATTCCAGTTTTACTTAACTTACGAATCATCCTGTGGTTATAAAGGCGACTGTCTTTGTTATGGCTTCAAACCAGTTTGGTTTTTATTTCCCACAGCGGTATAAATGAGAAGAGACAAAGAAAAAATTCTAAAACTCTTGAATACTATTTTGAAAAAAATTCAAAACCAGGGACACTACACACTAGCTACATTGTACACGGATCTCTGTAGGGCTGCGTCATCAGTACATATGGATTTTTTTTGGTTGAATCTCATACATTAAGCCTAGAGAGACATGTTTACTGACAAGCTACATATGTACAGTGTCTACCCTGTGGGAGGCGCCGTGGCCTAATGGTTAGCGCGCTGGACTCGGATTGCGCGGTACAGGTTCGAGCCCTAGCTGGGGTAGCCTGCGAGAGCAGACGTAATTTCGGGCTCGAGTTTCCCCGCCGAAAATGTTAATTTTCGGCGGGAAACTCGCGTCGGAAATTACGTCTGCATGCTCTCACAGGCTATAGCTGGGGTCATTGTGTTATGTTCTTGGGCAAGACACTTAAACTCATTTACTTCTGGGCAGAGAGGGGCAATGTGAGGGTACCGACAAATTGTCAGGGTAACCTGTAGCCTGCATGCAGACTTCTCATGTTTTCTTGAAGCAAGGAAAATACAAGATTTCTGCACCAGGCTAGGTAACCTGACAAAAAATGCTGGCCATGGGTGGTTACCTGTGATGGACTAGCATCCCATCCAGGGGAGTAGCGATAATCCTAGTCGCTTCATGCTATGGAAACCGCAGAGTTAAACTCCGGCCTCATAAGCCACTAGGCCATATTATAGACAGACTAACCCCTTTTAACTGTCTACAATATTAGGGTGGACAGATCAGAGATGGTGAGACTGCTTTTAAGTTAAATTAATCGGCTTTAATGAAATCAACAGGATAAAAAAGACCCTGATCCAATTGTTGACCATGGCCGGCAACTTATTTTGCCAGAAGACCTTCAAGTTACAAGGGAACTTGGTGAAGGACAGTATGGGGTTGTACAACTGGGAGAATGGAAACTAAATGGAACAAAATACGGTAATCACTAGTAATAAGTTGAAGTGCATCCTCGCAGACTTATTTAGTGCAGTCAGTATCTTTGATTATTTGTTTGAAGGCTGACTGATGGACAGACAGATGGGCAGACTGACTGACTGACTGACTGATGGACAGATGGATCCTGGGAAGATGAACAGACAGATGAACAGATAGACTCTGTGACTGACTGAATGACTGACAGACAGAGGGAAGATGGACTGACTGACTGAATGAATGACTGACAGCTGGTTGATGGGCTGACCGACCCACCCACCGGGTAACCGACCGACTGATTGATTTGACTGAATGAATGAATGACAGAGGGACTGATGGACCGACTCACCGACGGATGTATGGACAGACTGAATGACTGACTGACTGACAGACTAATAATTATTAATAATAAATTATTATTGATTGATTTTGATAAAATTATGCAAACATTATGTTGATTGATTGATGGATTCATTGGTCAAGTGATTGATCCCAAGATCTCTTATAATTATTGAAAAATATCTGTCGTTTTAATAAATTGACTTGATTTAACAATCTTGGCTCTTGGCAGACTAGCTACCAGTTTTATAGTATACATGTACGGCATATTTTTTTTACCAGATATATGTGGCAATCAAATCCTTGAAGAACACAGCTTTTGAAGGTGTACTGAAAGGTGTTCTAGAAGAAGCACGGACCATGCAGAAACTTTCTCATGATAATATTGTCAAAATGTATGGAATTTCACTCCCTTTTAAAGATGAACCATTGAAGTTGGTAAGTATGTTGGATAATATAATTTCTTATCATATATAATAATTATTATTATATTATAGCTACAATTTTTGTACATGTATGCATGGACGGAATTAAATAAATATATTTAAATAATTGCAATACAGTCAACTATCTCTAATATAAGCGGACACCACTGTACGGTGGACACCTCCCTAAGGTGGACATGGTCCCTGCCGAGTTTCACTTGTTTGTCTAGCTAGAACTAAACTCTCTTTAAGGCAAGCTTTTAACCAGAAGGACGTCCAGGTGTCCAGTGGATGCCCAATCCTGGGAGAAAATGATGAAAATGCACCAAAGCTTTAACAAATTTATGGGGAGACATGCCTCCAGGATGCCCACTTTTTCAAATTCTGGCTAAAAGCCTGCTTTAAGGTGGACGCCTCTCTAAGGTGGGACAGCTAGAGCTGGTCCCGATTGTGTCCAGCTTAGAGAGAGTTGACAGTATTACACGACAGTAACGCAGTAGGAATATTAATGCTTACATGTACATCACATGTAAATATAGCAATTGCCTGAAGGATTTCTTTTTTTTTAACAAATTGTTTTGCCACAGGTGACAGAGTATGCTGCATATGGTTCTCTGGAAGACAACCTCGTAAAGAAGGAGAAGAATGTGTGCCTGGTGTCTACTTTAAGCAAATTTGCTGTCCAGGTGGCACAAGGCATGAACTACCTGTCCAGTCAGCAGTTAGTTCATCGAGACTTATCCACAAGAAATATTCTTGTATTTGAGCCTGGTCTGGTAAGTACATGCTTGACTCAGTCAACAAGATTGTGAGAGTACAAATCTGTGCTTCGAGCCTGTAAGCTTTTTTGTCGGGACAAACAAAACTGTCTGTAATAAGCGGGTGCATGTCCGTATTAAGCGGGTGTCCGTAAAGCGGGGTTCCACTGTACTTAATTTCCATTTCTTTCACACTGTAAATGCATGGACTGTACATACCGTATTTCCTCGAATAAGCACCTGGGCGCTTATTTCAAATTCCGGCCAAAAGGAGGGGCGCTTATTCAAAGGAGGGCGCTTAATCGAGGGGGTGCTTATTAAGTTTTTCTTTCAACGAACTGTAACTTTATTTTGGCTAAATCTTCATAATGGAAAAAATCTACAACATTATCCATGTAAGTTTACGTAATAAAAGTTCATGTTTTTCGTTTGTTAAACTTTCTTATGTGAATACCGTAGTCCCGGTATACACTGTACGTACAGATGACAATAGAAACAAGCTTTTCCTTGTGATATCCTTTAAGAAAATCAATTCAAAGTGAGGTGTAGGGGTGGGGGCGCTTATTTGCTATTTTGGGCCGAGGGAGTGGGCGCTTATTCGGCGTAGGGCGCTAATTAGAGCGTGGGCGCTTATTCGAGGAAATACGGTATATCTTGAGTACAAGTAAAGGTAACCGTTGTTTGTTGTTTTTGTTGTTAAGAGGGAGTGTTTCAGGGTCAGGCGCATGTGAAGTAAGCCCATTTTCAGTGTTTATGAACCAATCGGAATTGGGCTGGAAATTTGCCTCTGAAAATTTTGCAGTTTATTTATTCAACTTAACACATTGACTACTAAAGCGGCCATAAACGGCCAAGAAGAGACCACAGACTTGTACCACTTGTGACGTCATCACTGTTCATGCCAGAGGATGTCTTTGATAATCAACGGATAGAGTTGGCAAATGTCTAACATTAAGCATGCCTAAACGAGCACGAAACATTAAATTGGACCGGAGATACACACGAAACGACTTGGATTTTTTCCTCCAAAATCACCAAAAAACGCGACCTTCACTACCATTGGCACTCTTTGTCAAAAAAATTCCCTTTTCCCAACGTTTAGGCTAAAACTTTTTCAACGTGAACAAGACGACTGAAAGGCCAACAAAACCACAAAATAAAATGAGAGAAAAAGGAGAGCAAGAACGGCAAAAAAAAAAATTTTGATTTCTGCGCATGCCCGAGAAAATATTGAATTCGTCGCTTCTACTTAAAGGGGATGTTAGTTGCCGTGTTTTAAACCAAGTTTTAGACAGTTTGACATTAAACTGTTGAGATAATGGCCAGAAATAGGCATCTGGGACGTTAGATTGACGTTTTTTTGAAAAAGCCCAGTAGTCAATGGGTTAAGGTGATTCCTCAGAAATAAAATCAGTCGAACGATTTTTTTGGAAACTTTCCCTGAATGTTCCCTACCAAGCACTGTTTCGAAAAATACAAAGATAGGTTTATACCGTGCTCGCAAAAGAGATATGATGGACCAATGTTACCCCATTTATGCCTTTACTGGTACTAATCACGCGCGTAGTTATTTCATCGGTTCACGTAACATTTCGCGGTAGCTAGAAGCAAAGTTTAAAGTATACTTGAAAAAAACTTGATAAGTTCAAAGTCTCGACCATATGGAACAATTTAATATATAATTTGTGGAAAAAATCACACAAATTCAAACGACAGCGACTCAAAACATTCCTCGCATCGATGTTTTCAAGGTCATAACTTGCACCCACGAGTAACGGTTTTGTGCACACTTTTAGCGATATCTTTTTTTTCCTTCCGAAAATGTTTTTATTTTATTTTTTTAACTTAAAGAGGATAATTTGAACATCAAAATTATGCAATAAAAAATATAGGTCACCGTGCTCGTTTATGAGAAAACTTTTATTTACCTCCCTGGCGAGCATAGCCACAAAGGAAAAGCCGCCATGTTTTTAATGTGCGCGCGCTAATTACGTGCGAAATTATGCGCAGTAAGGATGCGCAGTGCAATACTGAGGAATCACCTTAAAGGATTACTAATCACAGCTATGCATGGGAGCCGTGACAGCCACCAGAATAAATCCTTCAGGGTAACACTAAATTTTTTGTAATATTTTTGTGAATTTTGGTCATTCATCACAGGCAAATTTTCCCCCATCCCCCCAAATTATTTACTCACTTCCGATTGGTTCATAAAAAAATGGGCTTAGGTACTTCATAGTGTGCACATGTGCCAAACTGTGAAACACTCTGTATTAAACATTGCTGTCACTGTATTTAATAGGTTAAGATAAGTGATTTTGGTTTGGCTCGAACATTGGATGAGGGTGCTGCCAAACAGATCACTGTTCACAGAAAGCTAGCAATTGCTTGGTATGTACATTGTAGATTTTATATTATTTTATTTAGTTTACGCATTTTAAAAATATTGAAAACTGTTAGTAATTAATTAAATTTATTTGCTTTTTTTTATTTCTTCCCAGGATGCCTCCTGAGGCAATATTAGAGAATATGTTTATATCTGCGAGTGATGTGTGGAGCTATGGAATAACTCTATGGGAGATGTTTTCCTTTGGTCAACCGCCCTGGGCTGAAAAATCATTTCTACAGGTAGATATACTGTAGGGTTGGTTTATATAGGGTTCCAGAAAATATCCATACCCATCCCAAGGAAGGTCATTGTAAATTCCGAGGGAGCGGGGGGGGGGGGGGGGGGGGGGGGGGGGGGGGGGGGGGGGGGGGGGGGGGGGGGGGGGGGGGGGGGGGGGGGGAATCTGCTTTACGTGTGCTCTGTGCAGCATGTGTACGTCCCGCTTCGTCGCGCGATTCCTGGCTCCGCGCTATCATCAAGCCTCTGTGGTCTACGCCTACTCTCCGATGTGTCCGTGGGGGGGAGGGGGGGGGGACGCGCGCTTGTGGTGATTTTATGTGCCCGCGCCGCTGCCGCTGAGCCACTTCTGT
>MU826089.1:0-16683 GCA_029204205.1 Desmophyllum pertusum | reverse complement strand
CTAAAAGGTACCAATTTCTAAAGCAAAACTAGTTCCTATTCTGATAATACTTACATTACTTCGTTCAGGTCCATTGCTATCTGAAAGCCTTGATGTTTCCCCCCCTCAAAAATCCCTTGGAACAAAGGCAGAAGCTGACAATTTCCTTAATGGTGAGATTATACTAGGATTTCACAAATTACAGCCGCCTTTCAGCAAAATTTCAACGGCCGTTTAAGTAAGCGACATGTTTGTTTTATTTTTATCGTTTTACTTTTTAGTATTAAGATTTAGTAAATTGTTAAAGCATTGTTGATCAGCATAGTAATATAGCGCTATAAAAGTGATTAAATTTATATTGCTATAGTTTTTTGTTTTATAGCAAAGATGTGTGGAAGCTGGTTGCCGAGAAACTGGGGACTCCCTTCAGACGAGATTTGTTTCCTTGACATCCGCACTCATAAAAACCAGCTGAAGCTATGTTTAAGGACACATTGCCAATCCCCCCGGTATAACATAACTGTTGGAGACCTTTATGGATTTGTTAAATGACTGTGGGTTTAACTGTAATGGCCCGATCTACTATGAAAAAGGATAACCACTGTAAAAGAACAAACAAACTGAACATAATGTGTGGGTGTCAGTTTGTTTATGAGGCCCTCAGACCTTAAAAAAGAGCAATGTCATTAGATTATCACTAGACTAAATACAGTAGGCCATTTCCTTAGTGGATTTTTGGGCCTACAGTTTCAAACCGATGGCTTGGTGGTAAAGTTTTCGAAATGAAAATTGATTTGCTTTTCATGAAAATGAACATATGAGAAAAACTAATTTTCAAAATAAAAGGGTTTGGCACCACGGACTCTGCTTTTGAACACTGAGGCAAATTCAGAGCATTAGTATTACATTTCGTGTCTTGCTAAATCAGGTTGCATATAATTACAAATCAATGACATTAATACTTCTCTTCCGTAGCTGTATAGCCTGACAAGTATTTAATAATAAAAATACCTAAAGATAAGCCTTAATTATTCAGTTTACTTTTTTTTCTCTTTTTTTTTTTTTTGATGGGGAGGGGGGGGGGGGAGGGGTGGTGGAGGGCGTGATATACCATTAGTTTGCATAAATCTGATACCTTCTTCTGCCTTCCCCGGGCCTCCCAGTTCAAATAAAATAGCCTTCGTTGCTACGAAAAAACAATTCGAGTACACGAATGGATGGATTAAAAAGGTCCTAAAAGCCGTCGCTTTTATGCCGAATACCCCAATGTATAGGGCAAGGTACTAGGCTGATATGGCAATTCAAAACAAACCACATGAGGAATAAATACTTCTTTTTAATTGTAAGTAATTTGCTTTTATTTAGTCGAACCCCACATCATCCTATAGCCCCTGCCGAGTAACCTAACATTATTTTGAGTTTTTCCGGCTTTGAATTAATTATTTTTCTAGATAACCCTTGTGCGCCTTCTTAGAGTTAGGCATGAATTTGGTTGAAATTATGTTTTTGCGATAGTTACTCCCAAGGTTGTGCCGTGCAGTGAAAAAAACTCTCAATTAAAGGGGGGATTATCTAGCGGGAATGAGACTCTCTGCGTCTAAAAAATACATTACAGGAATACCACGGTTACATGTGCCAAACGTTCTAAAACATAACGAAAATGGCGACACACAAAATTACTTAATGGAAACCTGCGCATTCTGTGACAACCCAAATATACAAAATATAGGAGGTTAAGTGGTCTAGAATTAAAGATCACCGGAAAATCCGGTTTGTCGAGCTTATTTCCCATACTGTACCCTTGAAACATAAATCATGGTGGAAAGGCCAACCTCGTTCCCTGGGTCTATCTTCCTTCCCACGCTCTCGCTCCGCTCCAGGTTCGGACGAGAAACAGAGACCCCGCGGGAAAATCTATAATGTTGGTCGTAAGGGCGCGAGGGACATACGAATATGTGCAGTTATTATTGTATTTTAAGGCTGCGGGAAACGTCATGATTCTTAAGTCATTACCGATGTCGGAATGATCCCCAATTCGTTTGTACAAACGTAAAGGGTATGGTCCATCTTCCCCCGAATTGCTTAGCTTGTATTCTCGATGTTAACCCATTGGGAAGTGTCCATTTCTCCCATTGGGTCACAAATACGTGTTACCCTTGTTGATTTGTTGAAGATCCACCCTGCGGCCATCGGATTATTGTCCTTCAGCCCAGGTGACCCATCCACCAAACAGTTCCCATATTCCTGCTATTTGGAAGTATATAACCTGGCCTGGCGGGACAAGGCCCGTATCGGTTTATCGTATCCTGATGAGGCCGTTTATATGTGAGTCCAGAATCAGCAACCAACCTTTCTTACATACGTCATACTGTGCTGGACGCACTCTGAGTGGAAAAATAAAATAAAATATAAAAGAGGCATCACCACAATAATTTCATTTCAATAGCTAAAGAATGGGATGTTTCCAGTTTTCGCTTGTTTGTTAAAAACGTCTTTTTTTTTTTTTTTTTTTGTACCTACACGCTCTAAAATAGGTTCCTTCATTTCTGACAGGGGGTAATATACTGCTTTGCGGGATGCTGGCCATAAAAAGAAATAATTTAATATTTAATAATTCTAATTTAATAATTTAGTAATTCTATTTCGATAAAGTTAAAACAGTTGATTTTCGGGCCTTATAACATAGAGGGCAAAATTACTGAATGCTGATTGGCAGAGACAGAGGGCATTTTTCATTAATTGATTGGTCGAGCGGCAAAATTCCTCGCTCCTAATTGGCTGAGCGCGCTGCACTCAGTTGGCTTCTTGACGGCGGGATTTTTAGCAGAATTTTCAAACACAGCGCTCGCTTGTACGTCGCTTCGGAGTTTGACTTCAGTTTCCCGAGTTATTTGATGAAAAAGGAACGGAAACCGTGTGACAGCTTGAAACGAAATTCCGAAAGCTGAATCTCAGTGTTTTCACTAGATGCAACAGAAGATTATTTCAGTTGAAAACTAGAAAACTTGCATCAAGACACTTGGCGAGTTTGCGACGAAATTCATTCATGGCTGCCAACTGACTTCTTCGCTTCACCTCTGTTAAATATGGGCTTCATCACGTGCAACCCAGAGTATAAAAGATCACAGAGTTTGTTCAAAGAAAGAAGAAGGTCAAATTAAACCGGATAAATTACCTCTACAAGTTTGTTTGGACTCGTCGTTTGCTCACGGTTTTATCGATGTAGGATTGACATGTCAAGCAGCTCGCAGCGGGAAAGCCGGCTTCAAAACATGCAACAGGTGAATAGAATTACGTTTTACTTGGCTTGATTGCAAGCTTGTTATTTTTTTAATTTTCACGACTTACAATTTTCTTTTAAGATTTAAGCTCACATAACAGTCAACGTTACCCTGTTCTGAACGTAAGGGTTTGCTTGATCTTCCTGTGATTCTGTGTGATTTTTGGAAGGAATATCAGTTCGTTCCGCCGCGGCTGAATTTAGCTTTTTTCCGAAAATTTTGCCCTCTATGTCATAAACAAGTAATCGCATGTTTCCTCGTAAAATTAAGGATTAATATCACTTGTGTTTTCAGAAGTTGCAGAAATTGCCCTTGTCGCTGCGCGACTCGGGCAATTTCTGCAACTTCTGAAAACACGCGTGATATTAATCCTTAATTTTACTCGGCCCCATGCGATTACCTATACTAATTATTAACAAATTAGTCACCGGGGAATACTACAAACTAAACTTGTATAATAACCCAAATGTCGTTTGTGATTGGGCGGTTTATGGACATCCACAGTTCTGCAACAATATTTAAGCAAGAGCTAAACAACCGAGAACTGAGGTATTAATCTAAATGGATTAAGACCGACGTTCGAGGTGTTTATCTAACCTATTTCATATTCATGAGATCTTTATTTTACGAGTGAATGCTTTGCATGAACGAAGTTATAGCGTATAGCGGACAAATTTCACTCGCTCGATCCTTCGATCCCTCGATCCCTCGGTCGATGGCCACTAGGTTGTAAACTTTAATGTATGCGTAGTACGGTAATTTATGCATTATCAGTAAACAAAATGGCGTCTGGCGCGGATCTCTTCTATTTTTCAACACGGTATTTTCACTCTACAATTACAATTAGACACCTTTTTGGAGTTCGAAATTGAAAGAAATAACCCTAAATAATACTCGACCGCCCAAAGAGGAGACATTTAGAATATTAAAAGTGAGTCACGTTTTGAAGTTCTTCGATCGATTCAAGCTCTGATCAAGGCTCAAGCTGTCGAAACTTTTAAAAACCAAGCTGCTGACTTCAAGACTTAGGAAAAACACTTAAGTATGTTAAATGTTGTATCTTCTTTATACCAAGTGTATGAATAAAATGTAATTTATCTGAATCATTCTATATTTTCTTTGTACCACTTTGGGAATTATATGATATTTTCTTTTGTTTGCGTCTGAACTATAAAAAACCCTTCAATGCTTTTTTCCAGCGTATATATTTAAAGCGAACTGATATTAGTACCTGTGTTTCTCATACAAAAAAAAAAAACGTTTTCTTCGCCGGATTCGATACCTAAAAGATGATGCAAGATTCCTTTTTTGACTCACGGGGGACACGCACGGGAGCGACAGGAGCCCTGTG
Organism: Desmophyllum pertusum; assembly: GCA_029204205.1. Taxonomy (NCBI): domain Eukaryota; kingdom Metazoa; phylum Cnidaria; class Anthozoa; order Scleractinia; family Caryophylliidae; genus Desmophyllum; species Desmophyllum pertusum. The sequence goes on along the minus strand of MU826089.1, from coordinate 12,072 downwards.
CTTTTGCTCCGCTGATTGAATGGACGACTATCGCGGGCTCAAATGAGATTCACCGAGACACCGAGGACACCGATTTGCTGTTGTCTTGAGCTGGAAGTGGCTTGATTTACTCACCGAATGACTGGTTTCAGTGGCTATGTTCATCTTTTCTATTCATGGATCTATTTAGACGCTCGACAGTGTTTTTTGCTCAATCTCCATATTTCCTTGACGTCGGCGAATGGACTCGAATGGACTCTTAGTCAGCGCGATGGACGATGTTATCATACGCAATGGTTGAAATAATTTTAAACTAGTAGTAATCACAAATTAAGAGAGTGCGTTCGACAGACAGGTTAATTTCAAACAGAGGATGGTTCTTAAGTGGTCACGAACGAACTTAGAATGTTTGCTTTCTGCTGATCAATATGAAACATGTTGGCTTTGGCAATATGATCGGCTTGATATATTCTTTTTATGAGAATTGTGCCAAGGAAGTATAATTTTGAAATGGTGGAATGATATTCCTGAATAAATTTAAGTTGAGTTATTTAAGGAGTGTGTGCACGACCCATAATATTGAATTTGCCAGTTAATATTAAATTTTTTTTTTTCTGAGAGCGCGAGCGGGCGGAACTCTCGAATCCAGCAATCTGATTGGTTCCGAGAGCGGGCAAGATTTTCCAATCTTGCCCACGGTCAAAATATCAAATGACTTTGCCGCCAGGCCTGCGCTGCCCAAGCGAATAAGTTTTAATTTCAGCAACGTGCGAAGGTCGATGCGAAGAAGCTTTTACTGAATTTTTCACATTATATTGCTCTCTTATCGTTGTCAAGTGAATGGAGAACTACGCATTGGAATTAAAGAGCTTTCACGCTCTCTAGACTTGCGATTTTAAATTACAAATGTCCGTGTTTAGACTCAATCCTTAGTTTTAATCATTTGCTTTTCGTTTCTCTTTTTTACCGAAACAGCCCTTCATTAACTTTCATTCAAGAAAGAACTTAGTGATTACCGGTAACCCAGAAAATAATTCTCCTGCGCTAATTTCTCTCGGTCGAATTGGTCCGATGCGGTTCTTAATCTTGATTATACATAGCATAGCCTGAATCGATAGAGGAGATCGACGGCTGAAATTCTGGCTAGATTACAAATGTAAGCCGCTTATACAACTTGGTATATTTTGAACCGAGCTGCTATGTTCATTTGCCATCGCCGAGCAAAACAACTCGATTTATATCCACAAATCACGGTCATATCGCTCAATAATAAGCTGATGTCTAATACAATAACTCGGTTTGTGTTTTATTTGCTTCGCAACAGCGTGCCGATTCTTCTGCAAGGGCATGAGTATCTGCTGTGATGGAAAACAGCTGAGTTGACACATCACAGCTCGGGGCGAATTGCAACGTTTGTAAACACGCCACTACACAGCTTTCTGATATTCTGATAAACAGCTTGGCTCATAGTTGCTATCGATAGTTCTAAAAAATCAACACAACTTCACTTACCTTGGGAAAAAAACAAACTGAAAAAACAGCGAAACGATCCGTGACCCAGTGAAAATCGAAGTGAGCAGAGTAAGAATCGAGTTACCATGCCACGAACGGTAGCATGAGATCGATGCAATATGTCTTACACGACCCAAGATGGCGCCCAAACCCTTAAATCGCATGGCATCCAGACCGATACCCGCGGGACATCATAAATGACCCGCGGGACAGTGATTTCGAAAAAACGACGCGATTAGTATGCGTTCTCCTTCGTCGACCGCAAATATTATTATCGGAACGAGGAAGCGTTGCGTGACGGAAGACAAACAAATAAGATTTACCTTTTATTTTCATAGTATCTCAATATGTTTTTTTTAATAAGAGAGCAAACCCATTTTTATGGCTACTGCGCTTGCGCAAGTGGCCATTATTGTCGTCGTCGAAGCATCTTTGTAACATTCCTTCGTAATACTTTTTTGTAACAATTCTTTGAATAACTGAACATGATATGGCATTGTTCGATTGTTTCGCTTCATTGACAGTGGTGTCAAGTGCAATGCTTAAAAAGAAGATTGGCATATTAGTGAGCTACATGGAGAGAAATTGCGTTGCAAAATAAATATGAAAGACACGTTTGTTTTTAAATGTTTTTATTTACGTAGGTGTATTTCTTTGACAACTGCACGAACAGGGTCGCGTTTGATTGAGTCACATTGTTGAAGCTTTTGCTGAGTAACCGCCGGTCTTTTAGAGTCCTTCGTACAATTCATTTGTTTGAGTTGTACTTTCCTGAAATAAAGATAAAAGTTGCTAAAAAGGGAATAGGTAAAATTAAGATATTTACTAAGAAGGACGGATCATTTTTTTTTCTAGTTAGTAATGTTTATGTGGGAGCTGTATTTGTTTGGCTAGGCTTCAAGGAGTCACTCGCGCGCGAAGGGCGAAGCCGCGAAAAGAAGACGGCGAGATAGTGGGCCCGGCCGCACTAGGCGAATTTTTGTTTGTTTTGCAAAAATATCTGTCATCAGTTCCGTTTCACAAGTGCGAACGGCGATTTTTTTCCTACCAAAATTTTGTCAAGCCTTACCAAACTTCAAAGGCGCCGTCGTCCTGCCCCAGAGCAGGACAAAATTTTGTCAAGCGTCAAAACTGACAGATTCGTCAATTCACACACATTAATCTCAAGGTTACAGCGATGATTATTCGCTTGCCTCGGTCCGTACAACTTGTACCGGTCCAACATTTTACCTGCTAGCAGCACCTATACTGATGTTTGAGTAGCACAATTTGCTTTATAAGCAGTGAACAGTGCACGTCCGATCGGGTACAAGTTTGCGCTAAAAAGTGACAGTGACAGTCGGGAAAAGCGGCAAGAAACATGCAAGTCGTTTAAAATTTCAGTCCGAGAAGAAGAAATATCTAGTTAATCAGTTTGTGTATCATACCACGAAGGCAGGAGAGTAAAAACTTTAGAAAGTACTGGTTTTAAAAGATTGTCGAGGAGTTGAATGCAAAATTTCACAGCAACAACAGAGGTTTTCGGTTTCTACGTGATTGATATGCTGTGGTTCGCGAAAAATTTGTCATGATTTTTGGTTTTCAAGTGCGTACGCGTTTATCAAAATGAAAATTTGGCGGAGACAAATTTGTAGTATATTTTGGTAGCGCCAAACAAATTTTGTCAGCCTAGTGCGGCCGGGGCTTTTTGAAAATCATTCCGGCACAGCTTCAGTTGTTTAAAGGGTGATAAAACAGTATAAAACGATCAATTGATAACTCAAGAGATAAATGAAATTTATACAGGTAAAACTTGATATTCGTTAAGCCTTGGGCTGCGATAGACTCATTTAGTCACACACGCGAGGGGTGAAGTCAGAGAAGAAAGTATTGCTGAGGGACCAAATAATTTTGTTATGCTAGCGTGAATTTACAACTCTTTGAAAATCTTTCAGAGCTTCAGTTGTTGAAAGGCTGATGTGCAATTTATTTTTAGATTCTGTTATGTCAGCGCGAATGCTGCTGTGTAGACAAAGATAATATCGTTAAACTGTATGACGACAATCAGAAGAGTATGAGTGATGAGTGATTTGAAAATTTTGTTATGTCAGCATGAATGCTGCGAATGCTGTTGTGACAAAGATCAAAGCCGCGTGCTGGATTGCAGAAAATTAATTCACCGCGCTTTCGGGAGTCTGACGTTGGACATCGTGACAAAATGATATTAGAAAATGGATTTTAGATCTACTATTGTTAAGTGTGTTAAATTTTTTTCAAAACAAGGAATGATTTTAATATGAAAATATCTTCTAAAATTAAAGACGATCTTATCTGCTTGGCTTGTACCCAAAAAATTTGGGTAGGGGTGTGCCGCTGGGCTATAAAACCCCTTACCCTGTACCAGACTACAAACGATAATTTTGCGACCCTGTTTCAGACTAAAACGATTTGTAACGATTTTTTCTAACCCAAAAGGCTAAACTAGTAAGCAGCAGTTGTAAAGCTTCCTTCCTACGCGCGTATCGATTCGTCTGACTAACATAATCCAGAGTATCAATTAACGATCTTTGTGCCAACTTCTGGGGAACTGATACCCTGTTCCAGACCAAAAAATGTCGTTTGTTATACCCTGTTCCAGACCAAACTGCTTAAAAACCATACCCTGTTCAGTGGCACGTACCTATATAGCGTATATAAGGGAGTGCCCCCACCCCCACCCCCCCCCCCCCCCCCCACCCCGAAGCGAAGCCGCGAGAAGAAGCGATGCGTGCTGGCGATTTCGTTGGAGCCACGAACGCGCAAAGTACGCCGTGGCTGTTTGGAGGACTTTGAAGCATTTACAGTTGTTATAGTACCCTAGGTGAAAAGGTTTTTTTCCTCTGCGCAAACTGAGCGGTGAGTCACGACGGCAAAGCCAAAGTAAAACAAAATCGCTTTGAGCTTCATGTAGCCAAATATTAGGTAATACCCCCTCCTAAAGGAGTGAATTTAGTTATGTTCAACGTCCGGTGAAGGCTAGCTAGAAAAGGAAAATTTTTCGGTCCCCACCTTATAAATAGGTATGGATTCGCCAATGTAATATGTACTTGAAATAAAATGTTAAGCCCCCCCCCCCCCCTCTCTTGAGTGACTTATTTTACCTAGAGCCCCCCCCTCTCCTTGCTTTGATTTTACTTTATGCCCCCCCCCCCCCCCCCCCCCTCTGGTTTTTCAGCATTCTAAACAATTTAAGTTTAAGGATAAATATTTATCTAAATATTCGAAAGTTCACAAGAGAAAAACAAACCTCCTTTCTGACAAAAGTGAACTCCAGATGTTTTTTCCTATTTCCGGCCCCCATGTTGGAGCCCCTCAGACGGACTCCAACTGGGTACCCTCCAACTGGCGTTTCCATACTGAGCTCTATAAGTCCTATAAATTTGTGTCGAACATTTTGACAAATAACTCGAGTACGGAATATCGCACAAACCTGAGACTTGGACTGATTCCTTATTTATTCATTATCTATGACATCCACACATTTGAGACACATGCTGAGCCCTTTTGCAGTTCATTATTGGGGTACTCAGTCTTCTCTCATTTTGATAAAGCCTGGGGATTAAAATTTCGGATGAGGGTTTTAGGTCGAATTTATCGTTAACGTTAAATTCAGCTGATAGAATCTCAAGATCTGGTCCAAAATTAAAATGTGTCACCAGCAAATCTACAAATGGCGCAACCTTCGATGTTATCTTCGTTGATTCAGGCTTCATTTCCAGACTACATCAGTTAGCGAATTAGAGCTTTTAATTCACTTTATTTTCAGGCGTCGGTCCACGGACGCACCTGTCGCACCCCTCGCCCTACGGGCCTGATTATTTTAGTGGGGTTAGCCAAAGCAAGGGATGTTGCCTGTAACAAAGAAAAAATTACAAAACCAACAAAGTTGCTGTACTACTCAACGGCGACAACTCGGAGACCGAAGTCGTGACCAATATTATCAAGAGACTATCATAGTCTCTTGACCAAAGTAATCACTAAAATGAGTTTTATTTGATCAAAAATTCTAACTGGAGTTATTTATGATCGATCAAAGTTTGGGCCGGTTGGCACTAATTTCGGGACCCCCGGAACTGCAAAAATGACGCATATTGCCGTCGCCACAAAAATAAATATTCGTCCTAAAGATCAAATTCTTTTTTAATCTATAGATATATCATAGAATTTTGTTCAGACTGTTGCAATTATAATTCAATTGTGTTACTTCGGCGGTAAAAATTAGATTTTCTACCACACCTAAACTAGTTTTGAACGAAACACGAAAATAGCTCAACTTTGAGGGCAAATTTTAAAAATGCATCTTAAATGTATGTTTTAGTATCGACTTGTTAATATTATTCACGGCATTTCCGAGAATCCACCTTACTGATTGAAATCGCGAGAGTCCCTAACCCGTTTACTCGGCTCATGGGCTCAATGTATGCGCATTCTCTGAGTAAAAAATGCAGTAGCCATGAGCACGCGTCGCGGGCCTATTTTTGATAATTTGACTGTAGCTAATTTTAGTCCAAGAATTGCAACTTCATAGATAACTGTAGTATTTTTCTCTCCAAGAGTTTCGTGTATGACCAGAACTGAAGACGAATGAATGTTTACATATAAAATTAATTTTATATTGTGCGTGCGAAGCACAGACTACACAAACAAGATCAGAGTGTTTTGAAATGATTGAAATATTTTATTTCACGAACAGCAACTTGCTTTAAAATAAAACTCAAACCAGTTCGAACATATTGGCAGAATACTTAAACGACGTCTAAAAAGTTAGTCAATGAGGTCTAAATAAACTTATAAGCAGGTCAGTCTATTAAAGTCGCTAAATGTTTTTTAGTCTGTGTTTATATACACCTTCTAATTATAAACGGGGTTTACTGTACGGCTAATATAGTTAGGTTGGCCAGTCAGTTTGAAATCGTATTAGGCCATGGTTTTGTTAAACCCTGTGTAAACCTTGTTTTAAAAATATTCGGCCCTAAAGTTGGCGATTATCGAATATCAGTGATTAAAGACTTTTCGTTTGAGTCAGTCCCTCCCGACCAACACTGATTTGGAGTGAATACGAAATACACCGGCTTGCGTGAATGCCGCGCGGAAATCTATTGTTCTGTTTCGAGAAATAAATCGTTTCCTCGAATCCCTATTCGAGTCAGACTCAAAACTCGAAACTCGATTCTCAAAAACATCGAGGACGAGACTGTCAACTTACATTTACCCGGTTCTACTAGACTGCAAAACACCGATAATCCACGCGCGAGCCACGTAAGAGGCGAGAAAAGAGAGACTGTCAGGGGATCTGATGCTTCCGCTAAAGTGTCAAAAATTCCTCTAAGGACCCTAGTCAGCCACTCCTTTGTTTTTGTTGACATACTGGAATTCCGGTATTACATTACACGTTGGCGGGTGACCTCATGTAAGAAATAGCCGTGAAAGGTCAGACGCGAGATTACGTGCATGACGAGTACAGGAGAAAACGTTACAGATGCGGACGTCGAAATAGATGTAGAAACTGAAATTGATCCTTTTCAGGTAACCGTGAACATTAATTTTACGGCTCGCCAGTGGCAAATGTTCGCACCAGACGGAATGAAATCCGCGCGAGCGAGGAATCAACCGGAACAATGTTGTCGTTCCTTCCGCGGACTGAGTGGCGAGTTTCTCTTCATCTAAATTTTACTTCATACTTGTGTATCGGAAGAATAAATCTTTCGTTTGTATTTTGGTCTCTGAATGTGTTTAATTTATCACAGATTTGTTCTTGCAATAATACGTGCAGTCGGAAGAAGACAGCGAAGACGAAAGGCCGTCCTATGTATTTGTGTCTCGATTTGAGCATCTCGGACAACGTCTGCTTCTTGGCGCAACAACAACTCGGCAAACTGGCTATGAGTTAACCCTGCAATACCAATGCTATACTTTTCCTCGCATTCCAAAGGTCGAATATCGACTCGCGAAGAATAATTTTCTTATTTTGTCCTGGAGCCTTCGGCCGTCCACGCTTTGGAAATTCGTGAGGCCATGAAATCATAACTTTCGATTACAAATCTTTAGTGAACGATAAGACAAAACTTAGAAAAAAATCGTTCAAATTGATAAACGAATAATTACACAAAGCTATGATAACAGTAACAGACTTCCAATTACTCGACTCGTCACGATGGAGAAAGATCTCGGTTCGCTATACAACTTCTTATCATTCTGGAGGCATCGAAAATGGCGAATTTCGCCGTCTGTGCGCGCAGTGCATTATGGATGACTAGGGTCCTTTAAGAGGCTCTGACTGGAAATATGGAGAATCGCTGGCCAGGCTGGGAAAATCGAAAATCCTGATAATTGGCCTGAATGACACTTATGGGGAACTATCTTCGAAAATAATACTTAAAGTTTCTGGAAATTTATAGTTTTCGAGAAAATAGAGAAAAACGAATATACGGGTTTTGCCTAATTAATTATGCAAAAATCACACTGAAAATTGGCCAAGTTCAGTACGCTTGTATTCAAACATTTCGCATTATCAGAAAACAAGATTAATTTTTCGTAATAGCATACCTCTTCTACTTTCTAGCAATTGGAATGTTTTGGTTCTGGAGCGACTAGGAAGGTTGCAGGGTTCTTTAAAGTAACGACATTTCAAGCACTTTTTGAGAAGGGAAAAATTGCTTAATTTCAAAGGTATAAAACGCATCTTGGTATGTCCGATATGAAATCCAAATTACCATCGTGATACAGTTTGGCCTTAGTACTTTCATAATATGAAATAAAAAATCTGGGCAATCAAGGCACACGCTGGCAAAATCGAAAGCTTGTGACGCTCTAAACTGTCAAATTAGCATAATGCAAATTTCTAAACTGAAGTCAGGATTGATCTGGTGTGTTAAATTTCCATTTTGACGCTGTGATTTGAAGGAAATACACAAGAAATAATTTAAAAGGTGATATTAATCAACCTTTACTTCCGTTGCTGGTTTTTGGTTACACTTTGATCGTATAAAACTGATCGTATAAAACTGATTGTCAAACCCTTGTTTTGGCTGACTTTACTTACCTGCGATTGCGTGACCGGAGTCACATCAATATAGTTTTGACACATGTCGCGTTACTGAAATGTTTGAAATATAAGAAATGGGGACAACATAGCCCGCTTAATGCAATTCATATATGTTATTGAAATGTTTAGTTGTTTGCCATGATACCTAATCGTGAATGGCAACTTTCTTTGCCATTTCAAAATAAATACCGTATTTCCTTGATTAATCGCCCTGAGCCTTCCCTCGAATTTGCGCCATCTTGGTGTCATAAAATCTGAAATAACAACCAACCCCTCAGGTCCGCTCCAATTTTAAAACAATACCACAACATGGATAAGAACTTGGCTGGGCGAGGTGGGGGAGTTGTACTTCTCGGGTGCCCGGGCGTGGTGTAGGCTACATGTTTAGAATATCAAAAAGAGCTGTTTTATCTAGACAGTTGGATGCCAGACATTTGCTCCACTCTCTCTTGGTGAGTTATCCGTTCCACACCGAGGCGAACAAAAACACAACCCAGGATTATCAATCATGGGCAATCATGGGCATGCCCCCGGACCCCCCTAGTAGCTCGCGCCTTCGACGCTCGTACGATCCAAACTTTTCATCTCTAACGAATGAGGCTAAATGTTTAGACCCCAAAAGTCCAGTTTGACCCAAAAAAAGTTCAATGGCACAGAATTTAACAGAAAAATGTACCTTTTTTTTCTCCGCATAAGAAAAATAAAGTAAAAAAAAAAACATCAAGATAGTTCGAGATAGTCTTGCGTCCACCTTTAATTTATCCGGAATAAACGTCTCCTTGACATTTGCCGGTAGTTTTAGGTTGTAAATGAAATTGTTACAGTTGATTGACATTATATTGAGAACGCTAGGGTACACCTTTTATCAACTCTAAAAAAGTTCCTGCCAAAAAATTGTTCTACCCAAAAAAATCCGGCGGAAAATTTTGAACCCCCAAAAGGCCTTCGCACCACCCCGTCACTAATATACTTGGGGTACCCCCAACCCGGGACGCCACTAGCTCTGGCGGATGATTACATATATGCGCACCCATACGGCTGGGTATTTTTCTCCATGACAATTTCATGCAATTTAGCAGCCCTAATTTATTATCTGTAAACAGGGAATGAGAAAACCCTAGTCAGGTAAGTTGCAGACAATATTCTCGTGACTCCGGTCACGCAATTGTCAGCCAACGTATCGACGATTTGACATTTATTTACATTCCGATTACATAATTGGCCGCGGTTCAGTTTCATACCATCAAAGTATAACCAACAAACAACAGCGAAGTAAGGTTGATTAATATCATCTTTTAAATTATTTATTGTGTGTTTCCTTCACATCACAGCGTCAAAATGAAACCTTCACACACCAGATCAATCCGAATACTTCAGTTTGGAAATTTGCATTATGCTAATTTGACGGTTTAGAGCGTCACAAGCTTTCGCTTTTGCCAGCGTGTGCCTTGATTGCCCAGATTTTTTATTTCATATTATGAAAGTACTAAGGCCAAACTGTATCACGATGGTAATTTGGATTTCATATCGGACATACCAAGATGCGTTTTTTACCTTTGAAATTAAGCAATTTTTCCCTTCTCATAAAGTGCTTGAAATGTCGTTACTTTAAAGATCCCTGCAACCTTCCAAATCGCTACTAAACCAAAACATTTCCAATTGCTAGAAAGTAGAAGAGGTATGCTATTACGAAAAAATCAATCTTGTTTTCTGATAATGCGAAATGTTTGAATACAAGCGTACTGAACTTGGCCAATTTTCAGTGTGACTTTTGCATAATTAATTAGGCAAAACCCCGTATATTCGTTTTTCTCGATTTTCTCGAAAACTATAAATTTCCAGAAACTTTAAGTATTATTTTCGAAGATAGTTCCCCATAAGTGTCATTCAGGCCAATTATCAGGATTTTCGATTTTCCCAGCCTGGCCAGCGATTCTCCATATTTCCAGTCAGGGCCTCTTAATAATTCCAGATTATGGCTTTTTACTAAAAAAAAACGATAAACTTAAATGTGTTTCGAAAATGGGAAGCTTTGTGTAAAAGTACATGTCTTTATAAATCATGTTCCACTCCCTCCGGAAATAAACAGAAGAAAAACAATTAACACCGCATTCGCTTCTCAACACATTCGGCTAAAAAAAACTGTGTCTCAGATTTTTGACAAGTGCGTTTGTTTTTCTTTTATTGGCAAATGAAGTTGGGAGTGACAATTAGTTAGCACTCCCTGTGGAAAAAAAGCTCTAGCTTTAAATTAAAAGGAGTATTAAAATTCGCAGACACAGTTTTGTAGAAGAGATGTTGTAATCATTCTGGCCAAATTTCAGCCAAATTGGTTGAATGGCTGCCGACTTGGAGTTCAAAACGCACGCGTCGCTCGGCAAAATTTTCCTTCCGAGATAAAAAGGAAAATACATTTTTTTTCGGCATCTTACCTGGAATGAGATTATGACACCTAGACGTCTATTCTGATCGATACCATAGAGGGATCAACTTTCCCTAACAATAGGACTTTGACAGGTAAACATGTAACAGGAACAAACGTTCGCGTAAAACACTCACGATAGCCAGGCGATAGCGAACAGAAACGGCGCCTCAAAATCAGATGAAACCGACGAGATCACAAAACGACTGTGCTGTAAGAAATTAGATTAACTGGGTAAGAAGTTATTCTATCTTCCAGAGTTATTTTCACAGGCACAGTATGCGAATATTGGAGTAAACAAATGCACGCGGGTTCGCACGCTAGCGACTTGTGCGCTGTTTTGTGTCGCAGAATCAATTCAACCTAAAATTAACTTTAGGTAGTATTTGTACGTATGGCGACTTCATTTTTTGCTTTTAATGGATTTGATGGAAGTCACTTTGCTTTGACTCTGGAAGTGGTAGGAGAAACCTTTGTCGCTCGCTATGAAATCGGCCACGCAGGCGCAGACAATTATTGTATGTAATTTGATAATTGAAGATATGACTGAAATGTCAACAGCTAATTTACAGAAAAATAATGAAGGAAATCTTTCATGTTCAATAACTTTCCACAGAAATAACATTTTGAGGTAGAATTTTTTTGGAATAAAAGCTATTTGCGAGATCTACCAGAATTTCAAAAAATTGAAAATTTCACAAAATGGAAATTTTGAAGGGTGGCTGATACCTTAAGAAACAAAGTTGTTTCGTGATAAATTTGCAATAACCTTCTGCCACACATTCGACCTTATACGGGAATAGTACTATTTTAAAAAAAATAATTCCTGTGCGAACGTGATATTTTAAAATACTGATCCTGACATGATTTTTCAATGGTACTTCCTTCGTCTGTAGAAATAATTCACTTGCCAGTTTAAAGAAACGGGAAACAAGGGAATGCAACTTCAACTTATCCTAATCCACCAATCACAACCCAACGTTTTATAATTGCACCCTTCTCGAATTCAAAAGTGTACGTCAGTGCATGAATTGCGATTGGTGGATTTTTAAATCCCTTGAAATACGTCCGCAGAAAAAATAAAAACATATTCGAA
>MU826088.1:0-16798 GCA_029204205.1 Desmophyllum pertusum | reverse complement strand
AAATAAGTGTGTACTGGTTGGTTAGCTTCAGCAATGCCGGTAAAGTTGATAAGAATTCCCGTACAGACTGTGTTGCTTGTTTTATGTTTGCCTTTAAATGAACATTTCAGGTTTATCTGCAAAAACGATAGAAAAGAACAAATCAACAACCTTTATTACATGAAAACCAATGTTCCATGTCTATCATTCAATCTAATGCGTTCGTCTTTCAGTATATACACTCGCATGGTTGTCATGCATTTTAAGCTATCTTATTTCTACATACGATGTATACATAAAATGTGTTTTAAAAATGATCAACTGAGTCATTTACTTATAGCTTGGAAAAAAAACTACACCTTTGCCAGAATAACACATCACACCGACCACCAACTATTAAACATGTATGCCAATTGAGCTAACATATGAAAACGATATTATTCAGTCAGTGACACAAGCTACTCCGGAAAACATTTCCGAGTTCTTCCAGCAGCAGTTCGTAGGATATATAGGCGTTAAGCAGAAATGTATCGGCCTGAAGTCTGAATGACAACTGCTGACAGCTACAATAACAGGATAAAACTAAAACACTTCTCCAGCTAATTGGAGTTATTTAACCTTGAATGGCCGCATTTTCTTACATTGTAGTCAATGTCCACCACTGTAGCTTCCTCTCCATAAACACAGTGTTGTTTGCAATGCATCTGTATTCTCCAGCTTGAGATCTGTCTGATGTTAGTGCTGTTTTAATCAATTTCCCTCGATGGAGTACATCATTCTTGAAACTTTTTTCCTGATACTAGTTTGTTCAAGGAATGCCATTCACGTTACATTTCACTTCAAACGTTTTCCACCTTCCTTCTTAACAATTTTATTTTTTCTTCCTTTTTCATAGATTAGTTGGAACTGGAACAAAATAATTGGTAAAGGTTACTTAAGCTGACAGGTTTTCACAATCATGTGAGGCGAAGGCAGACTCCAGAAATAATTGAGTTTTTAACAATAAGCAGCAGTGAACTCAGAAGACTTCATATCGATAAATAAAATTACAGAAGAAAGAAGGAAAACTGTTTTTTCGTAAATTTGTCAGCTATTTACATGTACATGTTTTTTTTTTTTGTTTTTTTAAAAAAAAAAACTTATGTACTACATGTAAGTATTGCTAGAAGTTTGTCTTTCCATTACTAAAACTTACCATTCACAGTTAGAGTGACATTGTTTGGGCTGGTTACGTTTCCCACAAGTTGATATGCCATGCAATTGTGAATAACTTTTCCTCCTCTTGAAATCTTCTCTATCCATGTTCCACTCTCGCTAAAACTCAATGCATTTCCATCCTCGAAGAGCAGATAGTTATAAACTGGTGGATTGGCTTCAGATGAGATGCAAGTGAAATTCACCCACAAATCAGAACAGTCTTTGTTTTCAGTTGTGTTAGTTACCAAAGTGACCATATCTGGTTTATCTGTAGAAAAGGGGGGTCATGTTGAAAAGATTGTTTTACTGATCCTCTGTTGCGAGTTGTGAATAGTTGATTGTTGGTGTGGGCTTAAACATAAAGGTAAGCCAATCCCCCATGCTATGGCGTGAGCGCGAGTGGAAGGGTGATGTCTATTATAAATTACAAACCGAATGCGCAACTACACATCATCGGCTACCCAAATTAACATCTTGTTAAATTAGAATAATTAACTTCCGACGGCAAAAATGATGGCTGCGTGCCAATTAGGTATTTATACCCATGAAACAAGCTTTGGCTGCCTAGAATGTTATTGTTACACATTGAAATATTGTTTACACAATGAATTTTACAGGACCGGACAGAGGTTAACATTTCTTTTTAATAACAATACGTGGGACTTATACTTCGAAGCCCTGTTGCCACCTGCGCACTGATATGATATGATAGATGATGATTACAAAAAGAAAACGTTGTATGTTGAAATTGTATTGGGCACTTGCAACGTTAAGGTGGCTGAACACAGTTTACAAAACTTTGGAGTATCTGTTTTATTTCGCTTTCACGTCCAAACGGTATCAACATTACAAAGGAAAAGTTGTATAATTTGACTCACTATAACACAATTTTGTTAAGGCTATGTCTAAAACAAGGAACGGGGAATGGGGGAACGGGAATGGGGGAATGGGGAACGGGAATGGGAATCCTCTAAAAGGGGGAATCTCTAAAAAAGGGAATTTTCAGGCGGAATCTCTAAAATAGGGAATCTCTAAAACGCGGAATCTCTAAAAGGAGGAATCTCTAAAAGGTGGAATCTCTAAAATAGGGAATCTCTAAAAGGAGGAATCTCTAAAAGGTGGAATCTCTAAAATAGGGAATCTCTAAAAGGCGGAATCTCTAAAATAGGGAATCTCTAAAAGGCGGAATCTCTAAAATAGGGAATCTCTAAAAGGCGGAATCTCTAAAAGGAGGAATCTCTAAAAGGAGGAATCTCTAAAAGGAGGAATCTCTAAAATAGGGAATCTCTAAAAGGCGGAATCTCTAAAATACGGAATCTCTAAAATAGGGAATCTCTAAAAGGCGGAATCTCTAAAATAGGGAATCTCTAAAAGGCGGAATCTCTAAAATAGGGAATCTCTAAAAGGCGGAATCTCTAAAATAGGGAATCTCTAAAAGCGGAATCTCTAAAATGAGGAATCTCTAAAAGGCAGAATCTCTAAAATAGGGAATCATGTCTAAAATCGTTATCCGTTTACTGAAACGTTGAGAAATATCAATATCACTACTAGATATACGACCCCGGGTATACGACTCATGGTTGTCGTCGCCTTGAGGCAATCCGTTTCGAGAATAAATAAAGACCAAGGGACCACACACGGCAAGAGGTACTGAGTTCGGGATTACCCCCAGCAATTCTGAATGAAGAAAGAGCGGAGGAATCTCTGAATAATCTATACAAGCTGCTGTAGATTCGAAAATAAATGCGGGCCCACCGAGAAAGAAACGTTGTTAGTCCAAAACTTCAAATTGTGACCTCTCTAATGGGCTAAAAACGTTATCTTGCACCCGGGGGGGGGGGGGGGGGGGGTACTCAAAAAGTTTTATACGGGGAGGCTCCGCCAGAGGTCCAACCCTTAACCCTTTCATATACCATTTTCACAGAAATGGTACCCTTTCATATACCTTCCATAGAAAATGGTACCCCTTTCATATACCTTCCATAGAAATTATGAAATGGTACCCCTTTCACATACCTACAGTAGAAGCGCTGCATCCCTTTTCTATACCCTTGTAATGAACTTAATGAACAATATATATCACCAGAAATCATCAAGCATTTATACCAGTAGAGATGTTAACCAAACAATAATATCATTTACTCGTGAAATCCCTACCCTTTCATGTACTTCAACTCGTGAGATCGCTACCCTTTCACATACTTCAACTCGTGAAATCCCTACCCTTTCAACATACCTCGAGCCTAAAAAAGGACCCCTTTCGGGCGGAGCCTCCCCGTATAGTCCATTATAGGAGTACCCCCCCCCCCCCCCGGATCTTGCAGCCACTTCCCGCCATTCGGGTGACTATTTTGGGAGAATTCGCCTTTTTCGACATAAAAAAGCAGCCATTGATCGTATATTCTCACTACTAGTTTAGTTGTTAAGCGTAACCAACCAGACACAACGAAAACATATTAGAGAGAGCATCTCCAGAAAAATCGAACTTTGACCGGCAAACTTCAAAATTTCAAAATCGCTCAAACTTTGGCTTTTAGTAGTTCATATTGAGTATTCATCGCTATGTGGTTTGTTTGTGAAATATGTTTTTGTTTCGGCAAAAAATGACGAAAATCAATTTCAGGGCTCCATACAAGAAATTTTGGCTTGAAAATTAGCCATTTTTAAGCGAACCGCTTGCTTTAACTATTAATCCAGAAGACATACTACTTGATATCAGCATATTCTATGACTTTTCCAGGGTCTATTTTATAATTTCCATAAAGATTGAAAAACTTATGACACTGAGAGAGGCCTGAAAAAAATCCCCCTGTTTCTCTATGGCAATTACTAGCTCGATTGAAAAAATTATTTACCCTACTACCTTTATCACAAATCAAATGAAATTTAGGAATTACACTAAGGATGAAATGGCCTTTCAATGATATAATTTTTTTTTCTGGGGAAAATATATTGCGCTCTGTGAGATAGCGCTCAAAATAGCCGAAAAATGATATACGTGACTAGTAGATTGCGTGACATACCGTGACCGTAGCACATATTTCAGTGCTGCTTTAGTCAAAGAAATGGTAAAATCCAAATTCCTGCGCCTCGGGGATATTAAAAAGCACTTTCTTTTGAGAATCTCAGTATTTTTCGTACATCATTGATGCTTCCCACGATGATGTGACGTAAGAAAATGGTTTATTTTCACTGTGTGAATTGTACTTTGGCTTATAAGAAATTCTCTGATATCCACGCTATTTGAACTTAATCTTGTGTAATCTTGTTGTTTTTCTAACATTCATTCTCAGCTAAACACTTCTCCGGTTGGGGTACTAATTTACATATCATACATGTATGTGTTTACAAGAGGGGTTACCAACTTTAAATGTATAAATACTAGGGTGGATCTAAGGGGTGGGGTCAAGGGTTTCTGGACCCCCTTTTCAATGATGGTAGATACTTTAAGAATAAACAAATTACATTGCTTTACGCGTTTTTGACACCTAGCGGGAATTGTATCTATTTCTACATTTACATATAAATATAATTTCTTTTTTCATCCATACTGTTTGTCAGAACTTACTCATTTAACATGGAATTGTATCTATTTCTATATTTGCGCACGAAATGCTCTATGACAAGGCCATGTTAGACTATTCGACTAAACTGAACTGTGGCGCAAAGCAAAGCTCCAACAGTGATACATGTATGAGGGAAGTAGATCATCACTACCAGCCACACCTTACTCTCACGATGGGATGGGCACTGATATCGACACAGTCATGAAGGCTTTGAATTTACCGACAAAGAAAAGCAGTACCTAAATGTCAAGTTTCAAATTGGAGAGAGAACCAGGAAGAAGGACGATCGACCGACGTCTCTAAAGCGATAAGGATTGCGAAAGATAGCAACGGGGAGAGATTATTCGCGTACGGCTATGGCGATTTTCTCACGAGCCAGCAATAATAATAATTATAAAAGCAATATATAATTATAATAAGAATCTTCCCAGAGTCCTTTGCAACTGGAAATTTTTCAATGACAAATAACTTTGTCAATTTGAGGCCCAGAAGGGTGAAACACCACAAGGTAATAACACTTACCATAAAATAACTATCATATCAAACTTAGTGTGATGACGTCATTAGTCACGTGACCACGCCCGAAAATGCGTTTTGTGTTACTGTGAGAACAGGCCGCTATCAATTGAAAAGCAATCAATCTAGATAGCAAGATATTGAAATGGGGCATTTTAAAATGGCCAGGTGACATCTGGCATTTTAAATTTAAGGGGGCTATACACGGGTGCAAAAATATGTGGAAATTTTGTTCTGTCGATATCTCATAAAGCGTAAGGTTGTATAGCAACCAAAATCTACATGTGGATAGATGTTTATGTGAAGAACACATTTTTGAACACGTTTCCTACATGACGTCATCAGTCACGTGACCAGATTGCTTCGAATATTTTAAATTGCTTTAAAAGTACATTATGCTCAATAAAACAGCGCCTTATTCCTGTCAGTTGTAGATATTGATGTAAGGTTTATCAAAGGGCGATTATTATTTTTTCTTTTAATATTAGGGAAGAGCCGCACACAAAACGGTTTGGATTGGCTCCTTTCAATCTCCTGTTCAACCACTTTTCAATTTAAAACCAAAAGGAGAAATTTATGAGAGGTTTTAGAGCATCCTCTTTCCACTGCCGTTTGTCTGTTTTGCAAAATTAAATTCGCGTCATAGCCCTCAGGCATATAATTTAGCAGCGCCGTAGAGCCTGGTAACGAGAAAACATGAAAATGAGGCTGTATTTTGCAGCATTGCCGGTCCGCGTCTGGTCGCGTCAGCTCAGTGGCGTATTTTCGCCGGATTTTTTCGCTAGTTCTTGTTTTGTCGTCTCAAGAAATTTTTCCTTCGCTTTCTAGCATCTTTTTGCTGCTTAAGAGCGACTTTCTGTAAAAATCGACTAAAATCGGCTTTCGGCGGCACAAGTCAAAAAATCGAATTCGCTCATATTTTGATCATAGATAGGCCCTAGTCAGAAACTAAACGGACTGTAGTTAGTTTTTGAAAAAACAGCTTTTTTCGGTAAAAATATGCGAAAAAACCATTTTGCCCCGATTGGGCCCAAAATCGACTTCCGGTTTGACAGAATTTTCGGAAAATTTGATCGCTTCGCGCACCATACTACAGCTATTTTCGAATCTTTAAATAACATTTATATACTGTCTAGGTCTTAATTGTTCGATTGAATGAAAAAATAAAATAAATCTAACTTAGTTTTTGATCCCGAAACAAGATCAAAAATCATAGGCTAAATTTACGAACTTGTTGCAAACTAATTTATGCAGATAAAACATTGACCATTTTATCTATGTGCGATAACTTAAAATTTCGTAAAAACGTTTTCTATGGGTTAACTATACGTTCATCTGATAGGATATATAGAAAAATCTCTGGGTAAAATGATTTTTAAGTGGCCCGCTTTGGCCCGTGTTTATCACTTATTTTGCCGAAAATATGCCGTTTCATGTGTAAAACAATGGCGTGACACGGCTATTCACCGGAGACTCGCTCTGATAAAAAGTGATTTCCAATTAATCACAGGAAGATATCTAGATAAAGGTCAATGAAAAACATAATGGAACCATTTTTTTTTTATTTGTTCGTTTAATTATAATTTATGACATCGCTTTTAGCAGTTTTATTTTTTTTCGTACCCGATTGCGGTTGAACAACCTATTAAATAGCATGAGTTATTTTGAGAATTCCGTCCAAGTAGCCTCAAAAACAAGCCAAGGCTATAAATATAAACTACCTAGTTGTGAACTCTTTAAAATATAAGAGCAATCCGAGATAGTTTTTGTTCACCCGTTTTGAAGGCAGTTGGAGTGAGACTTGGAAACCGTTGCGTGACCAGTACACGATGTTGATCACAAAGTCGCAGTGCAGACTGTAATTTTAAGTTAAATCTCGTCGAGCGGGTTCTAAAGGGAATACATTCCCAGTTAATTGTTAAGCATAACAAATCGGGATTGTTTGTATCTGAAGGAAACTCCTGCAGTAATAAATATATTTCGCTCATTGCTCGTATACCGTAACCTGGAGGCCGGGACTCTCTCGTATCATAGTGACGTCGGTGGGTGACGGTGGGTAATTTCCTTCGAAAGGAACCCCTCAAGTATAACAGAATCACGCTATATGGGTGTGACTCGAATTCAGTTTCACTCCTAAGATGCATCAATTCTAAGACAAAACCACTTACTACCCAATACCCTAAATGCTATCGGGATAACTCTAACAGAGAGGTATGACAATAACAACAACCCCCTGGAACGGCAACTCACAAAATATCCGTACTACTAGATACTACTACGTCTACTTCTTTTAGCTCAATTATTAATAAAACCATAGACGTTTTCATTTTAAATTGTGCACGTTTCCGATTCGTCTCATACCTTGACCAGTCGTCGTGCAGTCATCTGCCTCGTCCTAGTCGTCGCTCTTTAGTCGGCGCGGTTGCACCACGCAACCTTTTCTGCTCTTTACCGACTAAATGCAACGGATGGTGTATGTCATCGTTGCGGTTTTGCGCACTCACGCTCGAGGCAGAAACAAGGGAATAATTGAACACGTTGATGTTTATCACTGAATAAGATAAGCGCAACATCACTGCTTGGGGAGAGCCCTGTTCAGGCCAGCCCTTTGTTCCGTTTACCGTCGCCCGAGGGGACCAGATTTTTCAGTTTCCAAAAAACGTTTTACAGTATTGTACGGTAGGCAATGTAGTCTGACCCTTTAACCCTTTTACTTATGAAAATAAACAAACTTATGTTTTTGCAAATGTATATTTAACAACATTTTTTTCAATGCTTAATATTTGAAGGTATTTCAGTCTTGAGCAACACCGTGTGGTAAGCACCAGTTGACGTGCCCTGGAACATGAGATACACTGAGATAAATATGGCTATATATATGTGCATGAAAATGTGACGTGGAATACTTGAGAACGAAAACCAGCTACGATGTTACATTTCCTCCTTTGTCCATGCGGGTTGGGCTCTCAAGAGTTCTTTCGTTCGGAAAACAAGGTTCAATTTGATTCAAAAGGATCACCTACTGTAATGAACAAAAACAAACTGGAAAGAAGCTTGACCCCGTCTCAGGTGTCCCAAGAAATGAGAGTTGCGAAATATTCCAACCCTCGAACGTTACATCCTACCCTAACCCAAATTATACACCCATGACTGTACAGGGGGAGGAGAGTTGATTGAATCCCATAAGACTCCTTGAAAGCCTTATGCCTTTAGTAGAGAGCCTATAGCTTGCTTTACAGCATAAGGTACGTGGTTTTGCTGTTAATTATGACGTCTACGTTTAATATACGTACGTCATGAAGTACACCATCTTCTATTTCAGGTTTTCTTTTCTCGTGACGTCAGAAACAAGCCAGTAAATCGGTAAATGAAATGTCGTTTAAAAATTCAATAATTGGGCCGATAAACCTGCATGTCAAAACACGCGGTTGTCATGGCAACATCAAACAGTTGTCAAATCAAACTGATCCTGAGAAATGAGTGAACAGTTGCTGAACATTTTAGCATCCCAGAGTGCAAATTTTGCACGTCTGAGATGCGTCACGATGTCTCCAGTTCAGTAGTCTTAACAACACGACCACATGTGTGAACTGCGAAGCAGCGAAGTATTTCGCACCTAATCTGAAACATCTTACTGAGCTTTTGGGGATAAATAATACATTGACATAAATTGGCAATTACATGAAGATCACCCGAAGATGTCTAAGCGTTACTAAATTAAATAATTCCGGTCTTTCAGAGATTGCCGAAAATCAACGTAAGATTGCCAAGGATTATACGAGGTCTTCCGAAGAATGTCGAGTCTCGATCGAGTCATTATCAACTGAGATCGGTCAAAACTGATAGCTGAGAAACGGCTAAAATTTCAACTGATAACTGAGGATTTCCCAAATTCTAATTTGTAACTAAGAATCCATCAGGACCCTCTATATAGTTTACTGGAATATTTTGGAACTTCCAAGCCCATGGCCCTGTCGCTATGAAAACGAAAACCAGCAGCAGCGGAACCAGAGGTGCCCAATGTTATGAGAAACTGATAAAAATAAATAATTAAAATAGCACTGGATTCAGCAAAACAACGAAAGTGCTATTTTAATAATTTTTGTATACATGTAGTATTATTGAAACACAAAATAATTTTCGCCGTCATTTTCGTTAATCTTCTTTCGTCATTGTTTTCTTGCCGAGGCTGAGCTAGCATATTGTATATACCACTGGCCGTACCAGCAGAGAGCATTTCTCAATATATTAATTTATCACTCATTTAAAATTAAATAAACCATTGAGAACTGGTTAGTTGTACTTCTCAACCATTTGTAATTAGTGGTAATCAGCGAAAGTAATAAACTTAGCTATTTGAACATTAAAAAAAAAATTTATTCCCGTCGCACGCTAACAGAGTCACGCAATGCTCTAGCTATGTCGAACATGCTGCAGGGAGAATAATGGTCAATAATTCAAGAACATAATTTACTCATTTGATCTTTACCTGAAAGTTCTAGTTTACCAAGAGGGCGATACATTTATAGTGTTTGAAGAATGAACAAAATATGATAGTGTTTCAAACTTGCAAAGTTTGAAGAGAAACAAACACATAGTTTAGGTCATAAAACGAACTTGTGGTTTCAAACTGCAAATATACTAATAGTAGAATAAAAAAAGTCAATAAGAGATGTTCTTTAGGTTCCGATTTAATGATCAGCTATATTTATGCGTTTCCCTATAGCTATGTTAAAGTGATTATTATCGAGTATTCGGATTGCGACTGGCCCTGTCACGCCATTGTTTACACATGAAACGGCATATTTTCGGCAAAATAAGTGATAAACAAGGGCCAAAGCGGGCCACTTAAAATCATTTACCCAGATATTTTTGTACATATCCTATCAGATGAACGTATAGTTAACCCATAGAAACGTTTTTACGAAATTTTAAGTAATCGCACATAGATAAAATGGTCATGTTTTATCTGCATAAATTAGTTTGCAACAAGTTCGTAAATTTAGCCTATGATTTTGATCTTGTTTCGGGCTCAAAACTAAGTTAGATTTATTTTATTTTTCATTCAATCGAACAATTAAGACCTAGACAGTATATAAATGTTATTTAAAGATTCGAAAATAGCTGTAGTATGGTGCGCGAAGCGATCAAATTTTCCGAAAATTCTGTCAAACCGGAAGTCGATTTTGGGCCCAATCGGGGCAAAATGGTTTTTCGCATATTTTTACCGAAAAAGCTGTATTTTCAAAAACTAACTACAGTCCGTTTAGTTTCTGACTAGGGCCTATCTATGAGCAAAATATGAGCGAATTCGATGTTTTGACTTGTGCCACCGTTTGGTCGACTTTTACAGGAAGTCGCTCTTAAGAGCGAAGAAAGTCCATCGTGTAAGCTGACAAAGTGCAGATTCAAGTAGTCGCCTGTTGGCCAAGAGAAAGCTAAGTGTTCTTGAGTTTCATTTTATATATATTTGGCGAAGCGTAATTTAGCTTATCAGCGCCGCTAGCGGTAAGCTTCATTTTCCGTTGAATTTGATTACGCTTAAGCTTATTTAAATTTTCTCCCGCTAGGCAGGTAGAAATTTTTACACCTTTGTTGACGTATTGATCGTTAACTTCCGGCTGTTTTGCATTGTTTCAGTTTAGACACGAAACGCGAAACAAGAAGGAATTCAAACTTTGCTGTATAAGTTGAGAAAGAACGAGCAGGAATACCAGTCCGAAAGTTGAGCTCGGTAAGTGAAAATATGGAAAACCAGATTCAGGTTATTTACGCCTTTATGGCGTATTTTTTTACATTGAAAATTGCTGGCGTCCTTCAATTATCAAAACATTACTTTGAAATGGCTTGAAACGGGTATCAAATATGTTGTGTCTTCACAATTCAACGGCTGGATTAGGCGAAACATTTTTTTCCAGTATGACGATTACAGGTGAACGATTTTATAGCCGCTTGAAACTTATTTGTACTGAATATTGCAAGCCGTTTTTTCGTCGAGCAAATTTTCAGAATTTTCAAATGCGTACGGACAACTTATGTACAGTAGTTTGATCTACCTGTGTTTCATTTGGTTTGTTGTTATCACCGTTGCTTGAAATGTCCGAGAAAATTCAGAAAACACGTATTAAACTGTAGGGCGTAGTGCAATTTGGTCAAGAGACCATAACTTTACTTTTATACTGTTTTTTGTTATGAAGCCAGAACACCAATGCTTTTTGTTTTAATACTTTTGGTGTGCAGAGGTTTCATTATATTATTATTTAGAAGTAGTTTTACTGTTCACAATTCAGTTTTAACTGGACAATTCAGCGCATTGACAAAGTTGAGGCGTATTGAAGTTTATAATTCGACTGTTCAGCGAACTCAGTGTACAGGAGTAAAATTACAGTGAAAACAAGTCCATGGTTCGAGTTATCAGGGTTTTGTAGAAATCAGGGGTTAGAGAAATTGGGGTTACACTGTGTACCGTACACTGTAGTTCAGGGCCCGGTTGTTCGAAAGAAGGTTAAATCCATAATCTCGGGTTAAATCGACTAAACCTCGGGTTAAACAGCGGGTTAAATTTAACCCACCTAGCTAGGTGGGTTAAATCACTAACCTCGGGTTAAATATAAACAAAAGTCCAAACAAAATGGCGGCTCCCCGAAGGCATCGATAATACTCGGAAAGCATGGTGAAGTTGACGACTTCACAGACGAAGAACTTCGACCTCGTTTACATCGCTTTGGACGTGAGTCTATTTTGTTTGTTTATGAATCTTTATTGCCAGCGATCTTCATCGCAACACTCGACGAAATCAAGCCAAGTAGATCGATGATCATGAGCCCCTGCATGAAGTGGTTTAATATAAAGCTCAGTTACGTAGTTTTATGCACCACCGAGGTGAACAAGTCCTACCGTTTCTCGGGTGATAACGGCCTTGAATCGATTTATCGTTTTACAAGCAGAAAAGTCAGAACTATCTATCACTGTATCTAGGCAAGTTTCATAATTTTATTTGCAAATTGTAGCATTTTTTAAGGACATTTAATTAAAATTACATGATCTGTTGCACTGTAAATGCTTATATTTTCCTCACTTAGCTTCAAGGCTTAGGGTATAAAACAAAAGAAATCACATCGAGATTTACATGTAAGGGTAAAATATTTATTTTGTTTTCTTCGCCTTGGAGCCAAGTTACAATTATTTTGCCCGGGGGGGGGGGGGGGGGGGGGGTGGGGGGGTTACTCCCTGAAATTTTTGGTGAGGTGTGTGGCCTGCTAATTGAAACCCTTACCCTATTTCAGACCAAAATATGTGAGTTTTCCATACCTTATTTCAGACCTGACACAAAAATTGATACCCTATTTCAGACCTATAAAATTAGTACACATGTCTAATACATGACTTCAGCTACCCAGGAATGGGTTCCATTTGCGCAAACATTTGAAAAGGGCTTCAAATTCCCGATGTTAATGGAAAAAAATAGTTTCGTCTAAAAGCCAAACCAAATTCCAGGCCAGAGTGCACAAAACTATACCCTATTTCAGACCAAAATGGTGAAAATCTATACCCTATTTCAGGCCAAAACAAGAACACCGGTCATTGCCATTTAATTTCAAGAGACAATAATTTATTAATAATGTTTTAACCACAATTAGCAAATTTCCTTGGTCATGTACATAATAACATATATCTCGAAAGAATATCACCATAAACTGATTTCAATACAAAACAATTAAGAATTTCTTTGACTAGTACAACTTTTCCCTGAAATGTCTCACTTCACCTTTGAAAAGCAAGCATATTTTTTTCTATAACAGATTTTCCTCTCGTGATTCAGGGGTTCAAAATAAAATCACAGCTTTTTAGCTTGAATTTGTAGGCTTTTTTGTCAAGGCTCATTTTTTCCCGGCTGTCAATAATGAATGAGCACGTATTTAGTTGAACTTTTTTTCACTTTCCGCGATTTGCGTGTGTGTACTGCTACACTAATTAACGGGAATCTGCCAAGAACTCGTTGCCTAGCACGTGACCAAAATCTTCCTGAATTGAAATTTCACTTTCTTCCTTGAGAAACCTTGAAATTATAAACTGATTTTAAAAACATTTCGCACATATCGCATGCTTTGAACTGCTAAAATAATGTCAGCGTCAGAATCTTCATTTTAATTACGTGTTTCGTTCCAAACAAAGCATCGTGAACGGCTCTCTTTTGTTTAGGTGTTTGTTCAAGCGTAAAATACCGTCACGCTTCTTCACTCACAAACAAAATGGGAAATCCGTTCTGTCGAGCAATATGAATACAAAACTGACTTTAATTTGAACGAGTGAAGGTCTTAACACCGGCACTAAACAAGCTTTTGTGCAAAATAAATATTGATTACATGTGCAGAAACATAAAGTTGGTAACGCAACGGTTTTGTCTAGACAAACTTGCATGTTTACGTTTCACGCTTGAACAAACGCGTAAAAGAGTTCGTCGTTCACGGTGAACAAGAATTCTCCATTTCAACTTTTGCAGCACGCTTCAAATTTCCAAACCTTTTTCTACTCTTTCTACTCATTTTAAAACGTTCCCAAAAAGCTTTTAAAACATTTCTTGGCTGCTTTATTGTCTGATATGAAATGTTTACTATAACATCTACAGCGACTTTGATTTCAGTTGAGGCGATCAAAGTCGATATTTTCTATTTCTTCGGTGAAAAGTCGCCGGCAAGTGTGGTAAAAGGGCCGGCAAGTGTGGTAAAAGTGCCGGCTGCCGCCGGCAGCCGGCTGCCGCCGGCAGCCGGCTGCTATTTTGAACCCTGTCAGATTGTAGGAATCTTTAAACAGTTAATTGTCCTGTTTTCCATGAAGATCCTTAAAAGTCTCGCAGAAACTAAATTATTGCAAAATTAGCTGACTTAGGTCCTGTGAAGATGCTGATGTACTTGCTGAATTCACCTTTTATGGACTAAATATTATTATTTTTATTATTATTTTATATTATGTGAAAAGATTGGGCACTGTGCACATTCCCCGAGGAGGGGGGGGGGGGGGGGGGGGGGGGGGGGGGTTGTACTCCCTTATGTGGCCTATACGGGGACGGATGCCACCTGGACAAGGGTATGGTTTTTTGGCGCTCTCTGCCACTGAACAGGGTTATATAATTTTATGCGAGTATGTCCTAAACAGGGTATGGTTTGCACGATTGTAACGCTCCGTAAAAATATGGTTTATACAGTATTTAGCTCATCCGAGATCGAGATGTTCTGTCCGGTCTTTGACGTCGATTTTAAGTGGGTATCAGCCAATAAAAACACTTTTAAAATATGCAAAACAAAATACAGCAAAATTACAGCAAATCTTTAAAAAATATACAGTGATACTACACACTTTTAAAAACTGTCTAATAAGATCCCGGGGGGGCGACTCCCATATAAAATGATGAGGGGTGATCGTCGTACTCTTTTAGGGGTTTTAAAATTTGTGGTTTTGGTACCGCTTAGGGTGATAAAATCTAAAATGGACCACTATTCGAGTTATTCAGGTACCTTTTAGGATATGAAACTAGTTTTGTTTTTAAAATTGGTACCTATTAGGGGTGGAAATGAATTCAAAGCCACGCCCCAACAACACAAGATTCTGGTACCTTTTAGGAGTTATTTTCAAAATTTCCGCGACGATCACCCCCCGTCACTTTTATATGGGAGCCCCCTCCCCCCCCCCCCCCCGAAATAAGATATGCATGTATAGTCATAAAGCATCGAAAGAAGCTCTAAAACCCAAATTTGTATAAATCAAATATCCTAGACAGTAAAAGTTGGAATTCAGAATAATATATTGAAATACTTTTTGATATTTATATGATTATCAATAGTGAATTTTCATCATTCTAATTACTGCTAGATCCACATGGAAATTATAAGAATGACGTTTAATAATATTATTGTTTTCCATTGATTATGCAGGCAACTTTATAATTGCACAGGCTGAAATTGTAGTTGTGACACAAACAGGTTCTTTTTTTTTTTTTTTTTTTTTTTTTTTTAAATTATGCCCCAGTCAATGTAACCTCCCCCAGGATGCAAGATAAGCAGGGATGAGTTCGGAAAGCAACATTCTGAACAAACTGAACACCTCCTGGGGGAGGGTGAGAGGTCACAGGATCAATGGTGGGTATGCTCAAGAAGAATACAGTCTATTTCGAACTTGATTATTTTGAATGGCCCCACTATTTTGGAAAACTAATACCCATTGACCTTGCCCCTTGTTTTTCAGTCATTTACTAAATTGGCTATTTTCGAACCCCGGCTATTTCGAACTATTTTTTTGTTTCCCCTGAGAGTTTGAAAATACTGGAGGTTCAACTGATAGTTTGAAACTTCGGAGACATTAAAAAACATTTAATATGACCCTGTTCTTGTACTGTTAGGCTGCTAATTTACACATCAAGGCTGGGGTATTTCTTCGCATCTGAGCTGCAGTCTGCCCCTGTTCAATTCCCTGAACAATGTTATCTGGGTGACATAATGTGTCTGCCAATACTGCGTCGCCCTAATGTTACCACCGGGTTTACAAGGAAGATCTAAAATTTCAGCCGAAGTACAAACAAGATGATATACAGTGAGACTACAATATTGTGTCGTTAAAATGTAATAAAGATTTAGTTGGGATTAAAATTGTCTTACAATCACAAAAAAAACAAAAGTTGCAAAACACACTTTCTTAAAGCCTGAACTTTATGTGCTGTTTATAGGGAAACTTAGATTCTGTATATATATTTATTTTTTCTCACATCGAGTTGGATTTGATTGATTTAAGCTAATTTATTTTAGCAAGTGATTTATAGCATGGAAACGCTCAAGGGACAACAGTTTTTCTCACGTCATGTCCCTCGTTACCAAATAAAGAAGACTAGTGAAAGCAAATAATTTAATTGTAATCATAAGCTTATAAAGATCCAGCTAAGCTTATTAAAGTTTATTAAGCTTTATATATACCAACTTTTTTGCCACCGCAGCAGATGGGATCTTTCGGAGCAGAACGTCGACTAACGTTCTTCATCCTTTTTAAAAAAATGGAAAACTCTTTCTTTGCTGCGGCAAATCGGACCATTCTTACAAGTCGACTTTTCCATTTTTCCCAACACTTCGAAGCTTCGCGACATGAACGCTGTAAAACATTGACTTCTGCAGTGATTTCCAGCCAAATTATCGGCTTTCTTGTGATTTGTGATACTGCTGAGTACTTTACTTTGTACCATGTCAATATATTCCTTCAATTTTATCCGTCAAAATGGCTATTTCGACGCACTCCTTTTTTTTTGTACGTTTTCTCGCCTTTAGGGAAGCCATTTTTAATTTATGCGAGGAAAACGGACAAAGAGGATTATGAGGATGCTATCCGCGGGTTAGCCGCGCGTAACCCGAGGTTAACTTAAACCGGCCCGCCTCTAACCGTGCTGTTGCAAACACAACGCGATTTTAACCGCAGGATAACAAACCCACGGGTTAGAAATTTAACCTCCGGTTAGCCCTAACCCAGTGTTAGGTTTAACCCTTCTTTCGAACAACCGG
>MU826087.1:0-16861 GCA_029204205.1 Desmophyllum pertusum | reverse complement strand
CTCTTAAAATATCGTTTTACTATCGTCAGAACGCTTACCCTCTAAATCCCCTTTCGTGTTTCTGCCGGTATTAATAACAAGCCAACGGCAAAGACAGTGAACAAGTGGGCAGGACTCATACTTTAAATTATTTCTCACAATAAATCTTCTTTTCGCGTCCGATCGCGAAATGGCGAGTTTGTTTAGTTCGTACGCAGCATGGCACGCCACAAATGTCCTTTGACTATTCGACGTCCGCATAGGCCTCGATTCCATTCCGTAACTTCCAAGATTGGCGGCGGGGCTAAGTGTGTCACCAAAAGGGCTGATTTCGAAGGCGGCTCCTTACAAAAAAATCAAGGCCGCCCGGACACGCCAAACGACCTATGATTTTTCGAAATCCTGAAGCGATGCATATGGCGCTGTTCAATTTGTTAGGTATACTATTTTTCTAGACCCTTGTTTCCCTTTAAGACTTATTATCGACAGGTTCAGATGCATGTTTTGTAATAATAAAAGTAATAATTAAGTTCTTATCTGCGCGTTTTGGTCGATCGCGCACTTTCTTAGTTTAGACAAATTAAAACCCCAAAGTTAGCATCACTGAATAAGTCGGGGTACACGGTTCCCATTTTTCCCAATAGTTTGTTTTTTTGGGTGGTTTACGTGTCCGGCTCTGGTGCGTTTAGATTTATTGTAATATTGTAGTGCTTTTGTCCTGTTAATAAAATGTATCATGGGCCTGGCTGACGAACGCCCTACGCGTTTTAGCCATGTGTGTTTATTCGGGCTGTGTAGTGGAGACAAAATAGTTGGAAATAACAACCACATAACTAATTAGTAAGGTTGTTAGCCTGCGAGCAAGCTCTCTTGGCGTTTTTTGAGGGGAAAAGAGAAAGAGCCTCCCCACCGTACCCTGACCCCCAAAAAAACCCGAGAGAGCTTGCTCGCAGGCTATAAGGTTGTCAACCCACTGATATTTATTCAAGTGTTGGTTTTTAGACCTTTTTATGACGGTTTGAAGGTTTGAACATTAAGAATATTTAAAAATGATTTCAGGCTAAAATGTATTATTACAAAAAGTTATAATATCCATATGTTTGTCATCATCAGGGTTATTATGTTTGGAAAAGGTTGCTGGATGGAGAGC
This sequence comes from Desmophyllum pertusum, assembly GCA_029204205.1. Classification (NCBI taxonomy): domain Eukaryota; kingdom Metazoa; phylum Cnidaria; class Anthozoa; order Scleractinia; family Caryophylliidae; genus Desmophyllum; species Desmophyllum pertusum. The sequence continues at coordinate 15,732 of MU826087.1, read as the reverse complement.
CTTGCCATGATTAATAAAGTCATGTGGCAGGTTTATGTAATGGATGTGTTGTAATGTCCGACAACATTTCTAATGTGTTTGTTTTTATTTGAATTCAGGCTTACAGAAAAGAGTATCATGGACAACATAGTTGAAGTTGAAGAAGCCATCTTTATAGCCGTAGTTGTTTGCTACTTTCCTTCTCAACACCGGTCGCAGTCTAAAGGCCATCGAGTTATGTAAGGAATGTTTGATTATCCTAAATGACAAATGTCAGGGATTGCAAGAAGAGTTTTCTCCAGAATCAGTTTATTTTCTTGTCTATTATTCAATGTTCAGGGGCGTACTCTGCTATCGCTGATAACACAAATGCAATCCAATACGGGAATAAAGTTCTCGTCGTATCACTCGAATGTGGTAAAACAGCCAGTGTTGCCGTAGACATGGCAGAAATATATCGGCGTCAAAACAAACATATAGAGGCAAAAGAACTTTATGAGAAAGCAATTGATATCTTGTTAAAATTGGCGACAGAAAAGGAGAAGCGGATGCTTATGGAAAATTTGGAATAATGCTTTATCAACTTGGAGAATTTATCAGTGCTAAAAAATATATGGAGAAAGCATTGGTGATTTAGTATAGAAATTGGTGACAGAAAAGGCAGAAGCAACATGTTACGGAAACCTAGGAACTGTGTTTAGATCTCTCGGTGAATATCACAAGGCTAAGGAATATCTGGAGAAAGCACTTGTAATCAAGAAATGCATTCGGTGACAGAAAAGGAGAAGCATCATGTTACGGAAACTTAGGAACTGTGTTTAGTTCTCTCGGTGAATATCACAAGGCTAAGGAATATCTTGAGAAAGCACTTGTGATCAGGAAAGGCATCAGTGACAAAGAAGGAGAAGCATCAGATTACGGAAACTTAGGAATTGTGTTTAGTTCTCTCGGTGAATATCACAAGGCTAAGGAATATCTGGAGAAAGCACTTGTAATCACGAAATCCATCGGTGACAGAAAAGGAGAAGCATCATGTTACGGAAACTTAGGAACTGTGTTTAGTTCTCTCGGTGAATATCACAAGACTAAGGAATATCTAGAGAAAGCACTTGTGATCCGGAAAGCCATTGGTGACAAAGAAGGAGAAGCATCAGATTACGGAAACCTAGGAACTGTGTTTACTTCTCTCGGTGAATATCACAAGGCTAAGGAATATCAAGAGAAAGCACTTGTGATCAGGAAAGCCATCGGTGACAGAAATGGAGAAGCAACATGTTACGGAAACCTAGGAACTGTGTTTAGGCTCTCTCTGTGAATATCAGAACGCTAAGGAATATCTTGAGAAAGCACTTGTGATCAGGAAAGCCATCAGTGACAAAGAAGGAGAAGCATCAGATTACGGAAACTTAGGAATTGTGTTTAGTTCTCTCGGTGAATATCACAAGGCTAAGGAATATCTGGAGAAAGCACTTGTAATCAAGAAATGCATCGGTGACAGAATAGGAGAAGCATCATGTTACGGAAACTTAGGAACTGTGTTTAGTTCTCTCGGTGAATATCACAAGGCTAAGGAATATCTTGAGAAAGCACTTGTGATCAGGAAAGCCATCAGTGACAAGGAAGGAGAAGCATCAGATTACGGAAACTTAGGAATTGTGTTTAGTTCCTCTCGGTGAATATCACAAGGGCTAAGGAATATCTGGAGAAAGCACTTGTAATCAAGAAATCCATCGGTGACAGAAAAGGAGAAGCATCATGTTACGGAAACTTAGGAACTGTGTTTTAATTCTCTCGGTGAATACCACAAGACTAAGGAATATCTAGAGAAAGCACTTGTGATCAAGAAAGCCATTGGTGACAAAAAAGGAGAAGCATCAGATTACGGAAACCTAGGAGCTGTGTTTACTTCTCTCGGTGAATATCACAAGGCTAAGGAATATCTAGAGAAAGCACTTGAAATCAAGAAATCCATCGGTGACAGAGTTGGAGAAGCAGCATGTTACGGAAACCTAGGAACTGTGTTTCATTCTCTCGGTGAATATGTCAAGGCTAAGGAATATCACGAGAAAGCACTTGTGATCAGGAAAGCCATCAGCGACAGAGAAGGAGAGGCATCAGGTTACGCAAACCTAGGAACTGTGTTTCAGTCTCTCGGTGATTATCACAAGGCTGAAGAAAATCTCGATAAGGCACTTTCTATAAGTAAAGATATCGGAGACCGCGAAAAAGAACTTGACTGCTATCGTCATCTTTCATTGGCGATGGTATCGCAAGGAAAGATCCTGGAAGCGTCTCGCTGTCTGTTTCAAAGTATTGGACAAATGCGAAGAGACGCGAGATCAGTTTCATGTAGACAACGATCAATTTAAGATATATTTTTCAGATCGTCACATTTTCCCCTACCGAAATCTTGCTGCATTGTTTTGCGCCACTGAGAATACTGATAAGGCTCTTTATGTTCTAGAGCTAGGACGGGCTAGAGCCCTTGCTGACTTGATGGCAGCTCAGTACTCTACTGAAAATCAAATCTCATCTGATACGCAATCATGGGTTGGCATTGAAAGTATTATGAAGAAAGAAAGTAACTGCACTTGTCTTTACATCGCTTATTATGATCAATCTGTTTTTTTGTGGATTCTTCGAACAAGCGGAGTCATTACTTTCCGAAAAAAATTAGTCAATGAACACTTTGGTAACGCCGGATCAGTTTCCAATTTGAATGAATTTTTCGCTAAAAGCTTCCGCAGCTTTGGTATTTTACTCGAGGATGAATGCGAAGATCGTTCTTTAAATGGCACTCAACCTATATTGAAATCATCCCAGCAGAAGAGCTCATCAGCTTTGCGACTTATTGAGGATGATGAACAAGAAAGCCAAGATCTTGAACGTTTGTTTTACAAAATGATCATCGCTCCTGTGGCTGACTTACTTGAAGAGCCCGAAATCATCATTGTTCCAGATCGCTCCTGTACCAAGTTCCATTTGCAGCATTAATTGACGAAAGTGAGAAGTATTTATCAGAGACTTTCAGGATCCGCATCGTTCCATCTTTGACGACTCTCAAGCTCATTCAGGACAGTCCAGCGGACTATCACTGTCAGACTGGTGCACTGATAGTTGGGAATCCTGAGGTTTGGTCGGGTGTTCTACAAGGGATGTCTTACAAATTTGGAACCATTGCCTGGTGCAGGAAAAGAAGCAGAGATGATTGGACGACTGCTGGATGTTCAGCCTTTGTTAGGACAGGACGCAACTAAGGAGGCGGTGCTTCAAAGGATAAACTCAGTGAGTCTGATACATTTTGCCGCACCATGGTAATGCCGACAGAGGTGAAATCGCCCTTACACCTCTATGCCCTTCTAACAGGACTCCACAAGAAGAAGACTACTTATTGACAATGTCCGACATTGCACAAGTTCAACTGCGGGCCAAACTGGTAGTACTCAGCTGTTGTCACAGCGGACGAGGACAGATCAGATCCGAGGGAGCTGTTGGAATCGCTCGAGCGTTCTTAGGATCCGGTGCACGCTCAGTGTTGGTGGCATTGTGGGCACTGGGAGACAGAGCAAACAGAGCAGTTGATGAATTGTTTCTACGAGCACCTTGTTCGTGGGGAAAGTGCCAGTGAGTCCCTTCACGAGGCCATGAAGTGGATGAGAGCTAACGGCTATCCTAAAGTATGCGACTGGGCACCTTTCATGCTGATTGGAGATAATGTCACATTTGAATTTGGAAAAAAAAGTAAGTTTTATTTAGAGAATATGACATTTCATAATTTGGGTTTTAAGAAATCAATTAACTGTGTGAGATAATATTCATAAATCTTAGATTTCGTTACAAGTAACAAGGAAAGGTTTACTGATACCAGTCTCTTGTCATTCTAATTTTACTGTAAGTTACTTTATGGTAGTGTATTAGCGCCACACAATTGCAACGGACAGGAAAAATCAGTGAGCTCAGTTGTTAGTGATTGAACTAGATGATACGCTCTTAAAGGGTCCCTCTCAACCAGTGTGCATTGCGGTCGTGTGTTATTGTTTTGATTCGGGAAACGCGGCAGCCGCCATTTTGAATCGAGGAATGTGTCAGGACAAAAATGAAAAGTGTAAACGTGTACGGTTCCTTGGTAGCAGAAATTTGCGTGGATGCAGTTCCCGAAGGGCACACAGTGAGTATTTTCTCCAGTTTGAATGAATTTTGTCGCATTTATGGGTCATTTAAGCTTGTATTCGAGGTCAGATCGAGTCAGCGAAAAGTTTTTTTCAAGGTCAGGAAATGTCAAACAAACTCCTTGAAGGAGTTTGTTATCTGATCAAAGAAACTCTAAATTTCTTGCGAAGGTCAGGGAAGTTTTGTTTTCTTTAGGTGTGGCAACCATACATGGACTTGTTCTACAGGAAGACACATATAAATATAAACATCTCTTCGCCAGACTTTGTCGTTTATAATTTATAGTGTATCGGTGCTTTCAGTCCGCAAGAGCAAGCGGTTCATTCAGAAGTCTCTTTCGCCTTGTTTTATCTCAATCAACAGTCAAACTATCGACCCCACCACTCCAGCGAAACAAAAAGCTATTCCTTTATTCGAAAATTTGGAATATTTCCTTCCAAACGAACTTGTAAATTTTTAGCAAGTTTCCCGATAAAAATACAATATGTTCAAATCTCTTGTAGGCTATTTTTAGAGCAAGAAAATCGAATTTCAGTCAAGCTATTGACAGTATAGAAAAGACAGCTTCCTTTTATCCTAATTGCAGGTGGTCGTAATCCTGAAGACTCACCTGGAAATGGTGTGATTGTGGGGGTGTGCAGACCCATGCAAACATCAGAGGAAGAGCAATGTTGTACAAAAACGAGTCATATCTCTATTCAACTGCTCCACAATACCACAAAATCCCGGTTATAAGCCCTGGGTTATTTTATACAACTTCGTAAGGGGTTTTGGATGGGCTTATATGCTGTGGGGCTTATATCCTTGTTTGGGGGTATAATCGGAATAAAAAAAGTGTTTTCAGAATGAGCTGCAACAAGTTGATGCAGCAATAATAAGAGGCTCTCTCACTGAGAAGTGATTTTCAGAAAGGTCCTGGGAAAAATAATAATAATTATGTTTTCCATTTGCTGGGTCTTTAATAATCCTTCTGCAAGTCTATCAATGTAACAAATTTTAAGTGGAAGAAAAAAAATTATTATAAGCTATAGTTACAAGCTATAGGAGTGTTCACTGTTTATCAACATTTGTTTTGTTATTCAAATTTGCCAACCATTAAACAAAAGAACTCTTTGTTTCAACAGCCAATAGTTCTCTGGTTGGCACATTAATAACAATAGGTGACGTAACGAGAAAACATCGCTATAGCCCCCCTGCTCATAAAATATATATTTTTTGGTAGCAGGGAAATGGGCCAATTATGGGGGGAGGGGGAGGGCTATAGCTTATAACTGGTGGGGGCTTACCGCCAGCTGCCGATGGACAATACTTGGGTTTTCGATGTTCGTGGTTTCACAGTGGAAACTGTACTTTGGGACACATCCATTAGCAAAAAATATTAACAGTCATATAACATATTTTGTAATGTACAGTCCTTGTCCCAAGGGTTTTAATATCTTTATTACATACTATCTAGTGTAGTCCGAGTCACATAACCTGTGGCTTTTGCTGTCGCTCAATACACAAGGATATGTTATAGAGAAAATTATGTTTTTGAGAAGTTCAATTTCTTACACTGATTGTTGTTGTAAAGTTTCCAATTGTTGAGGAACCTCAATATCTTTTAGCTTGAATGGTGTAATGATTTATAATGGAAATGAGAATGTTACTTTTTTGTGGAAAAATGAAAATGGTGTATGAAGATGGTGTACATACAAACTTGTATAAACCTGAATCCATATTTTAACACCTGTTCGAAGGGTGGATAACGCTATCCACCGGATAAATCACTATCCAGTGGATAGCATACACTGTAGTTTATTTTGTTAACACTTATCCACTGGATAGTGATTTATCTGGTGAATAGTGTTATCCACCCTTCGAACAACCAGCCCCAGATTGTGATTATATGTTTTTCCTTAAATCTTGAAAGCTTGGCTTTGACCATTCCCACATGGCTATTGTTGGAGCCAGAATCTGGGATTGGTGGGACTTACTTCAATAGGCAAGCAATGGTGTCTTGATTATTTACTCTTTTGGGTAGTATTTTGGAGCAGAAGGCAACCTACATGTAGGCTCGATTACCAGCCGCTGTTCGGGGAAATGAGCCCATGCTCATTCCCCAAAGGGGAGGAACGAAGACCAGACTCGAGAGAGCGGCGGAAATTGAGCCTAAGGGCAACCCAGTATTTTTAAGCTTCCTATTCTTTCTCTGGGACAACATAACAATAATTATTATTTTGATGTTACTATAAGCTCTCTTGAATCAACCCTCTATGTCTCAAAAGACATGGACGTCGTGATCCAAGGCTGGTTGGGATAACACAGGCCAGAAATATCTAACTTGAAAGTACTCAATGAGAGAAATAAACAAATTACAAGTGTTATCATATAGCTAAAGTTACTCCACTGGGATTGATTGTTTTCTACAATTTCAGTGCATGCACCCAATTCTTTCATTGCAAAAGCTGTTGCATACCAATAAAAAGCAACAAAAATATCATGACATTGGTGATTACATCTTAAATCTGGGTTACATATCCATTTTGCATTAGTGAACACATTTACTTGTTTATAGTTTATTTATTTATTTACACAATTCGCCAATGGCGGGTAAATAGACAATAGGACATTACGTCCCTTGCTAGGCCTAGTTCATATAAGATATGTGTTTGTCTCACTATAATTTTTGATTTTTTGCAAACTTATCATAATATTTATGACTGGTGTCAACATCTGATCAGGACATGTACACATATGCATCTTTTTATGTTTCTTCAAAAAACAACCTTTCTGAGGAGTCTTCCATATCCCCATTTTATAAAGGGGTCTCCAGTGGAGAGCAAATAAAGGGTTGATATATAGCTGAGAGACTATTGGATAATTGAAATATTGTTCTTGTCACCAACCTCAGTACATTGCATGCTGTCAAAAATATATAATCAATTTCTCTACTTATAGCATGATGTGGGTTTACATTAAATCCCATTAAAAAATACAGCAACAATATTATTATTTTATTATTTTTTTAGTTATTTTCAATGTCCCATGCACTCACTAATCAATCATTAATATACACGTTTACGCCCTAAGCATGAAAGCGAGGCCTAAGGGCGAACTTTAAAAGAGTGGAAACATAGCTGAAGAAACAACATCAAGTAATTTAGAGGTTGTAAAATTAACCCTGGAAGTTGTTATTGAACACTCCATTGGCCTTTCCATCAAGAATTCAGGAAAATCCAGTTGTGTACATTTCAGCCAAAACTTTGCTTTTATTTTCTATAAATGCTCCAGGAATATTTTAATTTTGCAACCTCTAAATCGCTCAATGTTATTTCTACAGCCATGTTTCCACTCTTTTAAAGTTTGTGGAGAATCTTGTGGCCCTTATGCATCAATCAATTTCAGCTGTTACCATCCCCCCCGGGCCGACCCCCGGGGATTCATTTTTTTTTTTTCGTGGGACTACAAAATTCCCGCCCCCGGGACACAGGGCCTTACAAATCCCCGGGGTATGTCCGGGGAAGGGGGGTGGTAACAACTGGAATTGATCGATGCATTAGGCCTCACTTTTTCATACTTAGAGCGTAAGCGTGTATGGATTAGCATTCTTAGAAGGCATAATATACATGTATAAAAGTGAACAATATTGTTTACTGACACAAGGTAAGCTTATAAAATATTCATTGCCAACCTCGATTCCAGGCTCTCTCTCCTTTTCCTCCCTTGTCGTTGAGTAGAGAGACCCTGGTTGCGGCTGGTCACGTGACTATGCGGTTACAACAATACCGCAGGGAGGGTGGGTCTTTGAGGCCGTTTTGTCAAGGTGAACAATAATTACTAACCAAGGGATCGAAGGGGCAAATCGAGTTTGGTTCAAAATGGAAACAGCATTTTATACGGCAAGATTATGTTAAAAGTGAAACAGGCTATTTGTATGGAACGTTTGTTTTTATTCCTTACAACTTCATGACATGAAAATGTATACGTGACGGATATTTTCGAGCCACAAAAGCAGCGGCGCGAAAATTACGAGAATGGAACATTCGCCTTGCGAACACAAAATTTATAAGCTACCGGCTCATTTAATATAACGATGAACCATCGCCTTCATTCACTTTTACACTAAGTAGACAGGTTCATGATCGTAAAGCTAAACGAGGTTGTAAACCAGACACCTTGGTCTCAAACCAACTTTGAAAACAACAATAAGCTTGGCGAGCTCGTTCACAGCTGACCCTGCGAACTCACTAAATTAAAACACAACGGCATTCATTTTACAAATTCATTTGGAGCGAAATAGTCCAAATTTTAGGATAAAAGAGTAGCTTACTATTTCCTCTAACTGATTCTGTGTTAGTTTGACCATAATATAGTTTTCTTGTGTCAAAAAATCTACAACAACAACCGCTCGAAGCGGTTCCTTGAAAATCAACAAACTTGTACGGCACGAAATAATTAAGCTTATGTCAAACGGACTGTACGAAGGAATTTTTTTCCATCGGCAGTTTTTGCAGTGAATACAATTTAACGATCACTTAAACTCGTTACCTTAAAGCTGTTCACATACCAAGCTTACATGTAAACTTAATTCTTGAAATGATCGGCTTTCTTCCGTGGACAAAATTCCGTTGTAAAACGTCCGATCGATCGTCGTAGTTCGTAGTTGTGCAGTTCTGAGAATTACGCAAGCAGTTTTCCGAGAAAAGATTATCGCAGTGATCTTCGGCCTGGCAAAGCCTGTAGAAGCTTTGAATAACCACATGTAAGCATATGTACAAACTTTTTTGCTGCTTTCTTTTCTTGCGAGTTGTTTGAAGACCTGCTGCGTCTGCGAGTTGCGACTCAGAGTCAACGCTCTCACCCTCTCATGGTAGATTTGTCGCAGCAACAACTCTAACACTCTACCACCCCTCCCTCCGAATATATTTTTTTACCACCCAGAATCTGGGTGGTCACGTGACCAGCCGCAACCAGGGTCTCTCTACTCAACGACAAGGGAGGAAAAGGAGAGAGAGCCTGGAATCGAGGTTGATTCATTGCCTTCATCCATTGACCAAGCAGAACACACTGTGATGGGCAACTACAAATGACTCTGGCCATGTTTGAGATTCCTTTATTCAAACGACTGAAAAAATTATTATGAAGCATCTCGCTACCTTCAGTCGACAACAGGGTAAAATTTACATGTACTGAACCTGAACCGTGTTTATAGACTGGAAAATCGATCTCCGACCTAACAAAAAATATACAGAAATCAACAAATTAAAATAAAAGAACACAAAAGGTCGTGAACGCTTAGAACTAGTCGTAAAACAAACGTTAACACAATATTATCATTATTTTTCAATGAGTTAAATAGTAGTGGGCCTGTTCCTTGTATTTTGGCTACAACAAATAAGCTAGCTTTAATATTTAAGCTAAATTAATACGATAACTAATTCAGACAGAGTTAAAACAAATTATCAACGCTGACTCACTACTTCGAGCAGATCTCTTTGGCGTGTATATTGTGGCTACTGCTGCTATCGTATTCTCCCATCTGGACGACCATTTCCTGTGTAGCAACAGCTCGGCGAACTCGCTGTTTATAGAAAGACCTCATAGTGCAGCATAGTGAGATCCGCGAAACTCAATTCTGCTGTCGCACTGCTGATTCCAGAGGTAAAAAGTGTTCTCCTTTAACAATATCGACTTCGCCTTTTCATTTTTAGATGGCCTGTTGCGCTTCGACGGCGAATGCGGCATGTTTTTCGAACAAGGAAGGTATACAAGTCCCAAGTCGCTTTGGCGGCCATCTTTTCGCTTATATCGAAAATGGCGGTTCAAGCGATTCACGACCGCAATGCACTCTGGTTGAGAGGGACCCTTTAAGCTTTTCAAGCTTCTCAGCTTGTGTTTGATTGTAAACATCTACGTGTTAGAGACAAGTCGTCAGTTGTCGTTAAATTGCCGACCTTGAACCCGTGCCCTCCTCTTTTTTGAGATGGTTTGTTTGCCGCCATCTTGGATTCTCAAAACGTGGAGAGTTGGGACGAGTGAAAGAGGGCGACTCCCACTCCCTTGTCCGTTGTTTTGCACTCGTTGTAACCCTGCAATGTTTCCTCGTCCAAGATTGCGGCTTGTAAACCGACTCGATAGAATATATAGCAGTCGCTCGCTCAAAATACGCCAGCACTGCAGGCTATATTTTAAGACGGCTATTTGCCTGCGTGCCTATCTTCATACTGCACGAGAACTATTTCCATTCCATATCGTGCTATCTTCGTGCGTACCCTAGAGATGTAGCACCTATGAAATACATATTGAATTATTGCTGGTTAATTTAGTTTTTAATTAATGAACTCCTTTTTCTATCAGAGGGAAAGGGCATTACTGCGATCTACCTACTTAATTTTATTTTTTTTATGCTTGTATATTTTAAGTAGTTTCTCATAAGGGGCTTCTGTATTTCGAAACAGCCTTTTCTGGCTGGGATGACGGAAGTGAACTGGCACCCAACATATAATTTACTGTCTTTACTATATTGAAATCAGGAACGCACCGCAATTTTTATACCACTTTCATTAATTTTGGTTTATCTGTGTTTCTTTTGTAGCTAGTGTTTTAAAGACATGGTCAAATGAAGGACCTGATCCAGACATAAAGCAAGCAATGACCTGAGAAATGTGTTACAAGTAATAATAGTAATTGTGAATACTTTGTTTCATATCATGTCGCGTTCGCAGCGCAGTGTCAACCATTGAACAGCACTCAAAACATATGGGTATTTATTCAACTTGGTGAAAACTGTACGAAAGAAAATAATACAGAAAAATGACGACTTAAAGGAAAGGAAAGGAGGACGAAACGATACAAAGATAATAAACGATGCAAGAGGAACGAAAACTTACATGGATGGTTCCAAGGGCGACTGAAAATACGTACAAATAGAAAATGAACTGCGTAACTCCGTATACTTTCGAACTACGAAACTGAAAGCACCAGGTGCCGACCGAGGGGTCCTGGGAATACTAAGAGAACCGGAAGTAAATTAATTTGTTCCCAGGGCCCAGCTAAGTTAACTCAACATATAATCTGGTGTTCTATTAGAGACTGTCACACTCCTCGCCCAAGGACTACGACGTCCTTGCTCTTCTATACTTCTAATCAGCATCAACACGGTCCTGTGACTGCACGATAAGGACCAGTTCACTGATCGGGCGTAGGTATGTCTTGCGAACTCCATCTTTACACACCAACACGTTTGCTTTCCTGACTTCTCCATCGTCGCTGACAATGGCTTCCAGGACCTTGCCGGTTTGCCAATCGTTGCGGTGTGCTTCCTTATCTCTGACAATGACAATATCACCCACGGCTAGGTTGTGCTCCCGTTTGTTCCGCTTTGGCCTCTTTTGCGAGGACTGAAGGTACTCCCGTCGCCAACGGACCCAAAACTGATCTGCAAGGTATTGTACTCTTTTCCAGTGACGACGGGCATAGAGGTCTTGTGGGACGAAGTTTCCCGGAGGTGGGAGAAGTGGACGAGACTTTAAGGTAAGTAACATAGAAGGTGACAGGGGCTGTGGGTCCTCAACATCAGATGGGACGGCAGAGATGGGGCGAGCGTTTACTATGGCCAGGAGTGTGACCAGCAGTTCATGAGTGAGCTGAGGTTTTCCTAGTTCTAGAAGCATGGCGTCTAACACTCGACGGATAGTCCCGATCTGTCGCTCCCCAGACACCTCCGAAGTGGGATGCATGCGGTGGGTTAAAGGACCAGTCACAGCCCTGATCAGTGAGGTAGGTCTTCAGCGCTCCCTCATCCATATCTTTGAGTGCTTGCTCCAATTCGGATTTAGCCCCGACGAAATTTGTGCCACGATCACACCTTATCCTAGCGATTGGTCCGCGGATTGAGAGAAATCGGCGAAGCGCACAGATGAATGTGCTTGTGTCCATTGACTCTAGGACTTCAATGTGGATTGCTCTACTATTCAAACATGTAAAAACCAGTCCCCAGCGTTTCGAATTGACGGCGCCTCCTCTGAGTCTTCGTGTTTGGATGGTCCACGGTCCAAACACGTGACATCCAACATTGGTGAAAGGCGATGGGGTTTCGGTTCTGTCAGTGGGTAGGTCAGCCATGTGTTGCGCGAGGCTTGGTCCTCTGAGCCTTTTGCGGGTGACGCAGGAACTGATGACCTTCGACACTACTCCGTGGCCACCAACAATCCAGAAACCAGCGGTGCGTACCGCTCCATGAGTAATCTGTCGGCCTTGATGATGCACTTTCTCATGTTGGTGATGGACCAATGAGTTGAGACAAGTGATGTCCCTTTGGGAGAATGACTGGGTGTTTCTCCGTGATGCTGAGGTTGGACCGGCGGAGACGACCGCCTACTCTAAGTACTCCTTTGTTACCCACGAACGGGTCTAAGCGATATAGGTTTGACTTCTTCAATGCGTTTTTCTTCTGTCGGCCGTGATGTCGGTCCTCCGTGTCGTCTACTCCTCTTAACGATTCCATTTCCTTCGCGAAACACTCGTTCTGGACGGTCCTAATCGTGACCAATTCTGCTTGCGCTATCTCTGCTAATGAGGGATGACTTGGAAACCGTTCGTGCTTTAAATTTGACTGGCTTCTGAGTGCGTGGTTTTCGCCTGCTGCCTTGTACTCCTTCACCTTGACTATTAAATTGGCTAAGGCTCGCCGTAGAGACGTGAAGCTGGAGAAACGACTGAACCTCCTCCGAATCTAGTCCTAGGACTGCGTTGGCTTCGGTTACACGAGCAATGACGTGAGTTCTTACTTCCGGGTCCTGTGTATCTAAAGCGGCCACTTCGGCGGCGGGCGTGAGACTGGGTAGGGCTTCTCCCAGGAACTCTTGTGGATTCTTGTGGGCTGTGCGTTTCATTATGTCTAAGAAGCGACGGTCTTCTTGGGACAAACTGACTTCATTGTCATTGGCAGTTTGTGCGGTAAACATCAGGTGCAATTTGCTCCCTTCCTGCATACTTTTCCTTGATCACGAAACGATTGGGGCATGGTCGTATCTCGTAATTTGACGAATTGTCACGGTTACTGATAGGTTCTCGACTGTCATGGTCACAACAGGACCAGTCTGGTTCTGGAACATTGACCGCCGTTCTGTGAACCGAAATGTGAACGGGTCCTCCAACTCTGTCTAGGCATACTTGGTCCGACCACTGTCCACCCAAGTTTGAGCTTCTGGGCCCACGGGGCTCCCTTTGGACCATTTCTGGATGCTCTGACCTTCAACAACTCCGGTGCATCACGACCGATAAGGATTTCAATGTCCGCGTTGGGGTCTAGTGGTGGAATTTGGTCTGCTATCTCCTTCAGATGAGGGAACTCCCTGGCGATCTCCGGGGTTGGGATCTCGCCTTTGTCGCGAGGGATGTGATTACATTCTACCAATGTGGGTAACTGGGACTGTTCTCCTTCTATAGACCTCACTACAAGACCGGAGACGCGGCGGCCGTACTTCGATTCCTTTTCAGCACTACAGGTGGACAAAAAGAACTTCTCTCTTGGACCGTTTGCTCCTAGCTTGTCGGCTAAGTTGGGTGAAACCATGGAGGCGTTACTTTGATCGTCGACAATAGCATACACTCTGAAGACAAGGTCCGGCTGTTTCTCCTGGAAGACGTCTACGAGAACAATCTTACTGCATGATAGCCCTCCACTCCTTGTGTGACAGATTGCAGTGCATTTTGTCTCCAGCTCCTCGCCATTGTCTTCGGTTGGGGGTCTCCTTTTCTCCATGTGTAGTAATGTACTGTGGAGATTGCTTCCACACTTGTCACAAATGACGGCTGCGTTACAGTCCCTGGCTTGGTGCTCTGGCGATAGACAGCGAAAGCAAAGCCCAGCAAACATTAACCACTCCGTTTTGGCTCCCAGGGTTTTACGTTCAAAGCCTTTTACAGTTTGCTAGGTCGTGGCCCCTTGTGTCATGAAACAGACAGTGTTTCTCCTTGTTGGGGCCGCTGTTAGTGTCTCCGAGTGTGGTTCTAGCGTCGCGAAGGAAGACCCTTGCATCTGGTCTCAGCTTTGATTGATTGTCCAGTGGTTCTTTAGGTTTGATTTCCTTTGACGTTGGGACTCCGCCTGCGAGGACGTTTGGGTGATTCTTCAGTGTGGCTTGTTTTTTGCATAATAATAGCAAAGTTTGCGAAAACCTGGATAAGCATCGTGATTACTCTCGGCGTACTCGGCAACTTGCTTTTCCCATTTCGATCGTAAAAAGTAAGGTAACTTCTCAACGATAGGCGTAATGGTGTTAGGGTAATTTAAGCAGGCAAGACCTGGTTAGGATGTCGAGTTGGCTGTCCACATCAGCACAAATGTCGGCGAAAACCTGCAGTTTCTCCCTTTCTTTCTCGCCAAACTTTGCTGCTTCACTCAGTTTTCTTCAGGAGGGTGTTGGTGATGACCGCTGAGTTTCCCAAATCGTTTCTCGAGCTCGGCCCAAACTTCCTGTAGTAGGGAGGCGGGTTCCCTATACTGTCTCTTGCGGTAACTGTCCACTAACTTCTGTGCATCTCCCTTCGTGTACTGACGGAGATAGTTTATCTCTTGGTCGGGGGATAGGTCAGCATCTCGTAACATCGCCTTGAATGCGCTCTTCCAGGGGTGGAATAATGTTGCGTCTCCACCAAATGCATCTGGGTGACACTTAGGTAAACTCTGTCTTGCTAAGCTGGATGTCAACTGTTTGTTTGTTGCTATAATTGTCTCTATACACTCAACATCTCTTTGGATCTTGGTCGTTTGTGGAGATGATGTGTTATGGCTGAACACGGATCTCCCTAGGGGTACGCTGTGTAATGGCGTCGGGAAACCAATCGGTAACTGTTGTATCTCCGTCCAATTTTGTCTCCAGGTTTGGACTACACGTTTCTTTTACTTCTGCTGGTGTAACCATCTTGTCTCTGGTTAACAGATTTAGTGTTGTCTTGGGCGTCGACCCATTGCTGAGTTCTGTGTTTTGCGTTTTTGGACACGCCTTCCTCTGGAGGGGACATAAGATTTTTCTTCTTCCATGGACTCCTCAATGGCGGTGAGTTTGGCATCGGCTATGGCTGCCAGTTTATCAGCGGCTAATAATGCTATGTCCTCGATCGTACGTGGCACGACGTTGCTCACGGTGTCGTTTCTTCTTCTGCTTCGCGCTGTCTCCTTCATGTTCCTTTTCTGCTATGATTCGATCATACTCGGCTTGTTTTTTGGCGGCTGCAGCTTCTGCTAGCGCTTTTGTTCTTGCTGAACTAGTGGATGAGCGTGACGAACCTCGAGACTTGCGTGACGCACGATCTTCTTCTTCCGGTTCATGAAGGAGGACGAAACGATACAAAGATAATAAACGATGCAAGAGGAACGAAAACTTACATGGATGGTTCCAAGGGCGACTGAAAATACGTACAAATAGAAAATGAAACTGCGTAACTCCGTATACTTTCGAACTACGAAACTGAAAGCACCAGGTGCCGACCGAGGGGTCCTGGGAATACTAAGAGAACCGGAAGTAAATTAATTTGTTCCCAGGGCCCAGCTAAGTTAACTCAACATATATCTGGTGTTCTATTAGAGACTGTCAC
>MU826086.1:0-16924 GCA_029204205.1 Desmophyllum pertusum | reverse complement strand
GGCTGTCTCTGTTAAAACCACCCACTCAATTTCGCATAAAAAATAATTTTGCCTGAAACTCTGGTAACTGAAAGACTTTACCGAGGGTAGAACTAAAACAAGTTTAGTTTGGTTCAAAATGATTTTCTGGCTGCGCAGGGAGCCAAAAATATTTTGCCCCGTCAGGGCCCTTCGTAACGTCTCAAAAAATGAAAAATTAGGCATTTTTGTATGGGGCGCCGTTTGTAAATTTATTATTTAGCAGAAACTGAGTGCTTTTTATCATTATTTAAATGGTTATATGATATAATGAATTCGGAGACAGTGGTTGCTATTTGGTTATATCATATAACCAAACATGCCAAAATGGTTATGTCAAATAATGAAAATTTCTTAGCAGGGATAAATTTTGGTTATTTGATATAACCATCCGTTGTCAACGTTGGCAGTATTTGGTTATTTAAGGTCATTCCTTAGTATTGCACTGCGCATCCTTTCTGCGCATCATTTCGCGCGTAATTAGCGCGCGCACATTAAAAACATGGCGGCTTTTTCATTATGGCTATGCTCGCCAGAAAGGTAAATGATCGTTTTCTCGTAAACGAGCGTGGTGACCTATCATTTTTTTTCGCATATTTAAGTCTAGTAATCATCTTCTTCCTATACAAGGAGTATAGACCAATTCTCAGTGCAGGAAATTAATAATCACTGAAAACGTGAAAAAATACGTGTTTTTGGTTGATTTTGTAAGGAATTAGGAGGTATTTTTAGTCGATTATATCTCTTTCGCGGAGCTGGTGACCTATTCTTTTTATTCTATATTTTGAAACATTACATCACAATGTTCAACTAGGGAAAGTTTCAGAAACTTCCCAGTGTAACTTCTATTTCGATGGAATAACCTTAAAATAACCAATTGAAAGTTAACTCCAGAAATGGTTATTTTAAATAACCAATTTACTGCCATTGCCAAAAAATGGTTATTTCAAATAACCAATTTTCTGCCATTGCCAAAAAATGGTTATTTTAAATAACCAATTTTCTGCCATTGCCAAAAAATGGTTATTTTAAATAACCAATTTTCTGCCATTGCCAAAAATGGTTATTTCAAATAACCAATTTTCTGCCATTGCCAAAAAATGGTTATTTCAAATAACCAAATTATCGGGCATATACTAAAATCAGGAACACTGTAATACCGGAACAACGGAACACACCGGAACACTATATCCAGATTTTCCATACCCCTTCCATGTTAAATATCCCGATAAATCAAACTGGAGCCTGCCAATTCAACCATGCAGTCGCGCTAGAAAGATATACTAAATTACAACTCGCTGAAATCTGGAGATTGCCAAGCCTAAGAACCGAATCTACCCCACAACGAACGCAAAGCGATCCGTAAAGAGTTTGAAAGATAACTCTGAAATCAATATTAAAAAGGCAGACAACGGCTCTAACTACATTCATTATGAACAAACAAGATAAAATTGCAGAGTGTCAGATCAACTAGATTATGAAGAAACTATAGACCCTTCGCAACACCTATGGTGGAGAAGACTTCTGCTTGAGTCGAATGACTTATAATAGAACTCAACCCGAAATAAATCATATTGACGGAATGACGAGAAAATGGCTATCTCAAGCAGCAAATTCGCCGCGCATTCCAGTTTTCTACACTCTCAGTACAAAGATTCACAAAGCTAACCCGATCAGTAGACCAGTTATCATATTGGGCTGTAAGGGCCCCACAGAAGGAATATCATCAGTATACATGTAGATAGTCTGCTTCGACCTATAGCAAAACACCAAAACTCGTATCTCAAAAATACAACATCAGGAGTAAGTACCACCATCATTGTA
The DNA here is from genome assembly GCA_029204205.1 of Desmophyllum pertusum. NCBI lineage: Eukaryota > Metazoa > Cnidaria > Anthozoa > Scleractinia > Caryophylliidae > Desmophyllum > Desmophyllum pertusum. Next base: position 15,082 of record MU826086.1, on the reverse strand, counting down.
TATAAAACGGATGTGACCAGCCTGTACTACCATATATATTTGCAGTGCATACGAAAGTTTCTATAGAAACAAACCTCATATCCCAACCCATTTCCTCAGAGAAATCCTCAGACTTATCCTACAGGAGACTGATTTTGTTTCAGTTCAATGGAAATACCGTATTTCCTCGAATAAGCGCCCGGGCGCTTATTTAAAATTTCGGCCAAAACGGGGGGCGCTTATTAAAAGGAGGGCGCTTAATCGAGGGGGGTCGCTTATTTTTTCTTTCAACGAAATGTAACTTTATTTTGGCTAAATTCTTCATAATGGAAAAAATCTACATTATTTATCCATGTGAACGTAATAAAAATTAATGTTTTTCGTTTGTTAAACTTTCTTATGCGAAAATACCGTAGTCCGGTCGCATACACTGTACGTACAGATGACAATAGAAACAGGCTTTCCTTGTGATATCCTTACTATTTAAGAAAGTGAGGGGAGAGAAGGGGGCGCTTATTCGAGGGGGCGCTTATTTGCTATTTTGGCCGAGGGGGTTGGCGCTTATTCGGGGAGGGCGCTTATTAGAGCGTGGGCGCTTATTCGAGGAAACACGGTATTAGAACTATCTCTGAGCACAAGAAACCGCTATGGGAACGAAAGTGGCAGTGGCTTTGGCCATCTTCATGGCGGCGGTTGAGACCGAAATCTTAAGTAAAAGCATAACAAAGCCACTACTAAGTGCGGAATAGATATATCGCGATGACGTGTTCTCTATGTGGACCATAAGCATAGAGGAAATCAATGGGTTCTTTGAGCAGGCTGACAGACATCACCAAACCATTACAGTTTACGGCTGAAATCTCAGGCAAAGACTGAACATATTTTCTTGGATACATGAGTTTATCCTTGACGTGCGCACCCACTACAAACCGATCGAATCATTTCAGTACACAGAGGCGGATCCAGGATTTTTTTGATAGGGGGGGTCCCAGGTTTTCCCGAAAATGTGAAGTAGATCGAAGGAAAAAATTTTGGACGTAGACGGCAGTAGTAAAGGCGCGAAGGGGGGTGTTTGGGGCCTCCCACTGAAAAAAGAAGAAGAGATTTTAGGCTCTTAAAAGTGAGTTTTGGTGGATTCTGGAGATGGTTTTTCTATGGATAATAGAGAAAGCAAAGAACCCCTAAGGTCTGATAGGGGGTCCGGACCCTCCCCTCCCCTCCCCCTGTATCCGCCACTAGGGGTCAGTAAAGGCGAGGCCCTTAAGTTGCTTCGAACCGTAAACTCTTCAAAAACAATTTTCGAGGAGAATAATTTTCGATAATTTATATCACACTCTGTTCGAATTTCAATTCTGAGAGGGCTTTATGTACCAGATTATATGGATACCCTCTCAAATGTAGCCTAATATCGGTCTTTGTACTGAGAGTGTAGAAAACTGGAATGCGCGGCGAATTTGCTGCTTGAGATAGCCATTTTCTCGTCATTCCGTCAATATGATTTATTTCGGGTTGAGTTCTATTATAAGTCATTCGACTCAAGCAGAAGTCTTCTCCACCATAGGTGTTTGCGAAGGGTCTATAGTTTTCTTCATAATCTAGTTGGATCTGACACTCTGCAATTTTATCTTGTTTGTTCATAATGAATGTAGTAGAGCCGTTGTCTGCCTTTTTAATATTGATTTCAGAGTTATCTTTCAACTCTTTACGGATCGCTTTGCGTTCGTTGTGGGGTAGATTCGGTTCTTAGGCTTGGCAATCTCCAGATTTCAGCGAGTTGTAATTTAGTATATCTTTCTAGCGCGACTGCATGGTTGAATTGGCAGGCTCCAGTTTGATTTATCGGGATATTTAACATGGAAGGGGTATGGAAAATCTGGATATAGTGTTCCGGTTGTGTTCCGTTGTTCCGGTATTACAGTGTTCCTGATTTTAGTATATGCCCGATAATTTGGTTATTTGAAATAACCATTTTTTGGCACATGGCAGAAAATTGGTTATTTGAAATAACCATTTTTTGGCAATGGCAGTAAAATTGGTTATTTAAAATAACCATTTCTGGAGGTTAACTTTCAATTGGTTATTTTAATAACCAAATACTGCCAACGTTGACAACGGATGGTTATATCAAATAACCAAAATTTATCCCTGCTAAGAAATTTTCATTATTTGACATAACCATTTTGGCATGTTTGCGTTATATGATATAACCAAATAGCAACCACTGTCTCCGAATTCATTATATCATATAACCATTTAAATAATGATAAAAAGCACTCAGTTTCTGCTAAATAATAAATTTACAAACGGCGCCCCATATTTTGGTCGCGCTGTAAAATATTTGATTCGTATCATATAGCAATGAATTTTATATCAATTTTCTCAGAAACCTTTCTACTTTTCATAGAAAGTTACAATGTTGCCCTCAAATTAGCTGGAAAGGCGAAATCAAGCATATTGTGAACCCTACTAATCGCCATCTAACGAAGGCTGAAAATGGCCTTGATTTAGAGGCTAATTGTTAAAAATCGGGACCTAGTTGATAGCTCTAGCCTACATAGCCGAAAAGTGTAGTCCTTTATTGGTATAAATATGCAAAAACCCTTGTACGATTTTAGTATTTCAAAAGTTATGACCGTTTGTATCAGCACATGTGCGAGCATTTGCGATTTTAACGCCGATTGCGATTGGACCCATCTCGGGCAGATTTTATCATAAATACAGCTTACCTGCTTCGCAACTCGGGCTTATTTCACCTTCAGCCATTTTCCAATCCCTCAGATAGTTGAATTCCATAACAGATCCAGTAAATAAGTAGGCGTTGCCTTCGAAACTTGAGCACTGCCACTATCGAGTCCCTTGTGGTTAGCGAATCAAAGCTCGAAACAATGGCCACATTTCGCGCTAAATAGCCCATTGAAACTTCGGTTGAGAGATGAATCTCTTCAAGAATCAGGCAATAAACTATCCAAGTCTGGTATTTAGGATGAAAATCGAGACTTCAGGGCATAAATGATCAATAAATATCGCCATTTAGATCGCTGAAAGATCGAGTACTGTTGATGCTGCTTCCTCGGAGGTCCGCTTCAAAACTCATGAGTGAAATCGCTAGCCAGTTTAATCGCAGACAGCCCATAGTTTCGAATGAAAACAAAGTTGCAATTCAGCGGAAAAGTAGCAATTACTTAGCGGTTCATCTGTAACTGAAATGGAATCCAAGTGTTTATTTGAGACTAGAGGGGAGTCAGTTTGCAGCGAGTCTTCTGCTAGGTTGATAAAGCTTTCTGAGTGCAGGAATAATATCGATGATCAATTACAAAAGTGGCACCTCAGTCAGCTTAAAGGAACCGTAGAAGAATATGAGCTGATCCTGAACAGGTCAGGGTTGCCGCACGACCTTTCCTCAGATCAGCTTGAGCGGCTATGGATCTGTGAGAAGCACAGAGATGACATGGGGAGAAACTGGCGGCCGCGTTGCACATGCCAGTACCCGCTGCATCCCGGCCGGAAAAAGCAACTGAAGACCAGAAATGCTGTTAATCTTGACATGTCAAGGGAAATCAATACTATTTACGGAAAGCATGTCCCAACAGGATCCCGTAAGTCTGATCTATTGTAAATATTATATAAATAATTTGCCTTTTCTGTTATATTGCACTATAAACTGGGCGTGCCCGGCACAACAAGGTTCCTGTGTGTTATACTGTTATTTATCCTTGTTTGGTTTTGTGTTGCTCAGTTTCAATTTGCATTCCTTTCTATGTTCATTATTGCTTACTTACTGTGCTTTTCAGTGATTTGTGTATCTTGCTCTAAGCTACACAAAATCAAGCTTGATGAGAACATGGCGTGGATGCAAGGGCAACAGGCCCAGGGCAGTAATGAACTGGAGGATGAGTCTTCAAGGTAATTATAGGCTACTTGGATGTTTGTTCGTATGAATAAAGCCACTCTCGTTAATAGTCACCTTGCTGTTATGAAACAATATTATTGACAATTTTTTAGTTGGAATTCTTTGACGGACGTTTTTGTAATCACTTATTTTGCTGTAATTAACCTACACGTGGCAGCAACCATCTCTAAAGCGAAAGCTACTTTGGTCACTGCACATATTTTGTATTTTTCCCTTTAATTTGTATCTTCTTCTTTACTTATGTAAACGAATTCCCTGTATTTCTACCTAATTTATTATTTGTAAATAGTGTTAAACAATAAAAAAACTAATAAACTATTTAAACGTATAACTAGAAAAAGACACCAATTGTAAAGTTTATTTAACCTCAATATGAAGAGTGAGTAAAATGAGATATCAAGCAAAAATTCGATCAAGGTCTAGGATAAAACGGAACAATCAATAATGGGGGTTATATATTTTGTTTCATCACTTCCACAGACTCGCCAAACGCATTGCAGCCATGAATCTCGCTGCAGTAACGTCAACCCCAGCCGTAACACCAGCTCGACCGAAAACAGCTGCACTCACAGCTGAGTGGACTTTAGGGTGCAGGTCCGTGCCGGACAGCCAGAGCTCTGAAGACGACGAGGTAGCTGAAAGCGCCGGCGAGTCGGCAATGTCAGTGTTCAATGGTGCTATGGAAAAACTGAACCAAGTGGCAACCAATGCTGGCCGGGTCAGCCCCTTAATGTTCCAGCTGAAAACTACATGGGATGAGGCAAGAGAAGACGAGAAAGATGTGTGCATTGATAAGGCCACTGACGCCTGCAGTCTCGTGTGTGACGTCATAGCACCAAAGGCTGGACAGGAGCTGTATCAGTCCTGTTTCACGCCAGATAAAGAGACAAACTACGGAGAACTTGTACCGCTTATGCAGGCCTATAGTAACGCCACGACGAGGAACGTGAAGACCCAGATTCTGAGCCTGTATGCGTATCGATATCCAGTGAAGACGCTTCAGAGGATCCACGAGCCGTACGCCAAGTTAACCGATTGGCAAATCCGACAAGCTAGAGCTCATGCAAGAGAGTGTGGTCCAGGCTCCTTAGTAGAAACTTCGCCGTCTCACCGAGTTCGACTGCCACCAGCGAAACTTGACCATTTCATAGACTTTATCAACCGCCCCTACTTCTATCAAGACGTGGCGTTCGGTACGAGGAAACTGAGGCTTAACAGCGGCGAGAAGATCACAATGCCAAATGTCATTCGCAAAGTCACGAGGTCAACAATGGTCAGGCAGTACCTTCAGTTCTGCGAAGAAGAACAGTTCGAACCACTAAGCCGCGCAACTCTGTTTCGCGTTCTCGAGGTAAGGGAAGCCTCTCAACAGAGGTCCCTGAGTGGCTTGGACAACATAGCAGCCGACGGGTCAGCGGGGTTTGAGCGACTCTACCGAATTGTGGACGAGCTTGATCAAATAGGGCTGGAGAAGAGCGTGGCAGATGAATTGCGGAGATCCTTTCAAGACGGTAAGAGGTATTTCAAAACTGAATACCAAAGTCACTGCCAGGATGATGAAAGCCAATGTCCCGACCATTGTCGTAAGTTTGGTCTCAGCGACCCGAACGATCAAGATTTCCAAGAACAATGTGCACACCAACATACGCTTCGCTGCCCTCAATGCGATGACATCACTTCCTGTTTGGAGAAAATGCACAAGATTGTCAAAGATAGCAAGACCTTGAGCTTTTACAGCACGGAGCAACAACATGACTTGTTGTACGACATCGAGAAAGCTTCAGAGGCCATCGTCCAGTGGAAAGCTCACATAATGAGATCCGTGAATCAGGGAAGCGCGAAGCAAGATATCCTCTCAAACCTTGACCAGAGCTCATGCCTTATCGTAATGGACTGGGCCATGAAGTTCCTGCAGCTGCGCTATAGAGAAAAACAAAGTGACTGATATGGAAAAAGAGGGCTGAGTTGGCACATCAGCAGCGTGATATCTCGAAGCCAATCTGACACGACTGAAGTCATCTCGTATGCGCACCTGTTTGACCAGTGTACTCAGGACTGGTATGCAGTCACGTCAATTATTGAAGATCTTCTCACGCAGCTGAAAACCAAGAATCCTCTGCTGCAGAGAGTCTATCTAAGGTCGGATGAAGCTGGTTGTTATCACAACAGCTCCTTGATAGCCGCTGTGAGAGATGTCGCAAAGAGAGTTGGCGTTGCAGTCCATGGTTACCATTACTCGGAGCCGCAGTCTGGCAAGGATATTTGTGATCGTATCCTCTGTCCAATGAAGTCTGCAATCCGTACTTATTGCAACGAAGGCCACAATGTTCTAACTGCTGTGAACATGAGAGACGCATTAACGCAACACCCAGTGAAAGGAACAACCGCTGCAGTCAGCGTTGTCAACGAGTCAAAGAAGACCCTTTTTGTAAACAAGATAGAGCATTTCAGCAGCTTCCACAACTTCGTATATGAAGATTCTGGTCTGAGAGTTTGGAAATGTTATAGTATCGGTAACGGGAAATACATTCCATATGACGAGATCTATATCAAGCACCAGGATGCAACAGTGCTCCAAACCCCAGAATCTCAAGGGTTTTATGATCCTCCTCAGAGGCGCGAAGTCAAGTGTCGTTCAGAAGCCAGCAAGAAGACTGAGAGTACGACGCCACTGTTTGAATGTTCCGTGCTTGGATGTGTTGAGGCTTTCGAAACGTTTGCGCTACTGGAGTTGCACTTGGACGTCGGCAAGCATACTGTCAACAGGCTAAATCAGTATGATGCGATCAGAAGGGACTGGGCACTCAAATTCTCATCAGTAGGTACTGCTGATACAAAGAGCTGTTCGACAGAATCCAGGGGGCCACAAACTTCTACAGAAAACACTACTGCTAGCTCTCCTCTACAAACAGGATGGGCCTTAAGCAAACCGAGGAGCAACGTTAGATTTTCACAGAAGGTTAAAGAATACCTAACAGCACGGTTCGCACTTGGAGAAAAAACTGGGCGCAAGGCCGACCCTACTCAAGTTGCAGCAGACATGCGAAATGCCAAAAATGAATCTAATGAACGTCTGTTCACCAGAACAGAGTGGTGGATGACGAAAAACCAAATCCAGAGCTTTTTCTCGAGGCTAGCAGCAACACGTCGCAAAGATCAGGGTGTGGTCGGGCTCTCTGCGGATCAGGAGGAAGACGTCCAATGCTTCCAGGAGAATTCCGACAGACAAGATCTAGTAGACATGGTAAACAGGGAAATCAACGTCTCGCATCCCATCTGCTACGACACATTTGACCTCTGTGAACGTTACCACAGCAACACACTCCAAAAATTCAATGTGGCCATGTTGAAGACCATCTGTAGCTACTTTGAAATACCTGTGAAATCGAGAGACAAAAAGAAAGACCTCGTAGACAAACTGACGGACATGATCTGTGAATGTGAGTGTGTTTCTCACTAGATCCATGTAATGGACCGTTCATTTTCTATTAGATAGGGGTGAGGGGCTGGTGGGATTTGGGGGAGTGTCATTTGGAAATTGTGTGACGACCAGCTTGGCAATTTTTCTCACATGACTCACCCGCATAAGGGTATTTTTCATTAACCCCCCCCCCCCCCCCTCAAAAAAATTGCACCTGGTGTTTTAAACATTAGTATGTTTAACTAGCATTTTTTACAATACGTTTGGAACTGTGTTGCCATAAATATATATTTCGTGAACAAAGCAGGAAAAGTTCTTATCAATTTAAAAAAATTGCAGATACCTCTTTTCCATCTCAGTATTTCGCCCGAACACTCTTTTCTTTCATTATTTGGACAGCCCCCCTCCTCTTTGAAATATTTTTTTCGCTGCCCCCCTCCCCCTAAATCCGCCCTTAAATCCCACCAGCCATGCCCCCCCCCCCCCCCCCCCCCCCATCTCGTAAAAAATGAGTTAGCGGTCCCATGAAACAGTTATTGCGTAGTCCTGGTTCCAGCCCCCAGCTAGGTTAGAATATTTAGGGTAGTGGAAACATGTTTTTGTAAGAAAATAATACATGTAACACTACATTCTATCGTGCTACTCGAGAGTCAACCTCAATCAGGGTCAATCAGTGGATGATACTATTTAGTTCAAATATATAATAATTTACTATCTGTTACATACCTTCAGTGTCATAAATGTTCACCAAGTAGCTTATGGTCGTCGATCAAAGTACAACAGGGAGCAAAACATTAATCTCACTGTACAGTTTACCTATCAAACTATAGCTTGTATAGTACTGATTTTTTAGTGATAATTTGTCCTCCCAAATCTATTAGCCCGGATCTATCAGGCGTCAGTGAATTTTGTGACAACATATCAGCGGTCTCGCTGGTACACGTGATCAGCGGTCTCTCTTTAGAGCGGACCTCCGTGGAAGCAGCATCAACAGTACTCGATCTTTCAATTCAGCGATATAAATGGCGATATTTCTTGGACATTTATGCCTTGAAGTCTCGATTTTCTTCCTAAATACCAGACTTGGATAGTTTATTGCCTGATTCTTAAAGAGATTCATCTCTCAACCGAAGTTTCAATGGGCTATTTAGCGCGAAATGTGGCCATTGTTTCGAGCTTTGATTCGCTAACCACAAGGGACTCGATAGTGGCAGTGCTCAAGTTTTGAAGGCAACGCCTACCTATTTACTGGATCTGTTATGGAATTCCAACTATCTGAGGGATTGGAAAATGGCTGAAGGTGAAAATAAGCCCGAGTTGCGAAGCAGGTAAGCTGTATTTATGATAAAATCTGCCCGAAATGGGTCCAATCGCAATCGGCGTTAAAATCGCAAATGCTCGCCACATGTGCTGATACAAACGGTCATAACTTTTGAAATACTGAAATCGTACAGGGGTTTTTGCATATTTATACCAATAAAGGACTACACTTTTCGGCTATGTAGGCTTAGAGCTATCAACTAGGTCCCGATTTTTAACAATTAGCCTCTAAATCAAGGCCATTTTCAGCCTTCGTTAGATGGCGATTAGTAGGGTTCACAATATGCTTGATTTCGCCTTTCCAGCTAATTTGAGGGCAACATTGTAACTTTCTATGAAAAGTAGAAAGGTTTCTGAGAAAATTGATATAAAATTCATTGCTATATGATACGAATCAAATATTTTTACAGCGCGACCAAAAATGCCTAATTTTTTCATTTTTTGAGACGTTACGAAGGGCCCTGACGGGGCAAAATATTTTTTGCTCCCTGCGCAGCCAGAAAATCATTTTGAAACCAAACTAAACTTGTTTTAGTTCTAGCCTCGGTAAAGTCTTTCAGTTAACCAGAGTTTCAGGCAAAATTATTTTTTATGCGAAATTGAGTGGGTGGTTTTAACAGAGACAGCCTCTTAAGAATATACTTGAGCAGGTTTTCAGTCTTAATGGAACAAGCAATAAACAGCAACACACGATCTATCAAAAGATTTCATTGAGGGAACTCATTCTCAAAACTGCTTACTATAATTACAGTATCCGGGCCGTTTTAATCAGTCGGAAACGGAATAGAGTGATTAGTAGTTTAACTAAGTAATAACCAGTTAACTGTGATCCTGTTTCACTCCGTTTTCTCTAATTCTGTACATAAGTGAAAATCGCTAAAAACGCTTGTTATATCTCGTCGCATCGGGTGTAGTCATTTTTAGCGTTACCATTATAACAGTATGACTCCGTAAGGACGCAGCGTAGCTCTTGCTTTTCAAGAATAGTATGTTTCTTTATGTTAATTTTTCAGTATTCATATTGGCCTGTTCCGTAACTCTAAGTCAGAAGCTGACAGTGTTGAATAAGCAACATCAACCTAGAAAAGTACGCGCTTCAAGTCAAAAATATCTAGTCGCATCGTATAGTACTCATAATGTGCTTGTTCACTTCGAAGTGTACAGACCTCTTTTTCAGAAAAGTACGTGCTTCTACACTTGACAGAGCTAAAAACAGGAATGAATAATAAATCTTGAAACAATATGTTACAAGATTACTTCAAGTCCTAATTATCTCGTCGCATCGTTGGGTACTCCGTAAACACGCCGGTTGTTCACCGACTTTAAAGTGTACAGAACTTGCAACTCCTAAATATCTCATCCAAACCGGACGGTAGAATTTTTTTTTTAATTCCTCAAGTCCTAAATATCTCGTTCGCATCGTGTATCTAAGTTTTTAACATGTATACTAGCCTGTTCTAGAACTCTAAGTGAGATGCACATCCCACGTAACTCTGAATATTTATATTATCATTACCTTGTTTTTTTTGCCTTATTTAACAGAGTTTGTGACCATCTTTTGTTTTTCTAATCACTCGTTTGAATCAAATAAATAAATCAAACACAAAATAATTTTATCCTGCCTCACATTTCCTTGATTGAAATTACTTCCAGACCACTGAATTATTGAGTTTGAGTTTATTGTTTTAGCCCCATTGATTATTACCAGAAGCTTATCACCAAGAAGCGTGTAACTTCTCTTTATATGTTTGGGACAATGCGTGGGTTTTTTCCCGACCAATCAGAATCGCTGAATCAATTTTGCCCTTATATGGAAACTAGGATTTTCGCGCTCCTCGCGGCTCCTGGCGAGAACTACATCTGCAATGGCGGCTTCGCGAGGAAACTTTTCACCCGAAGAAAATATTATGACCATTTGTAATGCTGGGAAAGCGCTAAGTGTCGAAGTATTATTTGGAAGAGTTCCCGGTGAGTTGGACAGAAACCTTGAAGGTCTATTTCTACTTGTCCAATGAGTTTGAATCGGTGAAATGCATGTAAGCTTGTTGTGAAATAGGGAAAGTGACAATTTTTTCGATTTATTTAAAAGTTCTCTCGGGATACTCTAAATACGTACTGTTGTGCTTCAGGATTTCTTTGATTTTATATTTTCGGAAAGAAAAAGACCCGCATGTGGTACGAGTTGAGGAGCTAGCCAGCTAGCCGGATATGTGAGATACAGTAGAGGAAATGCCATCGCCGGGTAAGGATCTTGTGTTATGTTTTTGATCGCTGGCCAACAGTTGTTGATTTCAAAGAACCGCAAGTAAATCTTTTTGCAGATTTTTTTGAGCAAGAGGACATTATTACAGTCAATCAGTATTATCAGTATCAATCGAGGAAACAAGAAAACTACTCCTTTATCCGAAAATTATGAGTATTTTTGTAAATATGTTTGGTGTTTACTTAGCGTGTTTGTCGACTGAAATAGCGTGCGGTAATTGTGGTTGTTTTCAAGTTCTCTTGTAGATTTTTTCTGAGAAAGATAATTTTAAAACTTACAGTCAAAGTAGCGACAGTATCGCTTTAACAAAATAGAAAGCTATTCAGTTACCTAAAAAATGTGGAGTATTTCACTGGCAAACGAATTTCAGTGTAAAAAGGTGTCGTTGTGTTTTTAACGAGTTCTAGATCGATCTAAACGCGCGGATGATAATTATTATTGTTGTTTACAAGTTTGGTTTATATGTAAAGAACAAGGTTTGAGAGCCGACAACCTTGAAATGGTTGAAATGGGTTGTTTAACCTGTCTAGTTAGTGTACAACTGAATTATATAAGTCGATGATTCATTTATTTCACGAGCTTGTAGCTGAGGATTTGTGTTCGCAAAGCTTTCTTTCGCTGTCAAACTGAGTTTATTAATTTCAAAACAACCGCTTCCAGTAGCTATAAGACTTTTCCCAACAAGAAAACAACCGTTATTTCGATCAAACTATCGACAGTATCGCTTCAGAAAAACCAGTATACCTTTCCTTATCCAAAAATGTGGGGTTTTTTTCTCGTGGGTAACGATTGTACAATGTTTTTGTGCTAAGTTTTTGAGATTGTTGTCGATCACGCGGGGAAGAAATTGCATTTTTTCCTGCATTTGCTTGCGCTTTGAGAGCAGTTTCTTCCGACCCAAAAACCACCTTTAACACTTTAAAAGGTTGATTAACATATACTAATATTAACGTTTTACCGATTTGTCTTTTATTTAGCCGGATTTAGTGAGCTTGTCGCTTTAAATTTGTCTTGCGGCAAGCGAATTTTCCACTCGTAATTTTTCGAAATTTTGTGGCTTAGAAAAATATCGTATCATGAAGTTGTCGGCGGTACACAATAAAACACTTGCTTTTTAAACTGTGGTGTTGATGTTTGATATTTTTTTGCTAGAATGATATGTAATGAGTGTGTAAAACTTTATTAAAGCTTGGTTGATTCTCAGAATTGCAGACAAGATTCCCAGAAAATCGACTACGCAGTTACGCACTTTTACGCGCCTCGACGAATAAAAAATATTCCCGGAAAAAATCCCGCGCGCGAACACGCGCGTTTAAACCGCATCTGCCATTCCATATAAGGAAGTTAATTTTGATTGGTCGGGAAAAAAACCCACGCATTGAATCGAACCTATACGCTTCTAGGTGATAAGCAGGGGGGGCAGGCTAGCGCCCTTTGATCTTAGCCGCTTTTTCCGCAATACATGATCGGCACAAGTAAAGAAATCTGTCAATCATTCGAGAAACGTACCTCTACGGGAGTTTGCTGTGGAATTTTCATCCATGGTGTCCCACAATGACCAAAGTTCAGTTAAACAGCGACGAATCGTTCCCATAGATGTTTTGAACGTGGAATCGCCAAAATATTTCCGAACGAACACAAACGCACGTCATGTCAGCCATCGTCGGCCATGTTTATTTTAAACAAACCAGTACTTAGTCTCGCTCGGCCAAATTTCTAAAATGTGCAATCATATATACTAGGTCCCAGGCCTCGCTGCTAGCCCCCCTGGTGATAAGCTTCTGTTATTACAATTCTCTAATTAACGGTCATTAACATATAGTTGGCAGGAAGATCTCACCAAGTTTTCTCACTTCTTTCTAATTATTACTAGATTCTTAACCTAATAAATAACTTGGTCTGACCTAACAGTCGTGAATAATCGAACTAGAACTAATTGCCTTAAAAGATCAGAAAGAAAAAACACAGTATACGTGCATACGTAGCATGTATACAAGAACAGATGAATCCAAATATTTGTTATATCAAAACGATCAATTTAGATGGACAGATATGTTCCTTAATTAGCTAACAAAAATGCTGAAGACAGAGTGACCGAAACCACCCGTATCCAAAATCTCGTGTAACCCATGGTTACACGAGATAAAAATTGAGCTTTTTCAAAAAGCTCCTTACCAGTCCAGACTATACCCAGAAAAGGCTATACGCGTGACGTCACGAAAACCATTGTTTCTCAGGGTCAGATCAAAACATTGAGTCACGTGTCCAAGCCAAAAAAAAAACAAAATGGCGGACGAAGGCGATGCGAAAAGTTTCGTAAGTTGTTCTGTCGTTGTCGCGATCTTTTACACAAATTGAGACTTTATCCGTGTTTAAAACTTCAAAAATGTGAATTAAACCTCGTTGAGGATTTCAAAAGATCAATTTGCAGAATCCACGCACCTCAAACCCGCTGCCGAAGACGAATGTTGTTGTGTGGCAAAATAATTTGAGCAGTGCAGTGATGAAGTATTTAGCGATTTGTACAAACGAACAGGAATTATGAAAACGCAGGTTAGCGTTTTTTTCTTCACTGGATACTGCACTTTTGGGCAGAGAGGAAAATCGAAACTTGAGGTCTTGACAATATAATATATAACATGCTATATGAAAGTGCTTCTGTCTGCTAAACTGATTCCAAAGGAGAGCTGTTTGGGGAAAGAAAGGAACTATAAACTGCGCTGCTGAAATAAATTACGCTGTTGCGTTATGTCCGGGGAAACAACAAATACAAGCTTTGAACATTTGAAGTGAATTTTATTCAGTTTAAAAGTATTGTCAGTATTTTGCTTTCTTGCCTGAAGAGTGTATCTGAAAAATGAAAAAAGATACATTTTTAGCTTAATTTGGTAGTAATAATATTGGTTAGTACATGTATTTTTTTTATGCTGATACTAATAAATTGAATTTGTTATAGTATATTAATTGATCTATATTGTGTGCACTGAGCAGTTTAAAATCCAGCACACAAGTGGATGAATTTAAGGGCCTGTTTACATCTGACTATGAGCAATCCCTCATTTTTCTCAGGGATAGTCGAGTGGGAGAGCCTGTGAGCGTGTGCGAAAATCCCACTCGACTATCCCTAACTTCAATTAAGTTGGACTGTTTTAGTGTTAGGAATGATACATTTTGATGGCATTTAGTTCATATATAAGTTAAAAATATACACAAATTATCCCTGCTTAAGCTGGGTTGATCCTGGTGCGACTTTTACATGCAAAAACCATAGTCGCCTAGAAGGGTTCCCCAGCTAGGCGGGTTTACAGGACGCTTCTAGGAGGGATACCCCTTCTGGCATGTAAAGAAATAAATAGAAAAACACAATAGACCCCGGTAGCCCTTATAGCCAGGGCACCCTATCTCCGTGTAAGGTGAAGCCATTCGGCGGCCAAACTGGCCCGCCACTGCTGTTGCTTATCCTGGTTTTGGTAGTATGAAGCCGACTAGGAGTATTACTACTCCACCTGGGTAGGATGTCCAATGCCAGGTTACTCCGCACCATTTTTGTTAGGTTGCCCAGGAGTATAAATGGGTACTAGCCAACTGTTATGGTGGAGGGAGGCATGGTGTGCCCAAGAACACAATGACCCTGGCCAGGGCGAACCCGGACTGCTTGATCCGGATTCCATTTCACTAACCATTAGGCAACCACGTCTCCCACCTCTCAAATGCAAAGTAAACAGACCCTTAAATTGTGTTTGCTAACTCAACCAAATACCCAAACAGGCTTTTAGCCAGAATTTGTCCCCCAAAAAATTTGTTAAAGGTTTGGTGCATTTTTCATCATTTTCTCCCAGGATTGGGCATCCACAGGACACCTGGATGCCCTTCTGGCTAAAAGCTTGTACCCGAATCACGTCTTTAGTTGCCTTTGTTGATGATGCCGCCGGCCATCATCATTATGCTGAATGGTAACTGTCTATTTCCATCAGTTTAAATCAATTTGAAAAATTACTTTTTTTTTTTTTTTTGTTACAGCTTGTGGGGAATATGTGACCAAAAAGTGGTGGTTTAGGGGCATGATTGTTGTGCCCCTAACCACACTGGGGCTTCAAAACAATGCACTGGTTTCCTAAATTAATAGTTGTGGGCCACCAATGCAAGTTTGGAGAATCAAAAAGTACTGTTGTATTCCAATCATTGTTCT
>MU826085.1:0-17025 GCA_029204205.1 Desmophyllum pertusum | reverse complement strand
ATTAAGCTCCCAAAAAGAACTGTCCGTGGACAGTTGGTCAAATTGTCGTCCATTTGTCGCTAAACAGTTGGCAGACTGTTGGCCGACAGATGACTGACAGAAGACCAACAGTCGACAGTTGATAGTTTTAGGTAAAAACATTGGCCGATTGTTGGTCGGCCAACAGTTGGTGATCTTTGGGTGAGTTGTTGGTAAGTTGTTGTAACAAATCAAAGAAATCAGCTGATTAATCATTAATCACTATATATAATACATATATATATATATATCATTTGGCCTTAATATTATATACCACCAAAGTCTCAGAACTAACATTAATAACCACCAACAAATATCACCCACCAAACCCCAGGGGAAGAGTGAGAGAGGGCCTCCCCGAAACAGCTGGCGACAGGACACTGTTACCGAGCTGAAGACGATAGGTTCCACTTGGAAGGAAGTTGAACAAACAGCCCAAGCTAGAGTTCCCTGGCAAGGTACTTGTCGATGGCCTGTACTCATCTTAGAGCGATGGGCCTAAGTAAGTTAGCCTCGCCCTGTGTCGCTGACAAATTCAACCGTTAAATCCGCCTGCGAAACCAGTGCCAGAATCCTTGTCCCAGACCCTCAACGAAGTACTGGATGTATATTTACTCGTCTGTGATTGGACTTTGGAACAAGGATTTTGGCGCTGGTTCGCAGATGGAATTTATCAGGCTAAAAGTAAGTAAGTATGTAAGTACCGCGTAAGTAAGTAATGATTATGATTCCTGTTTTTGTCCCTCAGGAACATTTATCACTCAAGGCAAACAGTTTAGCAAGCATCCATGGAGACCTGTCAACACTTTCTCACCTGAGGGGTAAGGATCATTTATTTATTTTCAACACAGTTTCTGATACTGTAGGGTTTCTACTAAAATGGCAAAATTTGGAATTTTAGTTAGAATTTTAATGTTCCTATTATTGTTTTACCGATAGGTAATTAATGCCACGCCAAAATCAGCTGAAGAATTCTGGAATACCTGGCGATATTTTTGGTCTAGATGACCTCCTGTTACCATTGTGAGTTTCTATTGCTGTGACATGTTTATATTTTTTATGGGGAAAAAATAATATTGAAACAATAATTGATTCAATAATATCATTGAAATAACCACATTATGTGTCCTTTTTCAGGATTTTAGTCATAATCAGCTCAAAGAGGTATGTAGTTTCTCTGTTAAACAGAAAAATATTAGATGGTGGCAATAGGCTACTTTTGATATAGTCAAATTCAGCTTGGTAGTGAGGTTGAGATACACAAACAAATGGAAATTGAACAAGCATGTTTATTCTTTCTTTTGTTTGTGTCCTCTGGGCGTCGCTATCAAGCTGAATTTAAATAATCACAAAAACCTCATCCAATAATAATTGTTAATTATTACAAAGAACATTATGAGCTGCACTTGCAGATAATGTGATACATTGACAATTAAATCTATTTTTTTATCCTATTATCTGTAGACATGTATATTAATTTATTTGCTCTTTCAAACAAATATAATTACAACAAAAATGTCTATTTTTCCCTGTTTTTAGGTACCACTGAGCTTGGAAAATGCTAAATCACTCATCGTTTTGTCTCTAAGTCATAACAAGTAAGTGATGAATTGCCTCTTTTGCTCGCGGTTCATCAAATGTACTGTATCAAATAATGTTTCTATCTGAATATTTTTTTTTCACAGAATTTCTACGCTTTCCAATCAGTTGTTTATCAAACTTAACAGATCTGATCTACTTGGACCTTGGCAATAATCTTATTGGTAAGTGAAACAGTGTTTGTCAGTTACAATGAAGAGTGCTCTACCATTGCCACTCAACAAAGTTTTTGATTAATTTTTGACAACTTTCTGATGGCTTCCATTTAAACTAGCAAATCAAATAATTTTATTACAACAACTGTGGGAGGCGGAGATGTCAATATTGTCAGAACGCGAACGTGGAGCTTCACATATTCGCCTCTCATAGTTCTTGCATTTGGATTGGCCAGTTAAAAAATGAAAGCCATCAGAAAGTTGTCAAAACAGTATGTCAAAAATTAATCAAAGACTTTGTTGAGTAGCAACAGGAGGGCAGCTCTTCACTGTAAACCCATAACCTGTAACACTTGTTACAGGATAGGTAATTGCATTTTATGACGTGGAGGGCTTATTTTTTGCTGCTTTATTTTCAAAAAGTTCACAGTTTTTGCTGAGTTGATGTGTTACAGTAGGTGACTGACATTTTGTTTTAAATAATTTTACATTTGTGCTCTCTGGCCATTGTCTTTCAGAATCCATTCCTCCACAACTTAGAAGACTTGTAGACTTACAGACCTTGGTATGCCCTTAGTTATAAATATGTTAAGTACAAATATTTTAATGACGACACCACTGGGTACTTCACCCATTTGGTTTGAAATGATCACTTCAACCTTTATTTCTTTATGTTTATGTGAATTAATTTTTAAAAACATTGTTTTTATTCCACATCTTAGATACTGAACAACAACCCGCTTCTTCATGCGTCAGCTGAGGTGAGTCTGAAACTAATAATATTAATTACTGAGCAAACAAGAAAAGTCAGAGTATTTCGATATTTAATTTTGATTTTGATTATGACAATTTTATCCATCACCTTACCAACAACTTACCAACATATCACCAACAGTCGGCTGACAGGTTACCGACAGTTGGCTGTCTGTTGGCCGACACTTCCACCAAACACTGGAAAAAACTGCGGCTAAACTGTTGGTAACCTGTCGGTCGACTGTCAGGCAACTGTTGGCCCGACTGTCAGCCAACAGTCAGCCAACAGTTAGGCCGACAGTCGGTGGAGGGGAGCTGTTCTTCACAATATTACCAATTTATCTAAATATAAAACAGTTAATATATTTCTAATAAATTATGATTATTGTTGATGTAAATGCAAGTGTGATAGAAAGCTGTTAGGTTAATTACTTTTGCTATGATTTAAACAGGCAGCTTCCTTCTCTAACCCAGCTGCACACTCTTCACTTAAGAAACACACAGGTAAACAGTTTATTTATTATGACATTTTTTATGCGACTGTATGTACTTTCTATTGGAATTTCTGTCCCATTCAAATACACTGTGGACCAACTGGTTTTCCTATTGAAATGGTACATGTAGACAGACATGACTTGTGTCCCAGGATTGAACCTAGTTACACCTGGCCTTGCATGTCACATGACTTAGTTGTTGGTTCTCACTTTTGCTTTCATTTCCCTGGTTTTCCTGAGCCCTCAACACTAACAAAAATAGGGCCCAATGGGTCCATGTGTTTTGCTCTGTTGTTTGCTAGAGCATACCATAAATTACCAAACAGGGCCCGGTTGTTCAAAAGATGGATAACGCAATCCATCGGATAAATCACTACCCACTGGATAGTGTAGTTTGTTTTGTTAACACTTATCCATTGGATAGTGTTATCCACTCTTTGAACAGGCCCTGGTTGATGAATATGAATGAACAACTGACTTTGAACATGCTGAATTGTTTTTAAGTAAGCAAGTAAATCAGTACAAGTGACAAATGCATAGCGGTGCAGGGTACGGTGTGACAAATTCAAGAGAATCGTTAACATACAACTGCCTGATCCCCCGCAATCAATATTGGCTGCAAACCTATATGTGCTAATTGTTTTACTAAATTACTCCATGCTGATGTATTGTTGCTTATCATTCATTGGTCTTGAAATCCGAATACATTTTGCACACTGTGATGCAGTTCTATAAGTAGTGTTCCAAAGTTTTAACCGTAGTCCAGTCCAGTTCCTCAAAAAATCCAAGATGGCTTGGTAGTTTTACATGAAGATTCACTAATTATAATGTTCCATGGTTTAAAAGTTCCAAATAAACAAATTTTTCCTGCAATGCTGTTGTTAAGCCACAGAAGTTTCTCACTAAAAGTGGTCGGTCAATGCTTCCTTCCTATGGATTTTCAGAAACCAATTTAGGCCTTGTTGAATTATACTTATCCATCTTGTCCAAATTCTCATCCTTAGTTTAGAAAACACTTCAAAGTAAGACGCCTACCTGAGCTTGTTATGCCGCAGGAGTATTCTCACTTTGTGGTCGGTCAATGCCTCCTTCCTATGGATTTTCGACTTAACGAGATCAGATGTGAACTGATATACGAAACTGATGTGAAAACACACGCAGACACCAAATATGGCATATGACGAATAACTTTCTTTCCCAGCATGATGAACATTACAGAATGCTTTATTTAAAGTGGTTTAAAGTGTTTACCAACTTGGTTTTCATTTGAATTCTTCGGTCTAAAACTAGAGAAATACCTTCAAAAACCTTTCATTCAATTATAGACGTGAAACACACACTAGAATCTCCTGTGATCAGCTCTCATACGATAAGCTATGATGGCTCACTTGTTTCGATTTTATAATAGTTCTTCCGATTTTTCCTTTGTCACACTGTATTCCACTTGGCTCTCCTTATAAGCCCAGTAGGGTTTGTTGAGAGCTCCTGCTCCCTTATCATAACTAATGACTTACACTACTGTAACTATCAATCATGGGGCAAATAAACTTGAACTTGCTCTTACAGCTTTCCAAAGTGTTTTTCTTGCTTGGCAGCAGAGCAAAACACAAAAACAATTTATTGCATCTGTGGATCAGTTCCAAATTCCTGTTCAATCTGGAATTCAAGGACCACACATGTATTCATTAGCGATGAGCCTATGAATTCCATGCCACCCTGAGGTTCATAAAACAAGGTGGATTGATTGATTGATTGATTGATTGATTGATTGATTGATTGATTGATTGATTGATTGATTGATTGATTGATTGATTGATTGATTGATTGAAATTATTAAATTCACTAGGTAATTTGATAATGTAGCAAATGATGTCTTGTGTCGTGTGTCTGATGAACATGTAATGATCTGCTTATTTTCTGATGAACTTGTTATGATCTGCTTATTATCTGATGCTACTAACATCACCGTCTTTTCCTTATGTAGCTATGCCGAGTCAGTCCTGATTTAAGTTAATCTCTGTATCTTTTCAGAGAACAATCACAAACATGCCAAACAAATTGGAGGGCCTTGTCAACCTTACAGGTACCAAACATCAATCTTCTAAGAGTGCAAAATTCCACATGTAATTTATTACTCTATAGTAACTTGAAGGGGAGATATTTTTCCATAGTGATTATTTGTCTTCATATGTCACTTTGTATTGGGCAATATTATTGAGGAATTATTGATAACTGCATATTATGAAGTTTAAAATAATGTAGCTCGTATCAGAGCAGAAAATCTTTTGTGCTTTCCATTGGTAATTAAATGTACATTTTGCTGTGCTTATTTCAGACCTGGATTTATCATTCAATGATCTTCCAAGAGGTAAGCGATTACTTATTCCACTCTCCTGGTTGCCTGAGACTATATTACACAGACATACAGGGCCATTAAATGTGTTAGGATTCCTTAGTACTCTGGAGGCTTCCCCAGTCCTTAGGAGCCCGGTTCACAGGCTGTCAGAGATGGCATTTAATTATTGGTGTTGATTAAATGTAACACATTCCCACATACAAAAAAACAAGTGTTTTTCTCTGGTTCTGAAGCCAGTACATTTAGTGCATTTTATTAATTTAATGACTAGTGTACATGTATCTAGTAGTTTCTCACACTTACGGAGAAGAGCACCCTACCGTTGCCACTCAACAAAGTTTCTGATTAATTTTTGACAACTTTTTGACATCTTTTGGACAACTTTCTGATGGCTGTCGTTTCAACAGGCCAATCAAAATGCATAATCTGTGGGAGGCAGAGTTGTCAACGTTCACGTTCTGACAATTGACATCTCCGCCTATCACAGTTCTTGCAATATTTGATTTGATTTGCTAGTTTAAATCCCCTTAATGGTTCCCAAGCCATCAGAAAGTTGTCAAAAAGATGTCAATAAGTTGTCAAAAATTAATCAAGAACTTTGTCGAGTGGCAAACGGTAGGGCACTCTTCACTGTAACTGTGGTAGACCACAAGTATAAATACATTGGGGTAACCTGGGAATGGACTAGCATTCCATCCAGGGGAGTATATAAGCAATACTCCGATAATTACAGTCACTTCATGCTATGGAAACTGGAGTTAAGTGCCCACCTGTTAAGCCACTAGGCTCCGAAAAGCTTTACGTTACATATTTGTTCATTTGATCACAGTATAGTGGTTTTGAATACTTCTTTCATTCGACTGTGGCAGACCACATAATACAAATACGATTGTGCATTTGTTTGTCTCCTGTGTACTGTAGTCCCAGAGCCTGTGTACCTGATTGCCAGCCTAAAGAGGGTCAACCTGTCACACAACCAGATCACTGAAGTGTCTACACTCATTGGTTAGTTAAATGGAGTTCAAATAGAAGTAATACATCAAACATCAGAGACAGTGTTTCATCGGATTTCCAAACACTGAAAAGAGAGTTGATATGAAGCGCAGCAGAGTATTTTTGATGAAATTCTATTCTTACTGTCAAATACTGAAATTACACAAAAAAAATTGTGTGGTTTACGTTCTAATATCAAATAATACTAGAAAAAGATGGTAGAAAGCTACAACTCTGTTGGTATTTGTAAACAAAATATATGCCTTGTTCTTTTAGATACATGGACACATTTGGAGACATTGAACTTATCAAGAAATCAGCTTACAGGCATTCCAGTGAGTGGAGTAAATTAAAACTGCTAAATAACAAACAATTTTTATATTATTATAATCATATTTATTTATTACATGACATGCCAATATTTTGTATTAACTGGTTTTATTTCTTTTAGGCAGCACTTTGTAAACTTGTGGCCCTAAAGAGATTGTTCATCAATGGTAAGCATTATTAGTGCTAACAATGCATGGTAGATGTACTGCAGTAATGTTTGATCTGACATGTATTCCTATGTCATGCAATTTTCGGCAATTCTGAACACACACACTAGTTTTAAAATAGACTGAAACCACTAAATAATGGTTTCAAACCATAGAAAAACATAAAACAAATATTGGGAAGCCGCAATAAAGTGGGGATGGTCAAAATTGGACAAGATTGAAACAGATTGCAAAAAGTTTAACTTGAAAAACGATGGCCAATGTTTTTCAAGTTTAAGTCCATTTGTATGAAACAAGTGGTAAATAATGCTTAGAAATCATCTGTGTTTGTTATGTAAGTGAGATTCCATCTTTGAAGTAATATTTCATTAAATTGTTTGAGTTACCGTCGATTTCACTGTTACGCGACCGTTTAAATCAAAACTCCTCTGAACGGCTTGCAAAAGATTTCCGTCAATCATACATATCCATACCTTATATGGAAGGGGTTTACTCGCGGTAAAATCAAACACTTCCACATAAGGTAAGGACATGTATGATTGACGGAAATCTTTTGCAAAACTGCTCAGAGGAGTTTTGATTTTGAAGATCACGTAGCAGTGAAATTGATGGTAAGAGCTCGTAAAAAATAATACAAGTAAGAATAGCAAAAAATGGCGTGACATCACCCCTTTAACCAGTATATAACTTGGATGTGATTTTGTAATGTTCAGGAAACAACATCAATTTTGAAGGACTGCCCACTGGGATTGGAAAACTGTACAACCTGGTAAGTGTTTCTTTAAAATTGATTTGGTAAGTCCTCATCACTGCTTCTGTCGGGCTCTAGATCTGCTGAACATTATCTAATGTTGAACTGTAATGTCTTTTACAGGAAGTTTTCATGGCAGCATGCAATAAACTGGAATGCATTCCTGAAGGATTGTGCAGGTACGTTACAGAGAAAAAAGAACTTTTAGTTCTTACTCAGTTGTTGATTTGTGGTGGCCTAATGGTTAGTACTTTGGACTTGAACGGTCTGGGTTTTAGCTCTGGCCGGGATCATTGTGTTGTGTTCTTGGGAAAGATACTTAAACTCTCACGTTGCCTCTCTCCACCCAGGAGTAAATGGGTACCGACAAATTGTCAAGGAAACCTGACAAAAATCCTGGGGTTACCTGCTATGGACTAGCGATAAGCCACTTTTAACCAGTTGTTCATTTAACTTATGGTAGCTTATATTTCATTCAACAGATGCCTGAAGTTTGCGTAAACTGATTCTTCACACAAACTGTTTGTTTACTCTCCCAGAAGGAATACACTTTCTGACAAACATGGAGGTAAGAGCTCAAATACGTGTACAATTCTTGTCAAAAGTCACAGAACCCTGTTGAAAATTCTCTATGGGAGAAATGACTACCGTAGTTACCCAATCTAATACAACAACAACAAACTTTATTGCCTTAGTTAGTCTAACTTGTGTTTTTGCTTATTACACTGTAGGAACTTGATGTTCGCAACAACCCTGAGCTGGAGATGCCTCCTAAACCTGTCCCTGATGAACTAGGGAGTGGTCCAGAGTTCTATAATGTGGACTTCACATTACAGACCCAACTGAGGATGGCCACAGGGGCCCCACCACCACCATTGCGTAAGTACAGCATTGAACTACACTCCTCCAACTCCTTTGCAACTAGCGCACTCCTCCATTTTGATCTGTCCACCGCTAAGGTTTCCATCTCCTCCTCATCAATACCTGCCACAGCTAGGTCATGTGAAATGGCATCATGCCATCTAGTGCGGCATCTGCCTCTCCAGCGCTTTCCCCCGATTTCATCTGGGCACCACCCAAGTAGTGCTCTAGGGAATCTGGGATGAGCTCATTCAGCACACATGGCCAAACCATCTCAACCTTGTACTCTTGAGTAGAAGAGAGGCTGGATCCTGACCAGTTGCATTGATTGAACTACATTTGCACATGTAGTACATCACACATTCACATTGTGATATTATAACAAATGACCGAAATCTGATAAGATTTGCAAAGCAAGTCAGGGTTAACATTGGCTCAATTTATACTAGAGACGGATCATCCATCCAGACGAATCATCCGTCTGGTAGTTGATAATCCGTCTGTGTATAAATACGGGCAAACAGACGGATTATCCGTCCAGATGAACTATAGATCTGCTTAGTTCGTCTTGGCAGATGAACTACGTAGATCGTCTGGACGGATAGTTTGTCTGTTTGCCGCGTACTTATACACAGACAGATTATCAACTACCAGAGGGATGATTCATCTGGACGGATGATCCATCTCTAGTATAAATCGAGACATTGATTCACAAAAGTGATCAGCTAGGGACAATTTAATTCCAGACAAGTTTCTACCCACTCTCTGTTATTATAATTTACTTGCAAATTGCAAAACTGGTTCCAAAACATTCACTTGTATTTGGTTCCGTGAGTTAGAAGCAGCTATATGAAGTGGACTTAAAAGATTACTTTGCTTTCATTTTCAGCAAACAAGGATTCTTATGCCAGGAAGGTGAGTTCATGAATATAGTTATTGGGCAAAATGGTGGTGATAGTATAATAACAATGGGTATCACAGAAACTTTGGTTGTGTTTCAACTTTAATATGAGAGGCACTGTGGCCTGATCATTAGTGCACTGGACTCTGGATAAAGATGTCTAGGTTTGAGTCGGACACTCACAGTGCCTTGCTCTATTCAGGAACTATATTATTGTCTCGCTATCTGTCAGTCTGTTGCACCGATATCAAAGAGTGTCTTCGAAACCTAGAGCGAAATAACAATTTCCGAAGCTAAACTATGCAATACATTATAGGAAATATACAAACTGAAACATGCAAAGAAAAGCACGACAATAATTATTACCCGGTGCTATTTAACGTAGCAACGTGGTTACAGCTCTGGGAAAATGTCCTCATTCATTCAATGTTCAGTGTTTCGGTTCTAGAACTAAATCTTGACATTTACTCTCTTGAACATTTACTCTCTACTGAATTTAACGGTAGAAGAAACAACATAGTAATGACTTCTCATGGCATATGTGCATGTGCGCACTTGCACGATTTCACGCATGATTGCACAAAACAATTATTAATGGGCAAATGGTTTGGGCAACCTGACAAAACTGTTGGGGGTGGGGTGGGTGGGGGGGGTTACCTGAGATGTGGAGGAGGGAGTGGCAATACTCCTAGTTGCTTCATGCTACAGAAATTGGACTTTAACCCTTGGATTTGAACAGACTTTAAACCTAAAAAAGTCATACTTTTTTAACTACGTCAAGTAGTACCTTTTTCTGTGGTTTTATCATTTCTAGTTGCGAATGAGAGGAAGACGGTACCAGAGCCAGTCTGAGGAACTGAAGGTAATATAACTGTAGATTATATCTGAGATGAAGAGCTGATTTTCTCTGAAATATGACACGTTGTCTAAATGTAGCACTGGACGTCACAGCTATTACTGACAGTGTATATGTAGTTAACAATAGATAAATGTAATGATTTTTTTTTACATTCATAGGGTATGGTAGAAGATGCTGAGGAGAAGAAAGTCACAGGAAGGAACAAGAAATTGGGTAAAAGGGTAAGTCACCTGTGCATACAGCATATTAAATTAAATATTGCATCATATATATGTCATGTACATATCCTACAAAATGTAAATACTAAACATCTTGGAATACATCGATTCTCTTTTTAACGATCTGATAACTTGTAGATTTTCCTGTGACAGTGCGTTCCGTAAAGTTACTCCATGATAGCTGAAGCCTTTTGCCACCTACAGTCAACTCTCGTTATAGCGGACACCCTCGGGACGTAGTTTGGAGTCCGTTATAGCGAGAGTCTGCCATAACAGGAGTCATTTTCAGTCAAACCTCTATAGCTTTCGCCGGGTGGAGGGCTGGATTTTGTCTGTAATAGCGGGTGTCTGTAATAACAAGAGTTGACTGTACATGTCACTGAAAGGCTCAGCATAAATTCCAAATGTTCACATATTGTTCATTAATAAAGGCTATACTGATTTCTTTGTCCTGTGTGGACTCATTGGTTTCTTTGTCTCATTTCAGCAAAGCATTGATGAACCTGAGAAGCTTCTGAAGTAAGTTTATCAAACATTGTTTTAAAATATCAAGATGCTTCCTCTTTACAATTTTCATATAGTTTACCCTCCCTTGAAAAAAAAATGTACCACTACTCAACAAGGTATCACAAATGTCATGTCTGATAGCTCAGGGCTGTACCTTGCCAAGTGCATAAATGTAGGTTGAAACTTTTACTAACATCGGACAATGTTTTATTTCATGCTATCAGCTTGCCCAGAGGGTAATATCTAAAATTAAATTATGTTTATTTCCACCCTGCAAGGAACTTTCAATTAGTTAATAATTATATTTTATGAACTATTAATCAGTGTCTTGAGTACAATAGAATGGCATTTCATCTTGCTTGACCTAGAATTCTTTATTTTCGTTCTACAATGCCATGATTGCTTGTTGTTATCTAAGTGGCACCAGGTACAGCAGTAGTCAACTGGAGTAGACTATAGCTAACAGTTCAATCGTTTGAACATTGTTTATCATAGAGGAAGGAAGTGGAATGAGTCATTGGTGAAACCAAATTTGAATTATCATGATTTCTTTAATGACGACACTGGCCAAGAACCTGGTGAGATTAAAACACTAGAATTTAATGGTACATCCGGTTTTATAATATACTCACCACAGGATATTGCGATTTTGGACAATCTGATTGGTTGCCTGCTCAAGGCATATGAGGCAATGTACCATTACTACCTTATTTGGGAATCCCACTAATTACGATAAATATCCCATTTTCCTCTGTTTTTTCCTTCCGTTTTTCCCCCAGTAATTTTTAATTGCAATATCCTGTGGTGAGTATATTATAAAACAATAATTGCCCACTCAATTTCGTCGTACATTAACTCATAGCCAACTCGGCTACGCCTCGTTGGCTATGAGTTAATGTACGACTCGATTTCGCGGAATAATTGTTAATTATACGGGGATGCTCCGCCCCACTTTTATATACATGTACTGTTTTTGACAGAAAAGGTAACCCTTTCATATACCTTCCATGGAAAATGGTACCCCTTTCACATACCTACAGTTGAAACACTGCAATCCCTTTTACTAAACTTTTCACTTGAGTAGCCCCTTAAAGTATTACATGAATCAGCCGTTACATGTAGGTGCGTCTGTTCAATATACCTCCAGCCTGAAAAAGCTGCCCCTTTTGGGTGGAGCCTCCCCGTATAGTCCATTATAGGGAGTACCCCCCCCCCCCCCCCTCCCCCCCCCCCACAAAGGGGGTACACATCAAGAAAATTATGTTGTCATCTTAATTACTATCATGATGTTTGTCACAATTTTTCTTACAAATACAATGCTTTCTTATTGCAGGTCTGATAGTGTGGCAGATTGAAAATTTCCTGCCAGTTTCTGTTGATGAATGTAAGATAGTTTTGACATTGTAATCCTAACATCTCGTGAATGTTGCCAGCTATTTAACAATTAGACGGCAAGCTCAAGGTTTCTATCAGCTGACAGTTGGCTCGAGCCAACACAAGAGTAAATAGAAACTGAGAGCTTGCCGTCTAATTGTTTTAGCATAACCCAGAGACTGATCTATTCAACAAAAAAGTTCAGTGAATTAGTAAAAGTTGTTTATTTCTAGTTTTGGTTTGGAAAATTTTACTTGTGCATGCTCCCAGGGCAGTCTATTGAAAATTAGACCGCCCTTGCATAGCCAATCGGATTGCGAGTTTGCCTAATAGTCGGTCACTGGGTTAATTTTTATGCCTAATACAGTATATGGTGTTAGAGGCACAATGGTCTAATGGTTAGCGTTGTGGACTCTGGATCAAGAGGTCAAGAGGTATAAATGGATCAAGAGGTATAAATGCAAAATAAAAAATTGTTGTTGTTGTTGTTGTTGTTGTCCAAGTTCAAACCTGGCCAATGTCATTGTGTTGTGTTTTTGGACAAGACACATGACTCTCACAGTGCCACTCCCTACTCCGGTGTATTAATGGGTACTGGCCCATTTTTTTTTTTTTTTTTTTTTGGTACTGGCCCATTGTTAGGGCAAAATTCTGGGTAAAAGTGAAGAACAGCTCCCCAAAAAACTGTTAGCTGTCTGTCGTCCAACTGTTGTTAGTCTGTCAGTTGACTGCCGGCCGTTTGTCAACCGACAGTCAACCAAGCTCTTGTTCATAATTACAAAAATTCTGGAGTAACCTGCAATGGACTATAGCAATAAATAAGGCACAAAATCAAAGGAGTAATATGCTGAATTTTTAGCTTTAGTTTTATTGTTTTAATTTGTATAATAATATTAATTATAGCACTTGAGGCAATGTATAGAATCTTTCTTTTTTTCTCTATCTAGTGTTTTACGGGAAATTTTACGAAGCAGACTGCTACATTGTGCTCAAGGTTTGTATCTTCTAAATGCAGTGTACTGTAATAATGCACTGTTTGTGGAGCTCTATGGAATCTCTGTCTTCCTATTCAGGGCTATAGTGATATTGATTTTGTTGTGTTTTGTTGACACATCAACAGACTAGTTTTGATGACACAGACCAGCTGTTCTGGCAAATATTTTACTGGATTGGAAAAGAAGCATCGGTAAGTGTAGCAAACCAGTGATAAAATCAGGAAATGATCTGTACTGTGTAGACTTGTGCATACGTGCAGACTTGTGAGATGCGGTGGCGTAATGGTTAGCGCGTTGGACTCCGGATCAAGCGGTCTTGGTTCGAGCGTTTGCCAGGGTCATTGTGTTGTGTTCTTGGGCAAGATATTTAAGTCTCACAGTGCCTCTCTCCACCCAGGAAGTATAAATGGGTACCGGTGACAAAATGCTCCGGGGTAACCTGTGATGGACTTACATCTAGCATCCCATCCGGGGGGAGTAGCAATACTTCTAGTCAGCTTCATGATACAGAAACTGGGATAAGCTCCGGCAGTGTGAGCCAGTTTGGCCCGAGTGTGGCTTTACCATTGTGCACCTACTGTTGCTGAATGCAATGATGCTCAGGGTTTTCACTGCGCAATGAGAAGAAAACTCTTGTGCAACTCTCATCTTTCCAACTCCCTGCAACTCTCATTCTCTTTGGGCTGGGCTTGACTTGGTAAACTGTAATAGATACCCAAATAATATTATTAAAACAACTGAGTGTTGATATAAAGGTCTGTTTTGGTAAAGCACTGAACATTAAGTACTATAAAGAGAATGTGGACCGAGCTGAGTGCTATGTGCAGTCCATGTTGTTAGCCTGACTGATTTATTGTGTTATTCAGCTCGACAAGAAGGCTTGTTCAGCTATCCATGCTGTGAATCTGAGGAATTTCCTTGGTGCTGAGACACGCACTGTGGTGAGTGATTCATCCTTTATCATCTTGTATCTTGTCAGTCATACCACTTTCCTGTATGAGATACTAAATTAATTCATGCTTATTACGTTGAGAAATTGTTACTCCTATAATAGGCCATTTCCGAGTTCCCTTTACCATTGTTTCAAAACGAGTCCAAGTGCTGCAAAACCTGTCATATGAAAATGAGTTTTACTCACAACTTCACTCAAATGCAAATCAAAGTCACTTTCATATGAAGGTTTTGCACTTGGACTCGTTTTGAAACAGAGGCAAAAGGCAAATCGGAAATGGCCTTTTAGATTAGGCAATGTTCAGGGGGGCGGGCTGGCCTAATGGTTAGTGCGTTGGCAAGCAAGGATTGTGAACATGCAACCTTTTTTTTCTTACTTATGTTGTTGTTTTGTTCTTGATTGAACGTACATGTAACAGTAGGAAAAGTACATTCTGATTTAAGACACTATAAGCTCAATTTCTTTCTGGTAATTGTAGCGTGAAGAACAAGAAGATGAATCAGAGGAATTTTCGGAGCTGTTTGAAAATGGCCTCAGCTATGTGGAGGGTATGTGATCCCTTACTGACAATAATGATGTTAACTCAGTGCGAGGTACATAATTATTATACTTACTTATGCATTTCTACTCCGCAGTGGAGCATACATAGGCCACTGACAATCCCTCTCCATCTTACTCTGTTCTGCGTATGTTGTACCATATTGTGCCAACAATAGCCTCCCTTCCTCATATCAGCCTCCACACTTCTGCGCCATGTGTTGCATATGGCCTTCCTCTTCTCCGCTTTCCCTGAGGATTCCACCTCAGTGCTTGGCGTGTGGTGCTGTTGCTGTCTTTCCTAAGCGTGTGACCAATCCAGGTCCACTTACGCTTCTTAACCTGAAGAGGGGTGGAAGCTGATCTGTTTCAGCCCATAACTCCTCATTGCTGACTCGGTTTGGCCACCATATTCTTAGGATCTCAGGGATTTGTTGACGAAGGACTGGATCATTTTAATTTGGCATATAATAGTTGTTTATAATTATGCCATTTTGTGTATAACTGTATTCATTTTTTTTTTTCTCACTGCAGGTGGTACTGCAAGTGGATTTTACACTGTTGAAGACCCAGTAAGTAACTTACATAATTATTAACACTAAATCATAACCTCCCTCTTGGGAGGCACAGTGGTCTAATAGCAGGGTTCCTACTGATCCTTGAAATCCTGGAAAGTCCTTGAATTTGTGCTACTATTTTCCAGGACTGGAAAGTCCTTGTCACGAATTTTAGCAGGTTCTGGAAAGTTGTTACATGTATGACACAAATGAAGACTGGTAAAAAAACAAAACTAAATCAGATGTTTTGAAGAACAGATAACTTGTACATTACATTTTGGAGTCTGGAAAATCTACAAAAGTCCTGGAAAAGTTACTGACAAAGAGTACAAACCCTGTAATACATTGTTAGTCCAGGCTCGTAGGGAGGGGGGGTGCGATGGGTGCGTCCACACCCCCTCATGGGCTGTGGAGGTCCGCCTATAGTGGACCGACGGTTCAAAAGAAAGTTAAATAGTAGTGAAATAGTAGTGCTTGTGCTCTAATTCGATAACTGCATGGACAATCAAACAATCGCAGCTTTGAACGTGTTTACATATCGTCTTCATCAACAAAGACAACATCAAGCGAGTCATTTTCTTCATCCAAACTCGTTCCTTTGGCTTAAAAATGTCTTTAATCGAAGGTCCGCATTATGTATTTTTAGTATAATTTTTTTCTTTCATCGGTATTTTCTTTAACTGAACAGTTCCAGAAATATTCATGTTTTTACGTTCGCTTTTGGCTGCCTGGTTTCATATCATACTGCCTTCAAAACGCATGAAATGGATTCTCAGACAACCTAATCTTTCAAAATTTCCCAGACCCCCCCTAGTAGCTCGCCGCCTTCGGCGCTCGTTACGACCCCAAACTTTGCCCCTCCAACGCACCCCCCCCTCCATTCAAAATCCTGTCTACGGGCCTGTAGTCATTGCACTGAAACCTAGATTGAGAGTTTCCTTTAGTTAGAAATTTATAATTTGTTTTACTAGATCTACCCTACCAGGCTGTTTAGGATTCTCAAGCAATCTAAAGTACAGCTGGAACCAGTAAGTTTTGTTTCTCATTATGCATCTGTCCTCTTATTGATCTTATTGATAGTGGAGTAGCAATATATTTTTTTAGCAACCAGGGCCAGGAGTGTAAATGGAACTGATGAATTGTTAGTGATATATAACATGCAATAGGCTAGCATCCTGTGCAAGAGGGGAGTAGCAATACTCCTTGTACTGCCTTGGAAGCTGAAGG
This sequence comes from Desmophyllum pertusum, assembly GCA_029204205.1. Lineage (NCBI taxonomy): Eukaryota > Metazoa > Cnidaria > Anthozoa > Scleractinia > Caryophylliidae > Desmophyllum > Desmophyllum pertusum. The sequence continues at coordinate 421 of MU826085.1, read as the reverse complement.
GTTTTTATTTTTCACTGCATGAGCTATCGGACTCCTTCAAATTCCCAAGAACAGCCTTACCTTTCTGTTACTTATTTGTTCTTTACCTGTTAAGGTGGATGTGAGCACTTCATCATTGGATCCAACATTCTCCTTTGTATTGAGATGCTGGACTCAAAATCTACATCTGGTCTGGAGAGAGGGTGAGAATCTGACTACCGGTATCTCACCATACAACTCTTTGTTTACAATAAGCAGAAACAAGTTTACTTTGACTTTTTCATTTGGAATTCATCTGCAATACATGTAGTTGATGCAAGGCACAATTTTCAAGAGTGGTTGCTGTTAGAGTGGTTTCAATTGAGTGTCGAAAGTAATCCCATTTGCTTTGGATTTGCTTTTACTAACACTCAGTCTCTCCGTTTGGTTAAAAAAAACTTGC
>MU826084.1:0-17143 GCA_029204205.1 Desmophyllum pertusum | reverse complement strand
TCATATCTGCCACGGAACCACTTTAGGTCTGGTAGCTTGTGTTGCTTTTGAGACTAATTAGTAGTTTTTGTGTTTTGGTGTTTCCACAAGTGGTTTCCATTAACCCTTTCACTCCAGAGTCAACACCTTGACGTCAATAAATGTGGCTGTACCTTTTAAGTCTGTGGATGAAACTCTAGTGTGTGACCATTCATATGAAAGCTATTGAGCAGTACTTTCATGTGGTACTGTTTGTTTTTGACAATTTTACAAAATGAAATTCAACATGTTTTCCTCAGTTTTGAACTTAGCACTATTGGGAGTGAAAGGGTTAATCAAATGGCATGTGACCCTGTGTGTTTTAGGTCTAGCTGAGACTCAAAACCTCAAAATAAAATAATAATGTTAGAGTTTTTATAAAGTTACAATGTAACTAGCCTCTTTTGGACCAAATGAGCTGTCTGCAATAAGGAAGTGTTCATAAGATGGATTTGATTTAGCTACAATATTCTCAACACTGACATAAAGGAAATCTGTGGTAATCAGTAAGGAGATTTCTTATTTTGAGCTTGGGTTGACCATAAAGGTTAATTTTACTTGTTTTGTTTTATCTTTTCTTTTTTTAGCTTTACAATCATTCTATGGTACTGCTTAAGGCCCAATCAAACGGTCACAACATTTTTGTCTCAACATTCTCTCAACATTTTTTGAGAGCCGATGTTGAGACCGTTTGACACCCCCTCTCAATAATTATGTTGAGAGGTGTTGTGACATGTTGAGACGAGTTTGAATCCATTTAAACTTTGTCTCAACATCGTCACAACATTTCTTTTGTTCTTGAAATGTTGAGAGGTTGTTGAGGCCGTTTGACCGGGCATGGTCTCAACATCTCACAACATGTCTCAACAAATGTTGAGAGAATGTTGTGACAAATGTTGTGACCATTTGATCGGGCCTTAAATTGCCTGTTGTATAGCAAATTTTAATAGTTTGCAACTTACACAGGGCTGTTATTAGTAGCCGGCAACCGGCTATTATGACCAGCAAAAAGACAACAGCGACGGCAGGCTATCTGGAGTATTTGACCATCTACTTTCCTTGTGTAGCCGGCTGCTTGAAAGCTTAATGACGGCCCTGAGTACACTTACATGTACTGTATGTGGTTAATTTTCTTTTACCATTTTTCTACCTTTGTAGATAAAACCATGAAGACATCTTTGATAGATTTGTGTAATGTCATCAAACTGGTATCACGTCAGGTATGTACGGGAGTGGTATTATTTTGTTGTAATTATTTAAGAAATTAAGAACTAATGAACCTCCCAAGTAAATACATGTAGACTCAAACAACTGTATTTATTTCCCTTCTCTCTTTGAATTTTGGGAAGGGGCCGGTGCGTTGTATGGTTCTTGAAACCCTCACCCCATTTTAGAGTAAAGTATAGCCTGAACTGTTACATCTTTACCCTGTTTCAGACCTATTTCCTATGTTTTACAGAGAACCTCAAGTCGACCATACTCAATTTCAGACTAAAAGGCAGAATCAATAATATTTTTATTATTGATATGTATTTCAAACTAAAAAGGCAAAATTTTTAATCCTTGTACTCAATTTCAAAGACTCAATTTCAGACCAAAAGACAGAATCATACTTTATATTATGCAATCAGGTGCAGATCCAGACCGGTTTCCGCCGTTTTACGGAAATCGGTCAAATTTTCCAAATGACTCAAAATCGGGGGAAATGAAATTTTAGAGAGTAAAAATCTAAAAACCTTTGCGGGGAACATGCCCCCCGACTTCCATAGATTCGGCGCTCAGACTCTAGTAAACCAGTCATGTTTTTTCCTGGATCCGCGCCTGGTAATCCTGCATCCCATCCAGTGGGGTGGGGGGTAGCAATACTCCTAGTCACTTCATGCTATACAAACAAGAGATACAGTACGCTCTGGAGGTGTGGGCCAGTTTGGCTTAACTGTAGACTCTACCTTACTTTAAATTTATTATTATTGTGTTTAGCTGTCCCCAGATAATTTATCAGCACTTGAAAATGATGTGAAGTATCAGCTGAATCCAGTGTTAACAGCTGATCAGATTGCTATTTCTCTTCTGACGAATGTAAGGTAAGGAATAACAGAAAAGAGTGTTTAAATTACTAAATTTTTGCTGTTTTTCTTCTTCTTGTAATTCCTTCTCGAAATTTGACGTCAACGTCATTGTGACATAAAAATGTGTGGAAGAATGTACAAGCTGATATGGAAATACATGTATGTCAAGAAAAACAACAGAGAACATTTATTTACGAATGTACACATTTTTCCATCACACTTCCCTAAAAAAATTGTAATAACTTTTAAATCCAAATATGTCCGGGTTTGAGAGCTGGCAGGGGTTATTGTGTTGTGTTCTTAGGCAAGCTAAACACTTAACTCTCACAGTGCCTCTCTCCACCCAGGAGTATAAATGGGTACCGGTGAACTGTTTGTAAGGGCAACGTGGCAAAATGCATTGGGTAACATACAACGATAGTAGCATTTCATGCTAGGGAAGCCAGGATAAGCTCTGGCAGTGTGGCCCGAGTGCGGCTTTACCTCCACATGTCATCTTTGAGGTGCTAATAAAAGCACTCTCTGAGTGTTTCATCATTTAAATTTTCTCCTCCACAGTTGCAAGATGATAACTTTCTATTGAAAAAGAAGAGTATCTTTTTTCTTAATATACTCTTTGACAGATTTTAATAAGATATATTTCTTCCTGGTTTTGTTTTAGTGATGAAGAACAGCCAGATATGGATCCACATGCTTTGTTTGAATTTGTCCAGGAACTGGAAACAAGGTATGTGTGATCAATGTCAAATTTCCCCTTAAAATTTCCATACCATACGAATGAGGCCAAATTTATAGACCCCCCAAAAAAGTCCCATTAGGCTAAACTAGACCGCAAAAAGTCCAACGGCCCAGAACATAATCCCAAAAAGTCCCTTTTTTCCCTGCATAAAAAAATAAAGTAAAATAAAAGCATCAAGAAAGTGTGAGATAGCTCATGCATCCACCTTTCTTCATTCATCATGCATCTGTCGCAAACTTAAGACAGACTGCAGTCATTCTTTCAAAGTGGGGAGTGATACATTATTTTGTTCAACCCTAAAAAAGTCGCTGCCGAAATCTTTCAACCCCAAAAAATCCTCCAAAAACGTCTAACGCAAATCATTAGTTTCAAACCCCAAAAAGCCTTCGCACTTCCCCATCACTAATATACCTGAGTAACCCCCCTCCAGAGGGGTGGGGGTGGGGTGGTTTCAATGCCAAGCACAAGCAAGAAATGGCACATAGGCATTGATGTTTTCAGAGATAATTATTAATAATTCATTTTGTGTAATGGGTTTATTTTTTATTTTTTATTCAGTTTACACAAGATTCGTAACATTTTTGAGTGTCTGGATTTCCTCTTTCAAGGATTAGACCATCAAGGCGACATAAAGGACGATGAGGAGACTGGTAAGGATGCAGTTGTGAAAGGAACTTAAAGTACATTATGAAGCAAAATCAGTTCTTGCATGTTTCTTTTAAAGACATGATTCTAAAATCATCAACTAGGCGATAATAATATTATTTATTTTTGTTTAAAAATGGATGAGCAACCAGGATAAGACATAGTAAAATTTTAAGAAATCATTCTCTGGTTAAAAAGTTTAAAAATATGAGCTTTCGGTTGCCAGTCTGCAACCTTTGACAAATAATTTCCTAAGCAATACTCGATTCTTTTATAATAAGAACTCTTTATTTACATTTTATACTCCCATAAGTATTTTTATTGTCTTTATTGTAATTTTTTCTACTTCACACGTTTCACCGTATATATTTCCATTTTCGCGCTTTTTATCCATTATTTGTCAAAGGTTGCAGACTGGCAACCGAAAGCTCATATTTTTAAACTTTTTAACCAGAGAAGGATTTCTTAAATTTTTACAATAATTTTTGTCTTGATGTACCACCAAATTCTCATAAGTAGCATTGAAAGGAATGTATGGGAATCAGTTAGGAGAATTAATATTTTGATCTTGAGACTCAGAATTTATTGATGATTATATTGCAGATTGGTCAGATGTATCTCATATGATGAGCTGTCATCACTTGTTCAGCAGTCACTTGTCCACCATGTTGCTCTCCTTGTCTTCTCGCCAAATGGTTTCGTCGTGCATGTCTGTGTGCAAACATCTCCTGGTGCTGTTCAGTTTGATGAGAAGGCTTAGCGTCAATAAGGTATTTAAAAGTCAGGATTATTTAACAAATAAAGAAGCCAAAACCATGTATTATACTGTCATAAAACACAACGGGAATTTGAGAACACGAGAGAAATTTAGAAAACATGAGCCGCCGGCGAAAAATTTTCAGTTTATATTTTAATATGTAATAATGTTGAACACAAAAGAGGTGGATTAACCACAGCATCCAAACACAGGGAATTGGAAAATATAATGTGGAAAATCAAGTCACAAGATGGATTTTTACAATAACTGGTTGATTTGTTAAGTATTTTTAATTTTAAAGATTGGTTTGGATGTCAGGGGAGCAGATGATGTGTCATCAGTGTACATTCCTAAAACAGTGTGTCTACTGAGGATGTACGTAGCTCTTCACTGGATCCTGGAACAAGCCGTCACTCCTACACCATCCAGTGCTGTGTATGTATATAAAGTGATGTTTTGTATGAGTGAAGTATCTCCTCCAGAATGGGGTGTGATCCCAGGGATATTACCTTTCCCCAAAATGGGGTGTGATCCCAGGGATATTACCTTCCCCCAAAATGGGGTGTGATCCCAGGGATATTACCTTTCCCCAAAATGGGGTGTGATCCCAGGGATATTACCTTTCCCCAAAATGGGGTGTGATCCCAGGGATATTACCTTTCCCCAAAATGGGGTGTGATCCCAGGGATATTACCTTTCCCCAAAATGGGGTGTGGTCCCAGGGATATTACCTTTCCCCAAAATGGGGTGTGATCCCAGGGATATTACCTTTCCCCAAAATGGGGTGTGGTCCCAGGGATATTACCTTTCCCCAAAATGGGGTGTGATCCCAGGGGTATTACCTTTCCCCAAAATGGGGTGTGATCCCAGGGGTATTACCTTTCCCCAAAATGGGGTGTGATCCCAGGGGTATTACCTTTCCCCAAAATGGGGTGTGGTCCCAGGGATATTACCTTTCCCCAAAAATGGGGTGTGATCCCAGGGATATTACCTTTCCCCAAAATGGGGTGTGGTCCCAGGGATATTACCTTTCCCCAAAATGGGGTGTGATCCCAGGGGTATTACCTTTCCCCAAAATGGGGTGTGATCCCAGGGGTATTACCTTTCCCCAAAATGGGGTGTGATCCCAGGGATATTACCTTTCCCCAAAATGGGGTGTGATCCCAGGGGTATTGTCTCTCTTAGGATGGGTGTGATCTCAGGGATTTATTGCCTTTCCCCCAGGATAGGGTGTGTTCCCAGGGGTATTGCCTCCCACAAGATAGGTTGTCTACTACATCTCGGAAGGAGTCATGCCATTGGTTCTTAAAACAATAGGTAACAGGTCACAACAATGCCCCTAGCCCTGAAAAACAATAGAGGTAGTGTTTATAGCGGGCGGATGCAAATAGAGGCTCCAGAGAGGTAGACAGTGTCTTACTGCACAATATGGGTAGTGATCCCAGGGGTATATTGACTCTTCCCCAGGATGGGGTGTCTTTCCTCTCGGATGGGGTGTGATCACAGGGTATTGCCTCTCCCCAATAGGGTGTGGTCCCAAAGATATTGCCCCTCGCCTCTAATCTAGGATGGTGTGTAATCCCAGGGATATTGCCTCTTCCCCCAAGATGGAGAATCAGCAAGGTAGTCCAATATTTCATTTTGAGCATGAGATGACAAACGTAGGCATAACTGCCTGTAATTGAGAAACAAAAACCTTTGAAGCTCAAAAGATCTTGAAAAGAAAGTTAGCAAATATGGTTATTATTTTATATCTTGTATATATACACAAATACACAAAGATGAATCACCAGAGCGTAAGAATAGAACTGTGTACATACCCTAATTAAATACTATTATCCTAAGAAACTCAAACAATAAGACAATTTAGACAGCACCTTAGGGAATCAATGTTCACGTTTTATTTCTTTTACTTGTCCAGCATTTTTAACGTAGTAACTAATATAATATTCATTATCATGTCCTGATGAGAACCCTGAGAGGTTGAAAGTTCTTGACATTAGTAACTTTTTCACGCTCCAAACTGTTGAAAACTATATAAATCTAGAAGAAAATGGTATGTAAAGTGTTATGCAATAATTATTATAATGTCTTGAAGTTTGATCATGATTTGTACATTTTATACATGTTCTATTGATACAGAGAATCAAACTTAAAACAGTTAGCAGCTCTGGATATATCAGATGGAATGGAGTCAAAGGCAGTTTTTGGTAAGAAGTAAATTAAAAATAGTTGAAGAAAGTTTGTATAATTATGGGTACTGCGCTTGCGCAAGTGCCCATTATTGTCGTCGTCGAAGCATTCTTAACATTCCTTCGTAAGACTTTTTTGTAACAATTCTTTGAATAACTGAACATGATATGGCATTGTTCGATTGTTTCGCTTCATTGACAGTGGTGTCAAGTGCAATGCTCAAAAAGAAGATTGGCATATTTAGTGAGCTACATGGAGAGAAATTGCGTTGCAAAATAAATATGAAAGACACGTTTGTTTTTAAATGTTTTTATTTACGTAGGTGTATTTCTTTGACAACTGCACGAACAGGGTCGCGTTTGATTGAGTCACATTGTTGAAGCTTTTGTTGAGTAACCGCCGGTCTTTTAGAGTCCTTCGTACAATTCATTTGTTTGATTAGGGCCCGGCCGCACTAGGCGAATTTTTGTTTGTTTTGCAAAAATATCTGTCATCAGTTCCGTTTCACAAGTGCGAACGGCGATTTTTTTCCTACCAAAATTTTGTCAAGCCTTACCAAACTTCAAAGGCGCCGTCATCCTGCCCCAGAGCAGGACAAAATCATGAATTTTGTCAAGCGTCAAAACTGACAGATTCGTCAATTCACACACATTAATCTCAAGGTTACAGCGATGATTATTCGCTTGCCTCGGTCCGTACAACTTGTACCGGTCCAAAATTTTACCTGCTAGCAGCACCTATATATACTGATGTTTGAGTAGCACAATTTGCTTTACAAGCAGTGAACAGTGCACGTCCGATCGGGTACAAGTTTGCGCTAAAAAGTGACAGTGACAGTCGGGAAAAGCGGCAAGAAACATGCAAGTCGTTTAAAATTTCAGTCCGAGAAGAAGAAATATCTAGTTAATCAGTTTGTGTATCATACCACGAAGGCAGGAGAGTAAAAACTTTAGAAAGTACTGGTTTTAAAAGATTGTCGAGGAGTTGAATGCAAAATTTCACAGCAACAACAGAGGTTTTCGGTTTCTACGTGATTGATATGTTGTGGTTCGCGAAAAATTTGTCATGATTTTTGGTTTTCAAGTGCGTACGCGTTTATCAAAATGAAAATTTGGCGGAGACAAAATTTGTAGTATATTTTGGTAGCGCCAAACAAATTTTGTCAGCCTAGTGCGGCCGGGATCTTACGTTTAAGCCTCACGCGCGAGGGGCGAAGCCGCGAAAAGAAGACGGCGAGCTAGTTTACTGGAGCAGAATTTTTGAAAATCATTCCGGCACAGCTTCAGTTGTTTAAAACGAGCAATTGATAACTGAAGAGATAAATGAAATTTCTACAGGTAAAAGGTTGTCGTGTGACGTGTATTCGTGTGACCCTCCATAGGAAAAGGGGGCTTATCGCATCAGCGTTTCAAGGCGTTTATATTTGAAACGCATTTGAAACCCGTTTGAAATAATTTGAAACCCGTTTGAAACACATTTCAAACAGTGTTAGAAACGTTTACTTTTTTCAGCGTTTGAAACGTGGAGAAACGCATTTGAAACGCCCATCTGCCAACAACCTGCATTATTATTACCACTGAAGCATAATTATTCGACAACACAACAAATGCTGGACTGAAGATGGTAAACGGTAACTTCAGGCGTTGTTAATGAAATTTAAAAAAGCTAGATAAATCACGGTGGTGCAGTCACACTTTTTACTTTTGATTAAAAGTTCAGTAATATTCCATCGTTAGGTCGATCAATAAAATAAACAACAAGAAAGTTTTTATAGAGTGCATAGCAGTATTCTCAAAATTAACGGAAATGTCAACAATATGATGCGTTTACAAGCTATGACATTATTTGTCAACTCCTGTAATTCTGTAATTACCTTTCCTTTCGAGTATGAATTCAAGATCGTACCACATTCCAATGCATGAATTAGTATTCTTGGAGCGTCGTCTCCGTTGATTTAAGCTTCATCTGAGTCGCAACCATCGAAAACCTTCCACTCGGTTTTCGTACAATATTTGGACAAAGTCAATCAAGTTCCGTATGCGAAGCCGGTCGCTTCGCCAACAAGTTAACTCGCCCACACTGAAGTCAACTCGCCTACATCATGTACCTAGTAATTAATTTGTTTAATAAGAGAACAGCGCGTAAAAGTGTTCTAAAGACGCTGGAATAATCCTGGGAATAACCTCGTTCTAAAAGAATGTTTACGTGTATAAATACGCGAAAGATATCAAGAAAGATAACAGGAATGTTCAGGTGTATTTCTTGTTCTAAAAACGTGTAAGCGAGCACGTACACAGTATAAACATCATTACATGTGTATAAATTGACGATCTTGCAACGTTTTTCAAACACTTCGCAAGGCATTGAGCAAGCACCTAAAACAGAAACGCTCGGACAAGGCTTGACACGACATCGACAGCAGACAAGACTTCTAACCGCAGATCGAGCATAACGCACGCAACACTGACGTTTGTCATGGAGGCCCATCAGTTCTATGCCTCGATTCCAAGTGAAACCAACACAGTACGATAACTCCTCGTTTTCTTTCCTGTAATGTTACAACCAGGGGGGGCTAGCAGCGAGGCCTGGGACCTAGTATATATGATTGCACATTTAAGAAATTTGGCCGAGCGAGACTAAGTACTGGTTTGTTTAAAATAAACATGGCGGACGATGGCGGACATGATGTGCGTTTGTGTTCGTTCAGAAATATTTTGGCGATTCCACGTTAAAACATCTATGGGAACGATTCGGTCGCTGTTTAACTGAACTTTGGTCATTGTGGGACACCATGGATGAAAAATTCCACAGCAAAAAACTCCCCGTAGAGGTACGTTTCTCGAATGATTGACAGATTTCTTTACTTGTGCGATCATGTATTGCGGAAAAGCGGCAAGATCAAAGGGCGCTGCCTGCCCCCCCTGGTTACAACAATTTACCTCAATGTCCTCAATGTATTAACTCCTCTGTATTCAAAAACATACTTGTAACTCTTGCGGGTCGAAGACGTCAGTGTTATCTTTAGTTTAATCAGTCCGCCGATCATCTGTTTCACAAAAGCGCGACATTCTTTTGTATCTTGAATGAAGGAAATGGCGGTCGATTTTACATACGTTTGTAGTTCTGTTTCAATTTTTCAGTTAATGCACTCTATGGATTTTTTTTGTGTTAATTCTACTAGCTGTTAGCAGTTTTTTTATTTGCGTGCGTCATGTATCCAGCATGATCCAGAGAACAGATAATAATCTACGGAATGTAAATTAGGCTACGACCGTCGATGATGCATACAAGATTTACGAATGAACTTTATAATTTTAGAAACTTTACACGTCATCGATTCTTAATATTTTGTTTACGTTTAATCCATGATTATGAGCTGCCACTTCGAAGCTATCCGTATATCGGATACTATTTTTGAGCTAAAAGCTATAAAGTTCCCGCTTTTTAGCATTTATTAATAGGACTTGTTTCCATCACGCTTGAACCGGTTCTGCAAAACTTTTTCTATTCATTCGTCTAATAGTTCGTGCGCGAGCTTCCCTACAAAAAAGACCCTAGTTGTCCGGCTCTGTTATAAATTTGGCCGGCGTATGGCCCGTTAACCTCTGTAATGGAAATAATTATGCCACATCTTAATTAATTATTTTTGTGTTTCAAACGCAATGAAACGCGTTTTCTTCTGTTTGAAACGCCTTCAGTTTGAAACTGTTTGAAAACACATTTGAAATGCATTTGAAATAATTTGAAATGCGTTTGAAAAGCATTTCAAACGCTGCGTTTAAATGCGTTTGTAAAAAATCACCTTAAGCCCCCTTTTCCTATGGAGGGTCACTTAATTTATTTATTATTTACTCATTTAGTCACACGCGCGCGCGAGGGGTGAAGTCAGAGAAGAAAGTATTGCTGAGGGACCAAATAATTTTGTTATGCTAGCGTGAATTTACAACTCTTTGAAAATCTTTCAGAGCTTCAGTTGTTGAAAGGCTGCGCGAATGCTGCTGTGTAAACAAAAGATATTACAGTATGACGACAATCAGAAGAGTATGAGTGATGAGTGATTTGAGAATTTTGTTATGTCAGCATGAATGCTGCGAATGCTGTTGTGACAAAGATCAAAGCCGCGTGCTGGATTGCAGAAAATTAATTCACCGCGCTTTCGGGAGTCTGACGTTGGACATCGTGACAAAATGATATTAGAAAATGGATTTTAGATCTACTATTGTTAAGTGTGTTAAATTTTTTTCGAAACGAGGAATGATTTTAATATGAAAATATCTTCTAAAATTAAAGACGAACTTATCTGCTTGGTTTGTAGACGAAAGATAAGATCATCTCATTTGAGCACAGTTTCCGTTGTTTTAAGAAAACAGTGGGTGATTGTATTCAAATTAGCTTGGGTTTTCAAGTATTGTTAGATGTACTGATCAAAATGACATGAAGGTAAAATAAACTGAACAGAGTTTGTTGTCCGCAACTGAGAAGTCGGCGAGCTAGTTTACGAGAGCAGAGTGTTGCTAAAAGTGACCTAATAAATTTGTTACGTTAAACGTGAATCGTGCAGTGTACTGTAATTACCCAGTTCAGTTAGCTAGGATATGAGCAGAGTCACGTCACGCGCGAGGAGCGAAGCCCGGGCGGGGGGGGGGGGGCGGTACTCCCCAAAAAAAATTGGGGTAGGGGTGTGCCGCTGGACTATAAAACCCCTTAACCTGTACCGACTACAAAACGCTAATTTTGCGACCCTGTTCCAGACTAAATGTTAAAAAAGATACCCTGTTTCCAGACGATTTTAACGATTTTTTTCTAACCCAAAAGGCTAAACTAGTAAGCAGCAGTTGTAAAGCTTCTTTAAATTCAAAATGGATTAATGACAAACAATTGCAAGAAACTTTATGTGACATGTAATTTTACAATTTACGGACAAATGTATCTATCGATTGACAGGATTTTGCTGCGGCCTTTCTATTTCGCTCTTCTGTGACCTCTGGCTCTGTTCGGTCCATTTTATCCAATATTGACACACATGCTGAGCCCTTTTGCAGTTCATTATTGGGGTACCCAGTCTTCTCTCATTTTGATAGAGCCTGGGATTAAAATTCCGTATGAGGGTTTTAGGTCGAATTTATCGTTAACGTTAAATTCAGCTTATAGAATCTCAAGATCTGGTCCAAAATTTAATATGTCACCCAGCAAATCTACAAATGGCGGACCTTCGATGTTATCTTCGTTGATTCAGGCTTCATTTCCAGACTACACCAGTTAGCGAATTAGAGCTTTTTCATTCACTTTATTTTCAGCCATCGGTCCACGGACCGGACCTCATTCACTTTATTTTCAGCCATCGGTCCACGGACGCACCTGTCGCATCCCTCGCCCTACGGGCCTGATTATTTTAGTGTGGTTAGCCAAAGCAAGAGATGTTGCCTTAGGGCTAGGGTTATCAAATGCAATACACTAAAGAAAAAATAACAAAACCAACAAAGTTGCTGCACTATCCTTAACGGCGACAACTCGGAGAACGAAGTCTTGACCTATATTATCAATTGAGAGGTCTGGTGAGAGTTAACGAAAGCCATTGGCGTGGAAATGTTTATATCTAGTATGTCTAGTATACATGTTATAAAGGGATGATGTGGATTCATGACTGCTGGGTAGAGAAAAATATAACTTACTGATTGAAATCGTGAGAGTCCCTAACCCATTTCGTTTAATCGGCTCATGGGCTACATGTATGCGCATTCTCTGAGTAAAAAATGCAGTAGCCATGAGCACGCCTCGCGGGCCTATTTTTTTGTATTGTTAACAATACATTAATTTATTTTAATATCACATAAAGACAAAAATAATATAACAAATAAAAAAATAATTAAAAGGACAGGTTCAAGCAAATCACACACAAAAAAAGAAAAAATTAAGAAAAGTGGTTTGATTGGGAGAAAAAGGACTGACAGATTTGAACAAATTTACATTAATTTGAAAGTCAATATCAGGCACACCATTTAAAGGGGCAGTATCATGGGGATTTGATGTCATTTCAAAAACCAAAAAACGTTTTTGTATTAACAGAGAACTAAAAATAATGGTCAAATTTTGTTATAAATTACCATCCTAGTGTACTAAAACTGTCAATAAGTGTCTCTGGCCATAGAAACTGGGTCGGAATGGATCGCAATTTGAAAAAATGTTAGGCTAACTTTTTTTCAATTTCTCGTTTCCAAAATGCACTAGAACAGACCATAATTTTTTCCTCTTTCAATAATTTGGTTGATTTATTTTTCTTGGTGTTCTAGAATTATTTTGTAAATAAAAAAAGGTACTGAAGCACAGTTTTGACCGAAAAAGGTCAAAATCCCCGTGATACTGCCCCTTTAAAAGCCAATCATTTTTTTAATTGGGCTCTTCACTTGTTAGATGATCCATCCCTTACTGTTGGTGAGCTGTTCTTAAGTGGTGTTGGAGGAACACAGCTTATGAGACACCTGGCCTATAAACTGAGGGCCTCACAAGAGATGTGTGATCAGGACCCATTGCTCCTGTGGTCCACATTTTTTAACCAGGCTGTTTATACCGTGGTAAACCTGATGTATCCTTTGTTTGCTGGAAGACTTGCTTAGAATCAGTAGTCAGTTTGTTACTTATAACTTGCGTGAACCATTTTTGTTAGTTATTAAGTACAATATTCTACTTTAGTAAAGGAGCACCAGTTTGCCCATATTGTATATCAATAGCTTTCATTTGAATGGTCACACACTAGGGTCACTAGGCCTTATGTGCCACATGGCACGAAGTGGATAGCTGAACACTAGGGTTTCATCCATAAACGTAACAGACACAACCACATTTATTGACTCAAGGTTTGACTCTGGGAGTGAAAGGGTTAATCCATTTCTATCCTTGCTATTGTTTAGCTGAAGTCATCCTCACTTTCTAATGTCGCAGGAGATGTGGTGGCCTAATGGTTAGTGCGTTGGACTCCGTTTTTGAGCAGTCTGGGTTCACGCCCTGGCCAGGGTCATTGTTGTGTTCTTGGGCAAGAAACTTCACTCTCACATTGCCTCTCTCCATCCAGGAGTATAAATGGGTACCGGCGACAAAGTGCTGGGGGTTTACCTGCGATGAACTAGCATCCCATCCAGGGGAGTAGCAATACTCCTAGTCGCTTCATGCTACAGAAACCAGGATAAGCTCTGGCACTTGTGGGCCACTAGGCTCGTTAAGATGTTTACCGTCTAAAATTAAAAATATTTGGTATCACCCATTTACAACTACAGGGGGGAATGCACCTACCTGATTGATCTTAACACAAATAAAACAATAGCTGGCCATCCCGGCAGAGTGTCATTTTCCCAGAATTTCTTCTCTCAAGGTGTCAGTATCTTCACATTCAAGAGTATGCTCATCTGATATGTTACTGGAATGACACCTGTCAATCATCTTGGCATTTCTTGTTGGGCCAATCGCATTTGGCACTAGGAGAATACCACAAGGCCTTGGGGTGCTTCCTGAAGGCTGCAAAGGGAATTGGTAAGTGATTGCTTCTTACACCCGCCAGTGGATTCCAAAGGGTGATCAATATTTAATTTCTCGTTACAATATCAATACATTGTCAAGAACAAGGTGATGAGAATACAGAAAATCATCAACTAGGGGATAATGTAGCACAGCTTTCTCAGTAGCAATACTCCTAGTTACTTCATGGTCTCATGGTTAGCGTGTTGGACTCCGGGGTCACTGTGATGTGTTCTTGTGCTTGATACTTTACTCTCCACAATGCCTTTCTCCACCCAGGAGTAAATGGTACCGACAAATTGTCAGGGGGAACCTGACAAAAATGCTGGGGGGTTACCTGCAATAGACTAACATCCCACCCATAGGAGTAGCGATACTCCTAGTTGCTTCATGCTATGTAAACCACAGTTACAGTAAGCGCCGGCCTGGTAAGCCACTAGGCTTAGACAGACTTTAACCTTTAACTTCGTGCAACAGAAAACAGAGTTAAGTGCTAGCACCAAGATTGGAATAGACTTAACCAGTTGACTAATTCAACTCACCGGTACCACTGTGATAGTGGCACATGGAGTAACGGAAATTTCTTTGATTTAACAATGCAACCTTACAGAGAATTTCAATCATGGACTAATGAATGGTGCTGCCATTGAAAATGAGCTGCTTTAACGTGTGACATGCTTTAACATGTGACTGCAGGCCCGTAGACAGGATTTTGATTGGGGGGGGGGGGGGCGTTAGAGTTGCAAAAGTGCGATCGTACGAGCGCTGAAGGCGCGAGCTACTAGGGGGTCCGGGCCCATTCCCCCCCCCCCCCCCCCCCCGGGAAATTTGGAAAGATTAGGTTGTCTGAGACTGCATTTTGTGCATTCAGAAGGCAGTGTGATATGAACCAGGCAGCCAAAGACATTTTCAAGCCAATGGAGTGAATATTTGGATGAAGAAAATGACTCGCTTGATGTTGTCTTTGTCGATGAAGACGATGTGTAAACATGTTCAAAGCTGCGATTGTTTTGGTTTATTGGATGAATCAGTTGATTCAGACTTCATTTTCAAAACTACACCAGTTATCGAATTAGAGCACAAGCACTACTATTCACTACTACAGTATTTCACTTTCTTTTGAACCTTCGGTCCACAATAGGTGGACCTCCACAGCCTGTGTGTGGGGGGGGGGGGGGGGGGTGCGCGGACGCACCCATCGCACACCCCTCCCTACGGGCCTGGACTGGCGTTACTGTGATAACATCACTCTGTAATGTTGGTTACCACCATAATTCAACATTTGGACCATAATTTTCAAGTCACTGTTAATGCAATACTGCATATATATTGATATATTCTTTGACTGTCCACTTAACATTTCTTTATCTCTGTTTTGAATCATTTTAGGTTCACAGGACTCTCTCATGATGAAGGTTCTTCAGAGTGATTCCACAGATGTCCCAACACTACTTGTACTGTTGTATGTTAAGGTAAGGTATTCTAGTATTACTGATCAAGGCATAAACAAATTTCACAACTTAGGCCCAGTTCAGACGCCGTACTTCACATGAGCCGAATAGAATTCGAATTTAGGCCGACCCAAATTAATTTAGACCGGCTGAATTGATTCAGACGCCGAGCTTAATTCAGCCGAACTCAATTTAATAGGGAAAAATTGCTGTTATATTGAACAATACATTATAATAATTCATGCATTTGTTTCGGCTCATGTGACGTTCGGCGTCTGAATCAAAGCCGGTCCACAGCCGTTATTCCCGGCTGAGACAGGCGGGAAGAACGGCTGAGCCGATCCGAATTCAATCAGCCGTTCCGAATTGATTCAGACGCCGTACTACACATGAACTTAATTCATCGAATTCGATTCGGCTCATGTGAAGTACGGCGTCTGAACTGGGCCTTAGGTGCAAATAACTCTCTACTAAATAAACCATTTGAAACCAATGGTCCCACAACATATTTCCGTGGTTTAGCCACAACCTTACACGCATGTGCATGACCAAATTAACCATGCCAAGCTCCCACATGTCTTCTGTGGTGCTGAGGTTTGAAGCAACTTTTGGGTGTTTGCCTGTGAAGTAAATGGCGGTACAAGGTTGATGATTTTCTACGAGACCTTTTCGCCTGGCTATACCATGCTAACAAGTGTTAACCAGGACGAAACAGCTGTCAGCCACTCCATGGGTGATTTGGCTCTATGCATGCATCTTTCAATGGTTTAAATTTTTTTCGATTCCGAAGCTTTTCCCCCTGAAAATAGTTTTAAAGTTCCTGCTTGAGCCACGCCCATCCAAGTTGACAGGTGTGCTTGGAGATTGGTATCATTGGGAAGAGCATTGCAAAGCTTTTCAGTGGCCAGATCCAGGGGGAGGGTCGGGGGGTCCAGACCCCCATATCGGACCTGAAGAGTTTTTTGCTTTCTACATTATCCATAGCAAAACCATTCTCCAGGTTCCACCAAAATACACTTTTCAGAGCCTGAAATCTCAAAAATGTTCTGGGGAGGCCTCCAAAACACCCTTCCACGACTTTTAGTAATAACTCAGTACTGCCGTCTAATTCCAAAAATTATCCCTCTACTTCACATTTTCGGGAAAAATCCTGGGACCCCCCTATCAAAAATTACTGGATCTGCCACTGCTTTTGTGTTTTGTCCACAAGAGGACCTTCATGTTCAGCATGTTTTCCTTTATAACACTACAACAGCAAACCGTAAAAACCCTGTAGGCAATATTAACTCTTTCATGCAATGTTTTCTCTTTAAGAACGATCTAAACATGTCTTGTTCTAAAATCAGTTGTCTTTTTATGGGTACTGCGCTTGCGCAAGTGCCCATTATTGTCGTCGTCGAAGCATTCTTAACATTCCTTCGTAAGACTTTTTTGTAACAATTCTTTGAATAACTGAACATGATATGGCATTGTTCGATTGTTTCGCCTTCATTGACAGTGGTGTCAAGTGCAATGCTCAAAAAGAAGATTGGCATATTTAGTGAGCTACATGGAGAGAAATTGCGTTGCAAAATAAATATGAAAGACACGTTTGTTTTTAAATGTTTTTATTCACGTAGGTGTATTTCTTTGACAACTGCTACGAACAGGGTCGCGTTTTGATTGAGTCACATTGTTGAAGCTTTTGTTGAGTAACCGCCGGTCTTTTAGAGTCCTTCGTACAATTCATTTGTTTGATTAGGGCCCGTGTGCCGCACTAGGC
>MU826083.1:0-17173 GCA_029204205.1 Desmophyllum pertusum | reverse complement strand
AACGTTTTGGTGAATAAAAACATAGCTGAGTTTTTTTAGGTGCATGAGAAAAGGAACCCATTCAAGTGCAACTGTCCTATTACAGCGCGCGTAAATGACGCGTACTGTCAAATTACACAGGCATGACGTGTAAACTGTCCTTATTAGTGCTCAAATCAGGCCTGATGATAACCAGTCAAGACCCGAGAGTTTTGTTATTGTTTTGACGGTTGAATACTTACATGTTCGTGTGGTGTGTCGGACGGTAAACTGTTGATTCTCGTACAAAGAGAGGAAACTTCAGCGTGGATATCTTCCCAGTCATACTTGGTTGGCACAAACTTTTCCTACAATAGAAAAGTAAGATGACTGCTTTGTCTGGCTGATGACACATGACGCTTTTAACCTGTCCTAGTTTACTAACACTGAAGAGTTTATGGATTTAACTCAAGTCTCGTGTGAGCCTGTGGATCTTTCATTTAGCACAACCGGGAATACAACAATTCGCTGGCTTCAGTATTTTGCTTTAGATAAAACGCTTTAGTCAACGGCAGACGCCATCTTGTTTTATGTACTCTATCCCAGATATCCTAGCGCACTAGGCTAGTACCCAGTCCGCCCTCTAAGCATCTAAAGTGGATATTTACATTACGTATTACGTAAGCATGTAGCATCAAGTTTTACCTTTGTGATGTCTTGGAACTTTTCCATAAGGGCAAGATAATCTAAAAATACCTATTAAAAAACACAATCCATCAAATGAAAACTACGAAAGCGCAATATTAACTAGGTACAAGGTCCTCCTTTGCGTTTGAGCATCACTTCAGGCACAGACAAATCACGACGAAGAGGGGGGGGGGGGGGGGGGGGGGAGGGGAGGAGGGGGAGGCTGTGCTCCAAATCTAAATTTTTCATATTTCTGTCAACGACTAACCTGTCCTCCTGTTGCCCAGTCCCTCACGGTGGAGCTGCGATCTCTCGGTTCCATTTCTTCTAGTAGTGTTTTCCAAAAAGTCATATTCCGCTACAAGAAACAAAACGGGCAAATAAATCAATTTAAATTTTAAAACGGCATTTGAAAGGATAGAGTGTGTATAAATTTGTACCCAAGCAGGAACATAGCTGTCTTGTTACATAAGTTAGTGCCCGTTCCTCTTCGGATTAAATTTCATGTGTTCAAGACATTTTCAGTTGTTTGGAACGAATCCAGTCAATTAGAGTCGAATCTCCCCGTAAGCGACACCCTCGGAAAGTAAAAAAGTGTCCGCAACTGGAGCTGGCCGCTTACGGGAATGTGTAAATACAGAGTTTGTATGAGCTAGAGTTCAAACGGGGTTTTGTCAAGGCGGCCGTATAAGTAGAGCTGTCCGCTTACGAGAGTGTCCGCTCAGAGAGCTTGGACTGTACAGAGCTTGTATGAGCTAGAGTTCAAACGGGGTTTTGTCAAGGGCGGCCGTATAAGTAAGCTGTCCGCTTACGAGAGTGTCCGCTCAGAGAGCTCGTCGACTGTAGCTCGACTGTATATGATATATTCTTACCATTTGATGATTGCGTCACTAACGAGTCTGCGCGCCAGAATAACATTATGTCCGCAGGCTACCAGCGATGCGCTTTGACGAGGTGGAAAGCTTCTTCCCGAGTTTCTTCCTTCGTAGCCGCGCTCGCAAAGCCTGAAGGGAAACAAAATCACAATTTTAGGTTTAAAAAAAAACTTTGTAACTTGTACTCTATTTTTATCAGGTTTGGATGATAAAGACGCGTATTTTCGCTGTTTAGTGAAAAAAAAAATTGATCCTGATTCCCTTACCTTGGCTTCGTGTATCCACTCGGCGGGAATTTTCAAATCATCTAACATGAAGCGCTCTTTTGTCCACATAAGCATGATCCGCTGACAAACGGCAGTAACGGCACAGCAGGCTCCGGACTGCGTGCTCTCGCAGCCTGGTGATATAAAAACAATGCGAACAACAGAAATCTTAATATACCCGATTGAACAAATAATAATAATTTAAAAATCTTAGCTGTTGACATAACCGCACTGGTTCTTGAATATGCAACAAGACGAAAGCGGCCCAATGCCACAGACCCAGTCCTCGAGTCTGAGCAGCAAACCCACTGTGTAACATGCCCGCGTGCTCCTGGGAAAGATGCGTGTACTCGAGCGATTGAAGGACCTGGTACAAATGCCAGCTGGAAGAGAAGCAAGCAGATTTATGAAGGTTACAGTCATGTTTGCATTGTATTTTCGAATACACGTTATAAACTACAGTCCAAGCTCCCGTAAGCGGACAACCTCGGGAAGCAGAAAAAGTGTCCGCCAACAAAACCGCGTTTGAACTCTAGCTCACACAAACTCTGTATTTACACATTCCGTAAGCGGCCAGCTCCAGTTGCGGACAATTTTTCTGATTCCCGAGGGTGTCCGCTTATGGGAGATTTTACTCCAATATGAACAACATTTACCTCAATCTAAAATCCAGCTGTAGCGCAGTGGATGTGGATGGCGACAGAAGTCTCTCTAGTCTGTGTGATCGTTTGCAATAGAGTTTTAACAAATGATAACAGGTATCCCTTGTTACAAACTTGTTTTCTTCATCCGGTCCTCGTCGTCATCGTCTTCCATAAATGGTGGGTGAGGAGGCGCGCCATATCTCCCGTTACTCGAGCTTCCCTGTATGAGAGACCAAGAAAAATTAGTCATTACAAGCATGGTCGGTGATAGAGCTGTTTGCAACTGATAACTACGAGTGACGAAAGTAATCCGGCATGCTTTGGGTTTGCTTTTACTACGCCTCTGTGATGTGGTTTTAAAACTTCCCCGCGCCACCAAAACTCAACCAATCAGAGAATTGCAAAAAACCCAAAAACCCAAATCCCGCGACTTTGGGGGTTCCCCGCCACCGCCGTTTGTTTTTTTCCCCGCCGCTTGGTTGAAACCCTCCTGTCCCACCCACACCCCCACGTGGTAAAATTTACGTCGAGTTTTTTTTCTTCATTGGTTTCATTGTGTTTTTTTTTTTTTTGTTTTTTTTCCCCGTTTTTGTCGTGGAAATTTGTCCCATCCGTGATTGGTCCCCCCCATGTGTAAAATTTTTTGCTTTTGTTTTGGTTCAACTCAACCTGAAAAACAGCTTCTAAGAAGAAGAGTGGAACCTAATTAATCCACAAACAACAAAGAAATTCTTCGGGACTAGTACCCAAACTTCCCCCCCAGAGAACAACAAAATAATGCCTCGAGGCGCCGTTATAACCAGGACCCCAACCACTTCCCACCTTTGAAAAGAAGCCCCCAATACGTACGCTTTGCAAACGCATCCTTGGGTATTTGAAGGACCGTTTTTTGCCCGAAGCAAGTAGTTAAACCTTGGTAATGAAAAGTACAACAGTAAAGCTTTTGTTAAAAAAAAATTTTTTTCAGTTTTTTTTAAATCAAGAAACTTTGAAATAATTTTTCCCCCTCCCTAGCAAAAGATTTAAGAGTTTTTAAGAAACCCGCCGGGGGAACACCTCATCCCCCCCCCCCCCTCCCCACCCCCAGAAAGCTTTGCCCTTAACGCAGGCCTTAGTTAAAAAAAAAAAAGTCCCCCCCCCCTAGCACTAGTAACTTAAAAACTTTTTAAAAACCCTCCCGTGGAATTAACTTTTCAAACCGACCAAACCAAGAAATTTTTTTCACCCCCTAACCCAAGTCCCCAGTCCCCCCTCCGCCCCGTTTTCTCAGCTTTTAACCAACAATGTGGAAACCCGCCCAAGAAACCTCCTTTTTTCCAATCCAGTTCCCCCTCCCCCGCAAGACCGTTTTAAACCACGTTGGACCCGTTGGAACAGGGT
Source organism: Desmophyllum pertusum (assembly GCA_029204205.1). Lineage (NCBI taxonomy): Eukaryota > Metazoa > Cnidaria > Anthozoa > Scleractinia > Caryophylliidae > Desmophyllum > Desmophyllum pertusum. The sequence continues at coordinate 13,363 of MU826083.1, read as the reverse complement.
TTTTTGTTTTTTTTTTTTTGAAAATGTTTCGATCATGTGGGGTAATATTTGGGCCCCGTTGTCCCCCACGTGGGAATTTTATGTTCCCCCATGAAATACCATTGGCCCGCCAGCGAGGGCCAATAGCCGTAGATAAATTTTTTTTTTTTAATTCCTACTTCTGAAATTGAAATGGAAACACGTCCCCCCCCCCCAGCCCTGAGGAAAACCAAGAATTAAAAGTTGAACTTTTTTGTCCAGAGAAGAAATTTGGGTTGAATTAGAATGTCAACTTCAGTAACAACCTCCCTGGTTTTTATTTAACTAACCTTTTGCCTTGGTTTTGCATTATTAATTAGAATGATTTTATAATTTTTTGGTTTTTTTTCCGCCATCCCCGGTGAACCAGGCGTTTTGTTGTAAATGCCTTTGGTGTCGCTAGTTCGAGAAACCCCCGTTCCCCGAAATTTTTGCCAAAGATTGACCTTCAGTGAAAAAAAGATTTTTTTTCCCCGAAAGAATCCCACCCGAGGCCTTTTTTTTCCCCCGAAGGATTTTTTTCAAAACGGGGCTTAATCGGAAAGGTCAGCAATTACAGCCACTAAGCTTGGTTATTGTTTGCCGAAAAAGCGGAAAGCGGACCCACCCTCGGGAAAAAAAAAAAAATTCAGAAAAGTTGGTCCCCGCAAAACCTTGGGGAAGCTGGCCCCGCTTTTAAACGGGAATTTTGTTGTTTTAAATACCATGAGTTTTTAGTAAAAATGAGCTTTAGAAGTTTTTTTCAAACAAGGGTTCTTTTTGGGTCCCCAAGGTGGCCGGGGCCCGTAAGGTAAGAGCTTTGTCCCCCCCCGCTTTTGTACCCGAGAAAGGCCGTCCACTTCAGGAGAAGCTTTCGACTGTTATTTTTCGAATTTCCCAATTATTCTCCTAAAGATTTTGCCGATGACCACCCGAGTGTAACCCACCCCTTTAGTTTTTCTTGGTTAAATTGTTACAATTTTTTGGTTTTAGCGGAGCCAGTCCCCCTCCACCTTTTCATTTTCCCTTTCCCAGTCCCCGCCCAAGCTTGGTTGTTTTTGGGTTAAAAGAAGATTCCTTGTTTACTGCGTTTTTTCCCTGTTGAACCCTTTTGGGTGGAACAGCAGAACGCGACCGTCCCCGAATTAGTCCCCCCCCCCCCCCCCGCCATGTTGCTGGGCCACTCCGACAAGCCCCCTTGACTTTTGACCTGCAGGGCCCCGTCCAAGATACCTTGAAGAATGGACTTCCAAGTGATCATAATCTGAAAACCTGAAAAAAAGGCCCAGTTAATTTTTACACTGGGTTTTGTAACGGTATACAGCGATAAAGTGTCCCCAACCAGCAAGCAGGGGTAGGGGGTGAAATATTAAGTGGATATTGTAAGTGAGGCCAAAAAGGAATATAATCCGCTACTTTCCACCGATTTAACCGAGGTAAATAAATCCTTGTTTTTTTTTTTTTTTGAGTATTTGGCCAACAAGGTTTTTTCCTGCAACCTCAAACAAAGGGGAAAAAAAAACTCCCCTGCGACTTACAATTGGACTGGTTAAAAATGACTAATAGAGAAGGTGGTGGGTCCCCCCTATTACCAAAATTTGGTCTTCCCAAAGAGGGGGGGGCGGGGGGGTAGTAGAAAGAGGGGGTTTTAATAGAAGGCTTTTTTTTTTACGTGGTACCAATCCCCCCCCCCATTTTAGTCACAGATAAGACCCCCCCTTCCCTTCTCTATTAAATCCCCCTCTCATTTGATTCCCCCATCTCATTTAAGCGATAGTAAAAATGGGAAAAAACCTTGAACCGATACTGGGTTTCAATCTGTTGCAAGTTTGTTTTTCCCATAGAAAAACGCAATTTCCTGGAAAAATTTCGCTTGCCCATCCCTACTTTTCTTGTTCAATTTCCCTTTGTTTTTTTTTAGCAAGCTGTCAGTCTAACCCGTTTTGACAATGCCTGCTTTTTTTCCTCCCGCCACGCGACCACTGATAACACCTTTTCACGGTCCCCTCCTACAGCTCTGGGAACACCTAGAAGAGTATTTAATGGAATTGGTTTGGCTTATGTGTTACTGATGTTAGAACGCAGAGTACCGGTAAAATTCGGGATAATTAAGCCCCCCCCCCCCCCCCAACCACAACCTTCCCCTCCCCCCCCAAAAAAAAAAAAACAAAATAAAAAAAAAAAAAAAAAACAAAAATAAGCACCCCCCCTCCCAAATTCTCAAACGCAAAAAATCACTTATCCCGTCCCTCCCCGAGACGGAAAAAAAATTTTTTTTTGCCCCCTCAACCCCGGTATTTTGCATGCTTGAAATTTAGATTCACCATGGAAAAATAGCCATTATGAAATATGGTTGTTTTTTTGCCTTACAGTCTTCCATCCCGTCTTCGTCCTTCCCTTTCCCAGTTTTCCCCCACAAGAGCCAACAAACCATATCCCAAACCCAAACAAATCTGCTTCAGCTCTGGCTTCTCGCAGCGTTAAACTGGAGCCCCTGCCAAAACAACACCAAAACCCGAACAAATTAAAACAAATGAATTACCTGGTCCCCAAAATCCTTTAAGATACAAGAACAATACTGTTTTTAATAGAGTGGGGTTTCATTTTTTCAATTATTATTTGGATTTTACTTTTCTACTCTCCCTATGATTTGGGGTTGTAAAAAAAACTCGCCGCCAAATCCTTTCCCCCTAAACCAATTCAGATGCCAAAAACCAACAATTCCCCAAATCGCCAACTTTGGTCCGCACCGGCGTTTTCCCTGCCCCGCTTTGGGGCACCGGTCAAACTTGTTTATTTGGCCTTTTGATTTCTTCCCATTGGTTTTCGTTTTCCTTGTTTTTTTTTTTTTAGATTTTGGTTGTTTGCTTTTGGGTTTTTTTTATTTAGTTTTTTCCCCACGACACCCAATTGACCACCGCCTCCCCTAATAATAGATGTCTTTTCAATTCACCAACAAAACCTTGTCACCCACGGTCCCTGTTTGTTTACCTTGCGGCTTCCTTTTTGTTTTTCCCGTCCACCTGGCGCACTTCAATCCGTGGACGATGTGGGTAACCGCGTTAACATCTGTGGAAAGGGTTGGAAAAGACACGGAACAGCCATCCATCCCCAATTGAAACCCACAAGCATGTTTTGTAATTTTCTGCCTTTCGAGTAACAGACTGATGTTGAAGCCCTAGAAAAGAAGTTTTGTTTTTTTTTTTAGTCCCCCCCCCCCCCCGAAGCCAGTTTTGGCGCCTTATGAAAGGTTTTTTTTGTAAAATCAACAACCATAAGACAAACGACATTGAAAATAACATTGCCCCTGTGTAAAGCCAAACTAAATCCAAAAAGTTTGACGTAAAGTTGCAGAGAAAATTCGGCATGGAGAGAACCTTTAACGCGTTTTCAAAAGTTTTTGAAATGTTTTGGTTTGTTTGTTTTTGTTTTTTTGTTTTTTTATTCCATAAAAGATATTGTTTTCCACATAATCCCAAAACGTTTGTTGTTCTCCTCAAATTTGCAAGGGGCCCCAACTCGAAAGCCCTGGGCTACTTTGGCCCCTCTTGCAAACCTTTCTATTCCACCGAAATAAACGCCCTTTTATTTGTTTCCCAACCTAACCGTTTTTTTTGTTTAAATTCCCCCCTTTTATGTTACATTTGTTTACTGGTATCCTTTGAAAAAAAGGGGTGAATAAAACAAAATTTGAAATAGATTAGATTGAAGCCAATAGCTTTTTTCCCTCAAAACCCCAATCAAGTGTCTATATTGGATGACAAGTTGTTAACCCAGAGGCTTTTGCCAAAACAATTAGCTATTCTAAACTTTTTCCAGACCCAGCAAATTACGCATTGCACTGTTTTTTTAATGCTGTACTTCCCTGACCATCTCAATGAAAAAATTAATTTTAAGAGCCTTCATACTAACAGTTTTTTTTTTGACAGTTTTTGTCACGTTTTTTTTTTTCCGCGAGAAACGAGGAAAACCGTTATCGAGAGAAAACGAGAAAATCGTCCTCGCGAGAAAAAAAAAGAGAAACCGTCTCGCGAGGAAAACCGGCAGAATCGTCCCCCTCGCGAGAAACGATGGAAGCATTCTCGCCGAGAAACGAGAACCAACCGTCCACCCCCCCTCGCGAAGAAAACGAGAACCATCCTCGCTGTGAGACACGGTGGGTTAACTTTTAAACCGTTGAGCTGTAACTGTAAATTTTATTAACCAATTACAGGGAGAAAAATCTTGAATTACAAACAACAATTGGAAAAAATTATAAACCTACTTGGACCAAACACCTGTAAATCCGGCCTGCGACCTGTTGATTATAAGTGGTTGGGCCCGCCACATCAGGCAGGCTTCTTCCAGCGTCCCCACGCCAAATTGTGGGTGACCCCCCCTTCCCAACTGCTACTGGGGGTTCTTTAACTTTTCGCCGGTCAAAAAATCCCTCCTGCCCAGGGAGGGGCCTGGGTGGTGGGGAAGCTGGCTTTGTCTGTTTTTTTTTTTTTTTCCCCCCCAGTGGTGTACCGCTATGGAACAAGGACAACCCCAGGGCCCCCCATCCGAAAACCGGAAGGAGCGCCCCAATTCCATCAGAAACCGTGCAAAATCAGCCAAAATTTTTAGGTTTTTTCTCTTTACCGTTTTGGACCCAGGGAAAAAATCTTTTTTTTTTTCCGGGGACCAAGCCAACCTTATTTTACGGGCCCCCAAACGACTTTAAATTGTCCCCAAATGTTCCCCCCCAATTGCCAGTACCAATTGGCCACTTGAAAGCAGAATTCCCGGCGAAGGCGGAGGCCAAACTGGGGTAACGTTCGTGCTACAAACAGGGGGTTTAATCGAAGAGAAGAGACGCCCTGCAAATGGTATTCATTAGAAACCAATCAGAGCAATTTTTTTAGTACTGTTTTTGTTTTATAGTTTTTTACAGCCGAGGAACAGGTGTAGAAAAAAATGGTTTGGAAGCCGCTGGGAAAATTGAAGTGTTTCAAGGTTTTTAAAAAAATTCTTGGTTTTTTTTGTGGTTTACATTTTGCAAAATTTTTTTTACTTAACTTTTATTATATTTCCCTGAATATCTTCTCAAAAAAACAATGCAAAAAAATTGAAGATTACATATCATACCGGCATAAATTAATTTTAAAAAATAAGCTAATTTTTTTTTTTGAAGCTGGCCATTAGTTTTTTTTTGTAACATTTTTCCCTTTTTTCCCCTCCACACGCCCACCTGTTAGCACATGTCAAAGCCCAAACCGCCGCAAAGCCCTGAACTTCTTTATTTGTAAAAATCAAAAAACGGTAGACACCATATCCAACATCCGAACAACTGGGAAAGCTTTTTCCCCAAAGAATTACAAGGTTTTTTTGTAACATTGTAAATCACACGGGCACCGGCAAATACCACTGAAATTTGTTTCTTTTTTGGGTGGTGGGGAAGGTTCCTAAATGGTTGGACGTGCAAACAAAAACACTGCCCCCGCCCGCACCGTCCACTATGAAGACCTATGCCCAAGGCACCCCTGCGGTGGTTGTGAGAAAAACTTTTTCCACTTATTTCGTTTCACTTCAAGCCAGTGGGAAATTAACCCCGTAATGATTTAAAAACTTTTTAACAGTTTTGGGGGGGGGGGGAAAAAAAAAAAAAAATTTTTGATCCCTTGTGTTAATTCTCAATAACGTTTTTTTTCTACGTGGATTTTAATGTTTATTGATTTTTGTTGAAGAGAAATTTTTGATGCTCCCATCAACACTGAATGCCCACTGCATTGTTTAAAATTTAACCTATTTTTAGGGCTGGGGCCCCAAACAGAGAACTTGGGTAGCAACTGCTGCCCACCTGACTCATCCCACGCAGAGCGGATTGGACCCTTTGGGGGAGAAAACAGCAAATGGACCATGGGGCAATACTTTGTTGGGTAAAATGGGAACTCTTAGAATGGGCCCAGCTTTTCCCAAAAGTACCCCCGCCCACCTGATAAAGGGAAACTTTTGTCCCCTACAAGTAGGAGCATCCCCCCCTTCTCCAGGTAAGTATGGCGGCTGAGGACCTGGGTTCCCCACATCGAATGATGCCTTATCCATGACTTGGGGATCCCCGCTGCTCCATTCCCATACCCAGGGCTGCCGCTAGTTTTGGTGGACCTGGGCGGGGGTTGGAAATTTATCATAGTTCTTTCCTCCTTCGTTTTTGTCGCTTACCCTTCTTCTACGGCCTCTTTCAAGCCATTTTCCTCCTGAAAACCCAAAAAATTAATTTTCTTTCAGAAGATCCCTTCAGAGGAACATTGCTTTGTTTTTAATTAATAATCCTATTTTATTAACAATTTTTTTTTAAAATTTTTTAAAATATTTAAATTAAATTGAAATTTTTTTAAAAAAATTTTTAAAGTTTGTTAGTTGTAACAACGTAAGTTTCAGTAAATTCTTAATGGCTGCCCCTAAATGTTCCGAGTGTTGAAACTGTGATCCCCTGTAGGCCCAACTGAATGTTTTTCCCGTTTTTTTGCTATCTAAACCAAGATGACCTTTCCCCTTGCAATTGCCTAACAAAACATAAAAAATTTTGATTGAATCATTGACCAATTCCTAGGTAATGAAAATAAAACTTAATTTTTTCACTACCGAGTTCCCCCCCCCGCCCAACTGAGACCATGAAGTTAGGTTTAAAAAATTTTTTGATCAGCTTTTTTCCCTTTCCATTTTTTGCACCTTTCAATAAAACAAGTTAAAGGTAAAAATTTCCCAATCGAAATAGACGTTACACTGGGAAGTTTTCCCTGAAAACTTTCCCTAAGTTTTTTGAACATTGTTTGATGTAATTGGTTTTCAAAGAAATATAGAAATAAAAAAGACAAATAGGTCAACCAGCCCCCCGCGAAAGAAGATTATAATCGACTAAAATACCTCATAATTCCATTACAAAATCAACCCAAAAACACGTTAATTTTTGTTTCAAACACGTTTTTTTTTCAAGTGATCATTAATTTTTCCTGCCCACCTGATGAATTGGTCCTATACTTCCCCCTTTGTATAGACAAGAAGCATGATCACCTAGACCTTAAATATGCGAAAAAAAAAATGATTTAGGTTCCCAACGCCCTCGTTTACGAGAAAACGATCATTTTTTACCTCTATGGCGCGAGCATAGCCACCAATGGAAAAAAAACGCCGCCATTGTTTTTTTTAATGTGCAGCGACGCTAAATACGCCCGCGAAATTTATGCGCCAGAACAGGGATGCGCGCAGGTGCAATACTAAGGCATGACCTTAACCTCTGCCTCAATTCAAACGGTTGTAATTTTTTTTTTTTTTGCTTGCCTATCAAAATATCTCTTCAATGGTTTTTCACAAAAGGTCACATCCCGTGGGTAGCGATTGATATATTTCAATCCATTTGTCTGTTCCATTTTTTTCAGCGTCCGTTGGTTGTCGTCGTAATTATGATTGACGGCAGTGAAAAACGCAATCGTTAGTTGGGTTTTGAACTTCAGAGTTTTGCGCAGTAAATGAGAATTATTTCAGGTACCAGGAAACGTTTCATGGGCGATATCAGCCATGTCACTGTCCTGGTCGTGTAACGACAGAGCAGCTCTTTGCTTTTCTTCTCGTAAGCTTCAAGTTGTTTGTTTCTTCTCTTGAAGATGTTGGAGGATTTTCCAGTTTTTCTTTCTCCACAGAATTGCCATCATCCTGTCGAGACAACAAACATTAATAACTTGAACTTCCTCTAAACTATTATTGATACAGAATACAGTGAATACATGGAAGGCACGGTGGGTATGTGGTTTTCTAATGTGTCAAGAGGGTTCCGGTGTTTTTTTTTTCAGGCCCTGGTCAGGGTCCCCAGCATGTTCCCCGTGTTTTCCTTTAAGCAAGAGAACCAAATTTACTATTTTTAACCCTCACAGCACCTCTCTCACCCACGAGTATAAAACCCCTTTTAAACAGTCTCATGCTTGAACAAAGTATCATCCAGTTGAGAAGATAGATATGAGAGACCATACGTCATGGACGGTCCCAACGACAAAGTTCCGCTGGCCTGCGTTTCATGTACAAACGCTTTCACTCCTAGCACATCAGTCGAGATGCTGTGAGGCGTCTGCGGGACTGAGAAACAATGTTGAGAGGAGTTGCGATCGGAGCGTGTCAAATGGCACCTTTCAACATTTCAAGAACAAAGAAATGTTGAGAAAGATGTGGAGACAAAGTTTTTAAACGGAAAACAAACTCTTCTCAACACTTGTTGATCGATCTAGGCACTTGTTAAAAAATTAGAATACCTGTAGCTGTGGTTTGCATGGGAGGTCTCTTCAGTTTCTTTCGCCAGTTTGTGTCGTCGTTCAAGCATACTGATGCATTCACGTATACTGGTAAAAAATGTTCCACCTTGACAGACAAACAAACAGTTTTTGTGAGAGAGTTCCAGTGTTTCAGTCCGTTTTTTTTTGTTTTCGTTTTTTTTTTTTTTTTCTTTAAGTTTTTAAGACATTACAGTAAGTAAAAGTGAAACCTTATTTCTGCACAGGGTATACCATTCAGCTCAAAGGCTGGGTATCCAGGGAGGGCCCTGCATTCTAAAAAAAATATATATTACAATTTCAAGAAGCTAAAAAAAGTTCAAAACACTCATTAATAATATTTCATAAAGGATTAGAACGAGATTGAAGTCGATTTTTGAGGGAAGTTTTTGAAGCTGTTTACCGTGAAGATTGACGCTACCGTTTGGCCACTCGACAAAGTTTTTGATTAATTTTTGACCAACTTTTGGATAGGGTTCCGTTTTGTTGCCGCCACAATTTGAAACTAGATGAGAAACTAAAACCATTCAAAATTTCACGCACTTTGACTCCAACACTCCTTGGATTTTGATTCGGTCAAGTAAAAAAAGATGTACCACAATTAATTTAAAATAAAAAAAATAAAAAATTAGCGTCATCCTTCACTGTTAAAAAAACTGAGGCAGCAGTGTTTTATCGGAAATAAAGACACTTGGCTGAGAGACCCCTACAATACATTCTATACCTGGGATAAACAACTATTGCTGCTCATTTGATACATTAAAAAACTACATGTCGGAAAATGCCACCCATAACATAAAAATTAGGACTTTTTATAAACTTTTTCAACCTTTCCAGGGCAATGCAACGCGGTTTAAATAATTTTTGTAAAACCATCATGGTCATTACTTAAACACACTGTGTACGTGTGTAGTTTTGATGGCTCAGCAAAACTTTCACTACTGTGAACCACCCAGTTTCCATTATCAAGGTTTATATGTCAAGAGAGAAACTGGCCTCCAAGTTTTGCTGTGCAGTGGCCCACACCCTTCTTACTTTAGCCTCCCTTTTTTCTCTTTTCCTACTCTACTTTTGCCATTCCCTTTTTGATAAGTTTAAGTCTTTCTGTGATCTATGAAAAACATCAAATACATGAACAATTAATTTGTAACTCAATATCAAGCCGGAACACACACCAAAACACTGAATTGATGCTTAATATTCAGTTTAAAATAAAGACTCATCAGCGTTCAGCTGCGCAGCGCAGGCACACTGCCAGTCTCCATCAGCTATCCATTCGACAGATGCTTTGTTTATATAAAAAAATTCCCCAGATGAAAGTATGTGGGGTGGGACTGGCAACCCCTTGGCCACACCCTAAATCCACCAATGGGATGCGTAGGTCCATCACAGGTTACCCACCAGCGATTTTGTTAGGTTGCCCTCTAAACAGTTCGCCAGCGACCCATTTAATACTTCCTGGGTGGAGAGAAGCAACTGTGAGCGTAAAGTGCCTTTAGCTCAAGAACACAGCACAATGACCCAGGCCAGGGGCTCAACCCGGACCGCCTCGATCTGGGAGTCCAGTGCACGTAAACCATTAGGCCACTACCACGCGCCACCTTTTAGAACAAACAAAAACATACGTATTAATTGAATTTAACTTGATGGCTCAAGCTTTTTTTTAACTCACCTGTGATGCGGGCTTATGAGAAGTCTTGTCATTTGGCCAAACCTTCTACAAAGTGATTTTCAGCTTTCTTGTTTAAACTTCTCACCAACAGGAGGCTTGTTTGGATAAGTAGTCGGGATTAAAACCTACTATCTCACGACGCCTGAAGCAACACTGAAGAAGAAAATACACAATTTAACGGTAAAATTAATTTTGTTGTTTGCTAAATACTGGACATGTATATTCTACCTATTAAGGAAAATAGAATAGAACTGCTAATTAACTGCCATGTACTTGGAAGAGTCAGAGTGTTTTTCATTTCTTAAAAAACTTGTATGCCTTCCCAGTTTGTGTTCTCAGTTCTTGATAACTTTCTGATATTTGTCCATCGACTTTGGTCATTAGAGTTTTGATGTAACTGTGGTCTGATTTAGAGCCCAAGGTGAAACCAAGATAGTGGCAAGTTTGAGCATAACCATGGTTGATTTGGGCCAAGGCAAACAAGATAGTGGCAAGTGTTGAGGATAACCATGGTTGATTTGGGCCAAGGCACAACAAGATAAGTGGGCAAGCAGTTGAGATAACCATAGTTGATTTGGGGCAGGGGGAATGTATGTTGTAGCAGGGAGAATTCTAGATAACCAAGTTCGACATAGCCAATAGTAAAATGACTGAAAAAGGCAAGGGCAAATTAAAAGGGGTTCAACCTTTAGTTCAGAGATAGCAGAGTTAAACCATAATTTGTATTCTTACAGGGGACTTGACATGATGACATGACATGACACATGGACTTGCACATCTCACCGATTTCATCCAAGTTAAGCCCAGCAACACATTAGTTCTGGCCGTTAAAAACTTCACCCTGGCCATGAGCTCTTCCCGACCAACAACAAAAGTCTGTCAACCAAAAAACACATATCCATTGACTGTCCGATACTTTGATTGAGTTCATGCAGTGGTGGCTATGGTTATAGTATTCTGACCTTCCTTTTTTAAAAAATGTTTTGGGATGATCATAACATACATCTTCTCACACCAAACCACACTGACATCCTTGCAGACAAACAAAACTACATACAATGTACATGTATTACATGTAACAAACCAGCTGCACTACAAAGCATTTGAAACAAAAAACAGTTTTAATTATAAAGGAGAGCCTTTTTCCTCAGAGCACATGCCAGAGTTTCTCTACCAAAACAATATTATTTTATAGTAATAAGCCACAAATATTCTGATTGCTTAGCATTTCATGTAATAATAATAATAATGGCCCCTTCGAATGTAATTTAGTTCATGGATTTATGTAGGAGCCTGGATTGCATGAAAAGGATTGAGGTCTTATTGTTTGTTGTTAGATAAATTAATCTAACAATTTAATATTTTCCATACAAAATGTAAAGTATATACACCAGTTGTATATTGGATATAACAAAAATTTAAAAACTTGCGTTTGGACTCTGGGAACTTGCAAGGCATGCCCGAAGGTTGTAACACTTGCCTGCTGGCCCCACATTAAAATCAAAAATCAAAACCTTAATTTTCAAAAAAACAAGTCATATTTGCCGAGCTTCTCACCTTCGTTAAAATAACCCCACGCCATCAGGTCTCTCGGTGTAAGTCTCTGAAGTTGGCCATCCTCACACAACCACAGAACTCCTTAAGCTTTATAGTTCATCTTCATCTCTCCTCGTAACACGACGGACATCAATTCTGAGATGGTGGTATTTGCATGTTCCGCAGCACGCTGAGAACCTCACTCCCCAGTGAGGACTAAACACCGGCACTGGTATTGACCCTTGTCATCCAGCAACTTTACCACTATCCTCCACCCCCCTCAGGAATGGTGGAGCTCCTCATAGGCTGGATATATCTTGATGATGGGGAGGGGAAGGGAGGAAGGGTGAAAACTGGTCACTGGCAAAGTCGTCATCTTCCCCCAAGGAGTGAAGTTTGACTCTGGTTGTGTCAATCAATGAACAAGGGTGAATCCTGGAAAGAAAAATGCACATATACAATTGTACATGTAAGGCACAGTTTAAATCCTCTATATTGCAGTCGACCATAGAGGGGAAATGGGTAAGGGTAACTGCCTAATACGGGTTTGAATGAAACACTGAAGTAGAGTACAGTTTTTCAGTGACGTCCAGAGTTACCCCAACCGTCTCTGCTTGACTTGGCGTTTTAAAACAAGCTTTCTTGATGTTCTCTTCTTGGTTACCAAACGTCGTCTGTCGGGACTCCAGACCTGGAATCTTCCTTCCAGACCTTCAAACAGCTTTTCACTGCAAAAAATATTAACACACTTGAGTTAAAACATACAACAAGGGAAAACTTCAAATAACCACAAATGTCATGACGTTTTTACCCTTTCACTCCCAGAGTCAAACTTGAAGTCAATAAAATGATGGTTGTAACTTTTTAAGTCTGTGGATGAAACCCTAGTAGTGTGACCATTCAAATGAAAGCTATCGAGCAGTACTTTCATGTGGTACTGTTTGTTTTGGGACAATTGTGGCAAAATGAAATTACAAATTTTTTTTACTCAGTTTTAAAATTAGCACTCTTGGGAGTGAAAGGGTTTAAAAAAAGAAATCAGAAAAAATTATCTAATAACCTAGAAAACAGCTAAGACAAAAGCAGGCTGACCTTGTTCATTGTTGTGGTTGTTGGAATGTGCCTTGCGTTTTATCCTGGCTGACGGTACGAGGAGACACCTGGCAAATAATAGCATTAAAAAATAATTAGGTCACTGTGAGTAATCAAGGCCTTTAGGCTGGACTGATCATGACAGACGAAGCAAATAAATTGATCAAAAGGGAAAGGAGCACCTGAGGAGTTTCAGCCCAACGGGGCCTAAGTCTCTCAGCCAAGATCGAGCGGGCAGAGTCCTTGTGTGTTATAAATTATGTCATAATAATTATATAGAGGGATATTACATGGGGCGACAAAGATATGGAATTTATTTTTATTATATAGACAAAACAACAAAAGCACAAACTTTGATCCGCGAACTCTATGCCAACTCGATGGCTGGACTTTCTTGAATTTCTCTCCTTTCGTCTTCACTTTCAAAGGAACTCCTTGAATAATTTTTTAAGTTCATCTGAAAGTTTTCTTCTTCGTTTTAGCATTTTCCGTACCGTCCTCAGTGAACGAGTTCCGTGTCAGCTTCAAGTGAATTCACGAATCTCAATCGCTCGCCCATTTTTCAACCGAGACGTTGAGGCAGCTTTGCACAAAAAAGCCATGCTAAAGCGGGAAAGTACGTCATCGATATCCGCACTAGTGAGGATATGGGAAAATACTGGTGTCCCTCGGGTCCCGGATGTAAGTTTCGTATGAATTTTTACGAGGTGGTCTATTTTCAGTAAACATCTGTGTCTTATATAATAAATAATAAATAGTATTCTTGTCATGAGATCATAAAACA
>MU826082.1:0-17264 GCA_029204205.1 Desmophyllum pertusum | reverse complement strand
TTTTCCTATATCTCAAACTCTCTCTTCCTCCCTCCCGCCTTTACTTCTTAGGCCTCCTTCCTCCTCCTCCCTCTCCCCCCTCGCCATCACGAACTCATCATTCCCTCGTTCCTTCCCCTCAGTGGACCTACCCCATTACTCCCTCCCCCCCCTCCTCTTCATTTCCTGTTCCCCCACTTCTCCCCTTCCCCCCCCTCCTCTCATCCTTTTCCTCCTCCCCCCTCTCGCCGCCTGGAGAAAGCGAAACCGCCAAAGACAACCCTCCCTTGCGGTATTGTGTTGTTGTTGTTTTTATTCGGTATTTGATTGTTGTAACCGCATAGTCACGTGGACCAGCCGCAACCAGGCAGTCTCTCTATCCCACGACAAGGGAGGAAAAGGAGAGAGAGCCTGGAATCGAGGTGGATAAAAAGTTTCAGCTCAAAGCAAAACAATAACAAAACGAGTCCATAGTGAGACGTGTTTCTTATAGACTGAAAACTCGCCTCCGTGTGAAAAACAACAAGACACTGAGACCGTAAGCCTACGAAAATAAGCGTCTAACCCGCCCCCGAAAATAACCACCCCCCTTCACCCACCCCACCCAAGAAAAAGAAAATCTCAGGACGCGATACATTATTTTACAGATTATAAAGAGCTTTGCTTGTAAAGTTGCTACTTGTATCTTATTTTATTTATAGTCCAGATACTTTTTTATTAGGGCGGCAAAGAGACTAAAATCTATCCAATACAGGATATAACATTATCAGATGGCAAACTAGACTGCTTGCAGTACTGTTTCTCTCTCGAAATAATCTGGAGCGCGGAGACGCCCCAACCCCTTCTCGTCCATACCGCCATTTTGGAGCTTTTTACGCGTATGCCAGCATAAAAGTTCGACGGTCCTAAGAGAAAAGGCGACGCCTACAATCAGTCTAATGCAGCAAACTGAGTCCATGATGAAAAGGAGCATTCTGATTGGTTCCTTGAGCGGGGCTCACGAATCCAATTTCAGACCAGAATTCCTTTTATATGAAACATTAACCATTAAGATAGAATAACATGTTCCCTCATGCTCTGGCCAGACAATTTCAATTCGGCTTAATTTTTACCAAAGTGGCGTTAAACTTTGGCGTAAACTTTGACGCGCGTGTTCCGAGAATGGTTGCATTAATTTATCAAGCCAAAGTTAGAAAAAAACCATTAACAATTGCAAATAAAGAACGTAGCCTGTTCCATGGCTCTCGCGATAGTGCGGAGACGCAAAGCGAAAAGCGAACGGCCGCGCGAAGGTAGTCTGGGAGAGAGTTTAGGCCATCCTACCTTACTATCCGAGGAGGCCTGGAACAGGCTACGTTCTCTTTTGCAAGTTTATCGTACCTCGTCTTCGGCTCCGTCAATAAACTTGCAAAAAATGAATTCGACTATGAGCAGATTTGTCAGGAGCATATCACCCTGTAGCCTGCGTCGCAGACGGACTTTGGGCCTATGACACCCGACAGGTGTGTGTGTGTGCGACACTACGATCGCTATGCATCATGCGACGGTATCCAAAATCTGGTCATTTGTGCCGGGTGTCTCAGAAAGCGAAGACCTAAGACCTAAGACCTAAGACCCTAAGAACCGGAAACCTAAGACTTGCGAAAACTAAGACCTGGAAACCTAAGACCTCGAAAACCTATAGACCCGCCAACCTAAGAACCGCAAACCTAACGACCCTCGCTATAAAATCGTATTCCATCAATTTGGAGCGCCTTGAGCCGTAGTAAAGCTTTATCGTTAATTTCTCCATGTTACGATCATATATCATATAGCGAGATATAAGCATCTGAAGTTCATATGTAGGGCCGCTTTGGCGGAAACACGGAAACCTAAGACCCCTGGCTATGTACAATAATAACCCATAAGAGAGAGTACCAAATAGTTTCTTTTTTAGCTTATCTTCAAAATCGCCTCAAAAATTCACCGCCTGTGTAAACAAGAAACACTTAAAGGAGGCCCATTACTTTGAGTTCTTGTAACTGAATTATTTGTCAATTCTGTGCGCGCTCAACGTTCGATGACTCTAGCAACGTTCTTCATATTAGTTTTTGCGTGACATCGGTAAGGTAAGGCCGTTCAACCAGTATGATTCAGCGCCAAGTTGCACTCCTCTTAGTCTCCGAACTGCAGCCGTTATTTTGTGTCGTCACGATCAACGCTTCTCGCCCACTAACGGCTGCTCAAAACCTGGCACCACATGCCTTTGCAGATTTAAGCCAAATCACAGTTGCCGTGCCATTTCCTTTTTCCGGAACTCGTTCGCGCCAAAATACACCAATCATAGATTGGGTCTTATCATGACCTTAGCGTCCGGAAACGTCAAACGCACGATAGTATGCCGCCTTTTGAATTTGACGCACACCAGACATCAACAATAAAAACACTGGTTTTACTGAAGAAAAATGTATGATATGTAAAGAATAATAGGTCGAAAAAACTTCATTATAATTACAACAGACATCCCTAGTTCAAGAATTGGATCGATCGTTTTCGCAAACGGTAACAGTCCCACGTTTTTTGCCGATAAGGTGTCAAAGTTACTGCGGTCAAAACAAAAGGAAAGGAATGTGATCCAGGTTTGAGCAGCCGTTAGTGGGGAGAAGCGTTGCGTGACGACACAAATAACGGCTGCGTAGGAGACTACACTCCTCTCGGTTCAATTACCATTATTAATAAAATACATGAAAACAATTATGGATTCTGATTGGACTAAAGTCAGGCTTAACAGCATACCAATGCAAATTACAGTCAAACTCAAAATGTAACAAAACATATACTAACACAACAAGGATATTATGAAAAGTTCAACTAAATGTGGTACCCTCGACCCTTTTTAGAAACTAGTTCCTTTTTCAAAAGACCCCTGTGTGAATCCTTCAGTCTATGCTCAACTGAGCTGATTTCGAAATACACCGTCGGGTCGAAATAAGGAAATCCTGGCAGTACGCATCTGCGATCTACACAATAGAATTTGGTTGTGTACGTACCTTGGAGATGGTAACTTCATGAAACCCTTACCCTAAATTCAGACCAAAATATGTTATTTTCCCTACCCTATTTCAGACCTGACCCTTCAAATTTATGGGAACATTTCCCCTTTTAAAGACAAAATGGCAAAAAATATATACCCTATTTCAGACCAGTAGGCAAAACATACCCTATTTCAGACAAAAATGGTCAAAATCTATACCCTATTTCAGGCCAAACCGCTCAAAAAACCCATAACCCATTTGGCGCCGCACATACCTATATAGCTTATATAAGGGAGTAACCCCCCCCCCCCCCCCCCCCTGGCTCGGGTATAACAATGACTGTGATGTCTGAAGACCTTTTGGCCGATTTTGGGGGTTTAAAATTTGCGATCTGAGGACTTTTTGGGGGTCAGGTGTTATATTAGCCTTATAGGAATTTTGGGGGTCTAACAATTTGGCGTCATTCGGACATCCGTCACTATTATATCTGAGTACCTCCCTGAGACATTACGGACTCTGGGAACTAGGTTGCGTTACATTATTTCACACGCTGTCGATGTCTCTGACACGACACGGCATGAATACATTGGTCAACGGGAAAAACTATAATTTCCAATGTCACGCTCGCGTGCTGTGCGCGGTTCGACTTGCAGATGCACAGAACTTACTGTCCAGGCGTTTAAAGATGTAAAGAGAAGTCGATAATTTTAATTTTCCTTTCAAACTTGCCTGAAAGCAGAGTGGGAGTTTTTTAACTTGTGTGACTGTTTCGCAATCTTGACATTCTTTATAACTTGAATAGCCGGCGCGAGGTGGTTCACCCAAAACGGCCTCAAGAAATGAAAACTTCAGATGCTTTAAATATCTATCTATGCTTTACTACCTCAAGGCGATAAATTGATGGAATACGATTTTATACGGGGGTCTTAGCTTTCCGGGTCTTAGCTTTCCATGTTTTTAAGTAGTCGTGTTTCCGCCAAAACGGCCTAAAATGAAACTTCAAATGCTTATATCTCGCTAAAATCGTAAGCATTGAGAAATTACGATAGAGCTTTACTACTCAAGGCGGTAAATTCATGGAATACGATTTTTATACGGGGTCTTAGGTTTCCGGGTCTTAGGTTTCCGGGTCTTAGGTGGGCGTGTTAAAACACGAAATGGCGAAATGGCGAAACGGCGAAACGCGAAATGACGAAATGGCGAAATGGCGAAACGGCGAAACGGCGAAATGGCGAAATGGCGAAACATGATGACTGTGTGTCAATGAAATCGACATCAATTTTTCTTAGTTGTTTTTATTTTTATTTCATATTAAAGACCCAGTGCACAATTTCAATCGTATCAGGCTTTGCTTGGCTCAACGTCCGTATATTAATCGCAACAATTTTAGTTTCAGTAATGACCATATTTCAGACCTAGTCATGAAGTGGTCTCCTTCGCAGCAGAAGCGTTGCGGTGACGACCCGAATAATGGCTACATGAATATCTGAAGCGGTGTATGATTGTAATGTAATGACTTTTACTAACCACCCGATCTAATTGGTCTTTCATAAACTTGCCTATAAATATTTCACCATAGTTCATAATTTGTTCTGTGACTCAGTGGGATAGTTTTGGCGCGCATTTTGCCACAGTGCAAGTCCCTTCTCCACTGCCATGAAGAGGTCACGTGGACACCAAGTACGAGGCATTATGACGGTCAAACGATAAATAGCCGTTGTCTCTAATGAATCGTTTGATGGTGTTTCGTTCGTTTACCTCGTCAAAGTGTGTAAGTGTTATTTCTACGTACACCCCTTGCGATCATTAATGCTTGACTTTTGTCGGGATTTATTGCCCCGTTGTTCAATTGTACCCCAAAAATACGAAGATTTCAGGGCTTATTATATTCAACGAAACGAAACGAAACGAAACGAAACGAAACGAAACGAAACGAAACGAAACGAAACGAAACGAAATGAAACGAAACGAAACGAAATGAAACGAAATGAATATCTGTTTGGTGGTTATATTTGATTTTAGGAATATATTCAGACTGGTCATGTTCGTTTCGTTGATTATCACTTTTCATTTCGTCGAATATCACTTTTTGTTTTCAGGTGTTTAGCTATCAACACGCGGGTTGAATTGTGTGTTTTGACTTCCCGCCGTGTGGGAACACCGTCTGGCCCAGTCCAAGTCCATGTACGTCGCTACAACAAGTGCGTTTCGTGATTATCACTTTTCGTTTCGTCGAATATCACTTTTTGTTTTCAAGTGTTTAGCTATCAACACGCGGGTTGAATTGTGTGCTTGCGATTTCCCGCCGTGTGTAAGAGTCTATACAACACCGTCCTTTTTGTTTTCAAGTGTTGTAAGGGCTTAACTCTTACGAGGAAACCAACATCCAAAGGTGTAAGGGCTTAACTCTTACGAGGAAACCAACTATACAAAGGACTTGGACTGGGTTGAGACGGTGTTGTGTAACTCTTACACACGGCGGGAAATCGAAAGCCGACACAATTCAACCCGCGTGTTGATAGCTAAACACTTGAAAACAAAAAGTGATATTCGACGAAACGAAAGTGATAATCAACGAAACGAACTTGTTGTAGCGACGTACATGGACTTGGACTGGCCAGACGGTGTTCCACACGGCGGAAGTCAACAACACACATTCAACCCGCGTGTTGATAGCTAAACACCTGAAAACAAAAAGTGATATTCGACGAAATGAAAAGTGATAATCAACGAACGAACATGACAGTCTGAATATATTCCTAAATCAAATATAACCCACAAACATATTCATTTCGTTTCATTGAGTTTCGTTTCGTTTCGTGAATATAACAAGCCGATTTCAGTGGAACAACAACGCCTGGATCTCTCTTTTCTGACAGTGCTTGTTCCCCGGGGGGGTACTCCCTATAATGGACTATACGGGGAGGCTCCGCCCGAAAGGGGTCCTTTTTAGGCTCGAGGTATGTGAAAGGGTAGGGATTTCACGAGTTGAAGTATATGAAAGGGTAGGGATTTCACGAGTTGAAGTATATGAAAGGGTAGGGATTTCACGAGAAATGAGTAAATGATATTATTGTTGGTTAACATCTCTACTGGTATTGCTTGATGATTTCTGGTGATATATATTGTTCATTAAGTTCATTACAAGGGTATAGAAAAGGGATGAGTGCTTCTACTGTAGGTATGTGAAGGGGTACCATTTTCATAATTTCTATGGAAGGTATATGAAAGGGGTACCATTTTCTATGGAAGGTATATGAAAGGGGTACCATTTCTGTGAAAAAATGTGTATATGAAAGGGTAAGGGGTTGGACCTCTGGCGGAGCCTCCCGTATAAAACTTTTTTGAGTACCCCCCCGGGCTGTTTCACACACAGCCATTTCGCCATTTCGCCATTTTCGCCATTTCGCCATTTCGCCATTTCGCCATTTCGCCGTTTCGCCATTTCGCCATTTCGTGTTTTAAACCACGCCCGTCTTGTAGCCTGCGTAGCAAGCGTTCCTGTACGAACGAAAAGCTTTTTCGGCGGATCGAAGAACTTTTTCTGCATTTTGGCCGCGCGAAAATTGGGCGAGATCAAAAAGACGGAGGGGGGAGGGGGTAGGGAAGGGGTTAGCGCAACCCCCACCCCCTCCCCCACCCACCGAGGCGAACTTTTTTGCTCTCGCCCCAATTTCGCGCGCAAATGCCGGAAAAGCTCTTCGATCGCGGAAAAAGCTCTTCGTTCGTACAGGAACGCTTGCTACGCAGGCTACCCGTCTTGGCCTTAGCTTTCTAGACACCCCATTTGTGCCAAGACTTCGTGGAGGTGCATATTGTGGGAGCCGACTAAAATCGACTAAAATCGTTAAATACGCCGTGAAAATCAGCGATTTTACTCTATTTTCTTTCGAATAATTTGAAGAACAAACTGCATCGAGTTCTCTGGGAAAATCAGTCTCCTCCTCTTGATAAATACCATTTGTTCGTGATTCCCGACTGCTTGTCTCTGAGCAATGGATAAGCTTCCATCGGCCTGTCGGACAATAAACCATCGCTTTGTTCACTTTTTGATTCCGGTTCACTGAAGTCAGTGGCCCCATCACGAGCACGAGCGAACTGAAGGTAAGACGGCCAGTTCGGTAATTTTGCTTTCTGGGCTCCTGAAATCGATTTGATCGTTTCTAAATATTGCTTGCATCGAAACATTTCGTCAAAAAGAGGTAAATTCAATAGCTGATCTTCTGTCAAGGATCTTCTGTTGTATGAGCTGCATGGTCTGCATGATTGGATGAATATTGTACTGATGCATTTCAATGTTTTATGTTTATTCACACTGAACCAAATAACAAATACAGTGGATGCTTTGTTTGGGCTTGCTGTTGCTGGCTGTTATTGTTGTTTTGAGGGTTTTGGTCCTACATATTTTTTTTATAAATTGAGCACCACTACCCCTGGTCTTCCCTCTAACTCCTCAGTAATATTTGGACCTGTTGCCTTACAATATAGGAAGTGATAAATCAAATAAAAGAAATACTGCAACTTTTGTATGCTTGTTGTCATTGACAGTTTTATAGGTATGATCCATACATCAGTAATATAGCAGTTTATAGGTAATAAAAGGTATGAAACAGAAAATGGCATTTGTGTTTACAAAGCCTGATGGAGTCACCAGAGGGAGTTTGGGAGAATTTCATAGTTTCTGTTAGTTATTTCATGATTGCATCAGGCTATGTAAACACATCATTGCCATTTTTAATTTCTTCAACCTCCCCTGAAAACAGAATCACACATAAATAAGCACATTATTGCTTATTAAAATTATATAACAGTATATAGCATACTTCTGAACCGTTCAGCTTCAGAGCTGCATTAGCAGGTGTAATGAGATGAGATCAGAAAAATAATTATATTAAGTCTCCCATCAAAAATCAATCAATAAACTTTATTACCGTGTCAGTATCTACTAGCTGTCCACAAGTGGACTACTAATTGGGGACACTTAGTTTTAAATTACAAATGGTGTCATGCCATGAAGAACTAAGGGATTTTAAGAACTTATTATATAAAAGGCTGGTTCACACTTGTGAGATAAGCACAAGCATAACCACAAGGATGTTTACACGACGACATACACAAGCGCAGTGCGTTAGAAATTCTGATGAACATTGCATGATGGGAGTCACGTCAACAGCCAAATCTTGTGCTTGTGCTTATCTCACACTGGTTCATTCTCAAGTTTTCTTATGCTTATGCTTATCGTCCTTATCACACAAGTGTGAACCTAGTCCAGTCTCTGAACTCTCTCTTTACCCCGCCCTATATAGGGTCTGAACCCAGCTTTTCCCGCTGGGTTCCAGTCCCTATGGGCGGGGGTAAGAGAGAGTTCAGGGACTGGACTAGTGTGAACCAGGCTTTAGGCCCGGGCTTTAGGGTGAACCCGGGACAGTTATCTCCTGTTGAGCAGTCAGCTCTATAATTTTAACTCACCCAGTCACCTTTTACAAAGTCTAAACAGGTGTATTTCGTTTTTGATCTGTATTCAATGGTCAAACATGTACATTGGAAATAATAAACGTAACACTAGTCTTGAGCATGCAGACTGTAATTGTCACTAAAAATCTATTATATAAAAAAGAAAAAAGAATCGGGTTCAGTCAGCTAAGCAGATGATCTGGAAATTCATGTTCTACATGAAACTCCTCTCAAATTAACTTTCCTGAAAATCATTTCCCCCAGAGTGGCTGGTTTTAAATCTTTCTTATTTGACTAAATTCAAACAACTTCATGAAATCAACAATTTCACACAAAGCCAAGACATTATTTTATTTTTTAGGGAAACACCTCTTGTTTTCCTTTTCAATATTTTTATATATTCATATATATTTTTGTGGCATCTTGAATGTTATGTTAAATCTCTTACATCTCACATGCTCATCAGGAACCCTGAATAAAACATTGTCCATGATTTTATAGATAAGCCTTTGAATTACAAAATAAGGAAATATTTTGAAATTTACAAAGCTTGAGAATAATTATTATATAGATCTACATCAAAATATTCACTGCTATGTACCAATATAAAGCATTTTAAGCAGAGTTGGTGGCCCTAGTATTGTTGGAGAAAACCATTCGCCGCTATTTTGTGATCGCAAGGGTGACACTTCTGGTACGTGTCACGTCTTCGAAGCCATATAATTTACTACCAAAACATGTCGGTTTAAATACGGAAAATCTGTGACAAAACGTGGGGCGCGATGGGGAGCGATTATACCTTGGCTTATAAAAAGCTTTGTACAAACACTTTAAACCGTTTTTTTACGGTCAATGGGCAACATAATAGAAATTATAGCTCTTAACAAAACGGGTTCAAATTACATGCGTCTTCGGGATGAATTTTCGTGCTTCACGTTTTGGCTTGAAATAACACATATTGCTTATTTTGTTGACATAAATACGATCTAACTAAGTATTACTTCTTGTAACTGTAGAAAACGATTTCAGAAAAGAAATGTTTCTATCGATAAACGAAGCACAAAACTTACTAAATTTCTCAAGCCTCGCCGCCATCTTGAAAATTTTACATCCACAATGCGTAGCGATCGTAGTGCGCACACCACCTGTGACAAGTTACTTTGCCGCGAAAATCACCCGTTGCGAGCACGAGGTACAGTTGTCATTCAAGTTTCAGATTAAAAATAAAACCAGAAATGGACGAGTGGATCGTGGAATAAGAACAAGAACGGCGGAATGTCGTTACTACGAATTATCTCTATTGTCCGCAGACGTACACGGAAATCTTTTCGCGGGAGAACGATTCTAAAAATAGCCGAAGGTGTAACTACGCTGCTGTCATTAATCAGCACAGATAGAGGCTCCGGGGTGATGTGCTCCTGATTTGTCTAATACCTTCGCGCACAAACCAGGAACCATAATCAGGGTCCTTCCAGTATGGCCCCTGGCTCAAACACAATTCTCAGTTGTGCTCCCAGTTTTCCGCAATCAACAAACAATCATCCAAAGTGATCATTTTTATTTCATTCTTTATTCAATGATTATAACATTGCCAGTCATGTGATCAATATTCATTCCAGCATTTCGTTTAAGTTGGAAGTGTCGTCACTTTCGTCTTCTGTCCATCTCCAGAGCCTTTTATTTACGTCACCTGTGAAATAAGTTGACAAATTTTAAGCATATAGTGAAGCTAAACAAGAGCCGATTGTGACTTAACATACCGAAAATGGGGATTTGTTCCAAAAAGTGGGGGAGGTCCCTAGTATTGGGGAAGGGGGGGGGGGGGGGGGTATAGCCTGATCTCCGATAGAGATTTCTGAGTTTCGAGCTGAAAATTCCACACTGATGACGTATGTACGTAGCTGACGACTCTACAGAGATCCGTATAGAGTCGCTGATTGGTTGTTGCTCTGTGTAGAAGTTTCGCGCGCAAGTAACAACCAATCAGAGACGCTGCACAGATACGTCATCAATATGGAATTTTTCGACTCGAATCTTAGACGTCTCTTGATCATGAGCGGAGAATGGAAAGCGTTTGAAAATGATACCGAGGAAATAAACGGGTTACATATAGATGAGTTTTATAAAACGAATGAAAACGTTGCCACTGACTAAAAAAGTAACAGCCTCGATCCCCAGATTAATAAAAACTTCGGACGTTTCGGTCGCGTACTGCTTGCCGCCTTCGTAATCAAACATAAAATGGCGTCGTGCGATGCATGCTCTGAGTATGGAACCGAAAAGTCCTCCGAAGTTTTTATCAATGTTTTTAGCCAGTGGCAACTTTTTCTAATCGTTTTGTAAAGCTTATCATGCCTAGCTATCGCTACTACAAATGGATGGGGTGCATTGTTACTATCAGTTAATTTGACTTTCTAGTTTAAAAACATGATGGCATGAACGCGGTTGACAACAACAACGTTAACAACAACAACAACAAGCTTTATTAAGTCTTAGATTTAACATAGATTTTCACCTCCCGCAAATTAGCAGGGCTATTCGAGGCGGAAGGTGAAGAAAAACAAATTATAATAAGGGTAGCTAACAGTAGTGTTTTAGTAAGTAATAAAGTCAAGTAATTAAGTAATAACATATGTACCTATATAGCTGACGAGGCACTACAGAGATCCGTATAGTGTCTCTCATTGGTTGACTAGTTTGGGAATAGTTTAGGAATAGTTACCGTTAAGATATCGTGTGTTTCCTGCGGAATTCCATCGTGAGGTAGTTTTCTTCTTTAAAATTGATATGTAAGCTTGTGTAGAAATGACAAACGTGACCAAAAACATAAATGCAATCAATTGAGGCTTCATAGTTGCCCTGGTAAAAAATAAAAATGTGTTTTGTATACGTTAAGCAAAGCATACACAAGTAATTAAACTCGCCTCGGGATTAAACTCGCCTCGCCTCAACCCCTTCTCCATTGCCTGACTTCAAACCGAGAGGGCCTGGGCACAAATATGTATTTATCCGGACGCGCGAGAATCAAAATGGCGGTTCTCTAAGGTCTGTTCTTTCAATTTATGTCTGTATATAGCATGGTTTGGCACTGGAATTGCGCCAGTGCTTTGTGCCAAAACAGCTGGCGGACCAAGGGTGTTAGATATTACAATTTGCCGGTGAATCCCGATCTCAGGAGAAAATACCAAGCTGTATTGAAGAACGAAAATGTCAAGTGGACAAACCAAGTTATCTGCTCGGCTCATTGGAGTAGAGGCGAGAGGCTCTCCGTTGACGACATTACTGATGTTATTTGCTCAAGAAAAAGGTTGATTGTGTCCACAGAGTTCTTGTACAAGCAAATCACGAGGCTATACATGTAGGCGAGCTGAAATCAACAGGGAAAAGGAAAGCACCCAGGGAAAGGATGTTTAGACCTGAATCGAAGACACTGAGCAGCCCGTTAAAAAAAAAAGAAAAAAAAAAGCGCACTGGAAAAGGAAAACCTTTCAATCCAATACCAAAATAAAACATTGATTTCCGAAAATAAAGCTGTATCTGAGAAGGTTTTAGAAATGGAACAGCTCCTACAAGAAATGAAGGCCTTACAAGAGAAAATGAAGTCTGAGAAAGATTCTTTCGAACAGAAACTAAAAGAAATGAAATTTGAACTTAATAAGAGAAGTTTCACCTATGACTGCTTAAAGAATAGGGAAAAGGAATTCTTTGACATGTGTGGACTGACTGTGAATGAATTTAATTGTCTCTTTGTTGGGACCCCAATAGGTTTGGCGGGATGCGGGATTTGGCTTATTTTTGTGGCGATATTCGGGATGCGAGCTAAAGACAGGAGTGGGAAGCGGGACTGATTTCAATTATGAGCGGGAGCTGGATTTCGTGTTTTTAAGGGGTCGGGATGCGAGAATCGCAAGGGGAAAAGTAGCGGGATACGGGATTTCAATTTTACGTGACTGCATGAATTGACCAAGCGAAAGGCAGACTGGTACAAATGGATCCTTTGTGTATAGCTGTGTCGGGTTTCAATTAAGGAATAGCAAAGGAGGTGTAGCCTGTTTTAAATTTATCAACGAACTAATCAAAACCTAGAATACAAGATTAAGAAAGGCAATGCGATCACTAAAACGAGTATAACTTCAAGGAACTTATCTTCAGAGATCAGTGTAGATCGAGATGATAACGGAGTGCGAGCTCAAGCAAACAAAGTACTTCAGTGTTAACTCAGACGAGACTGCCTTACTAAAAAATAGACGGGTTTTGTACAATATTGGAACGCTTTCAAATTACGGTCTGTTAATTTCTCTCAAACAAAACAATTGTTTCTGAATATTATCGCAGAAGCCAAGATCATCGATCATCGAACTGGCTGCCACATCAACACAATGAGTTCTCAAATTTACAAAATGTTGCACGCGATTGGAATCGATGCTGAAGTTAACTCCAAGCAAGAGTCTAAAGAAAAAGGTTGATTGTGTCCACAGAGTTCTTGTATAAGCAAATCACGAGGCTATACATGTAGGTGAGCTGAAATCAACAGAGGGAAAAGGAAAGCTCCAGGGAAAGGCTGTTTAGACCTGAAGACACTGAGCAGCCCGTTAAAAAAGAAAGAAAACAAAAGCGCACTGGAAAAGGAAAACCTTTCAATCCAATACCAAAATAAAACATTGATTTCCGAAAATAAAGCTTTATCTGAGAAGGTTTTAGAAATGGAACAGCTCCTACAAGAAATGAAGGCCTTACAAGAGAAAATGAAGTCTGAGAAAGATTCTTTCGAACAGAAACTAAAAGAAATGAAATTTGAACTTAATAAGAGAAGTTTCACCTATGACTGCTTAAAGAATAGGGAAAAGGAATTCTTTGACATGTGTGGACTGACTGTGAATGAATTTAATTGTCTCTTTGGAGGACCCCAATAGGTTTGGCGGGATGCGGGATTTGGCTTATTTTTGTGGCGATATTCGGGATGCGAGCTAAAGACAGGAGTGGGAAGCGGGACTGATTTCAATTATGAGCGGGAGCTGGATTTCGTGTTTTTAAGGGGTCGGGATGCGAAAATCGCAAGGGGAAAAGTAGCGGGATACGGGATTTCAATTTTTACGTGACTGCATGAATTGACCAAGCGAAAGGCAGACTGGTACAAATGGATCCTTTGTGGTATAGCTGTGTCGGGTTTCAATTAAGGACTAGCAAAGGAGGTGTAGCCTGTTTTAAATTTATCAACGAACTAATTCAAAACCTAGAATACAAGATTAAGAAAGGCAATGCGATCACTAAAACGAGTATAACTTCAAGGAACTTACCTTCAGAGATCAGTGTAGATCGAGATGATAACGGAGTGCGGAGCTCAAGCAAACAAAGTACTTCAGTGTTAACTCAGACGAGACTGCCTTACTAAAAATAGACGGGTTTTTGTACAATATTGGAACGCTTTCAAAATTACGGTCTGTTAATTTCTCTCAAACAAAACAATTGTTTCTGAATATTATCGCAGAAGCCAAGATCATCGATCATCGAACTGTCTAGCCACATCAACACAATGAGTTCTCAAATTTACAAATGTTGCACGAGTAGTATGATGGCGCATGGAATTAACCTTTTTTTGCGCAGGGGTCTCGTATGCATGCGCAGGAAATAAATTAAATCGGTGACGTCATAGGCATAACGTCATAGGCTATGAATAAAATGCGCAGGAATATATTAAATATGATTTAATTACAAGATCACGTGGGTTTCTGCTGGTTATAAAAATATGAAATATTTTCGTAGAGGTATCAAACTATTTTGAAGAGAAACAGAAGTTTGAAATCATGCGTAACTCGTATCTAAGTGGAAATTGCTAGTGGATACTGTCGCCTCAAATGAAATAACATGCCCTTCAGGGAACAATTTTGTGAATATACCTTGATGCTACACTTTCCAAGCTAATAGGAACTACATTCCTAGTGGATGACTGCAGAAACAAGAAGGAAAATCATACCGTAACTCTATTACGAATTCGCTCTGAAAAACGTGCAGGGACCTTATTGCCAATCATGAATAAAGCAATTCGTTACAACCACCCCCCTCGCCATCATGAAAATAAATGTTTATGCCAATCAGTAAAGATAATTTACATCTTAGGCTTGATATATTACGACAGTTAAACGACAACACGAAAGTAGAAATTGAACACACTACCACTAGCAATGACCTTAACTTTATCCTGAAAGGAGGCAAATTTTTATTTCAGTCAATCGGTTACATCTAATGTTGTTGGTAATGTGCCGCTTTGGTTAGAGTTTAGTTCAGGCAATTAACAGTCGGTCCTTTGTTTGGCTTGGGCTTCCGTTTCACGGAGGACTCGGGTTACCCAGTTGATTACATGTAGTTGAGAGAATTTGGCATAGACCGCTTTGTGTTGGGATTAAACGAGTTTAGTAGCGCTTTTGTATAGATCAGTTTTGCGCTATATGCGAAAGAAAGGACGAAGAACATCGCAGAAGAACAAATAAATGGATTCTTTTTAAATACGTTATTGATAACAAAACCCTCAAGAGTTACATCAAGTAATTATGCAAAACAAAAACGTTTTTTGTTTTGATTTTAGAGAAAATCAACTCTACATGCAACACAAAGTATAAGTAAATCAATCCTCCCCATCGCTAGGAGGATAAGTTTTGTTTCTTTTAAAGTCTCTGGGTCAATATGGTATTCACCGTTGTGACAATCAGGTGCACGCGAATGAAAACCGGTCTGTTCGAGTGTGCTGTTCCCGTTTCGCGGTGACAGGAATATGTTGCGCGTGTCAAATTGGACGAAAGTTCTGTAGCCATCATACCGAAAAAAACATCTGGGCCATCTGACAACTGCACTTTGGTAAACGTTTGGAACCATTGCAATAGCCTCGGGCCGCACAGAAAGTAACTTGCTTTTAAGTAATTTTTAGAATCGTTGATTTGCGACTTGATTAATGTTTTCAGAATCAGTTCAGTTCCAGTTCATTCGCTCGTTTCAGAAGCTGTTTCGCGCGTCATCTTCAAATATCACCACTTTTTTCGGAGGCTGCTTCTTCACACTATCTTCCACTGTCCGATTTGTCTTGATCTCGATACAGTTTTCTTTTTCCAAACAGTTCAGTCAGAATTTTCTTATTCTTTATTAAATGCTTATAACTTCGCTGTCTCTGGGCCTAATCCTATCTATGAATGTCTTGTAGGGCTCACGGGGGCTTGGTCACATCGGCGAATTGTTGAGGGAGCTAAAAACATAATCGACCAGCTCAGCAATATTGGTCACAGGACTCATAGCGTTTGGTTTTCGGGAGTTAGATAGTCGTCACTAGGTGTCCAAAACAAGATATCTTTAGACGGTGGTGGTGGTGGTAGGTGTAAATCAGATACAATTGTGGTTGTGGTGAGTGGTGGCATGGGTGGTGTGTGTGAAAACAAATCGAATTGTGTGGTGGTGGTGGTGGTTGGTTGTTTTTTTGAAACAAGAAGAATTTGTGGTTTGTGGTGGTGGTGGGTGGTTTGGAAAAAGGGGGGGGGGGTGTAAATCAAGTAGAATTGTGGTGGTGTGGTGATGGTTGTGTAAAATCGCAATATAATTGTGGTGGTGTGGTGGTGGTGTGGGGTGAAACAATAGAATTGGTGGTGGTGGTGGTGAGTTGCGTGTAAATCAGATAGAATTGTCGGTGGTGGTGGGTGGTGATGCAGGTAAAACAATATAATTGTGGTGGTGGTGGTGTTAAATCAATATTAATTGTGGTGGTGGTGGTGGTGTAGAAACAATTAGAAATTGTGGTGGTGGTGGTGGTGTGTGGTGTAAATTCAATATAATTGTGGTAGGTGGTGGTGGTGGTGGTGGTGGGTGATGGATGAAACAATTAGAATTGTGGTGGTGGTGGTGGAAGACGTGGTGGACTCCGGGGGTGGTGTAAATCAATCTAATTGTGGTGGTGGTGAGTGGTGTGAAAACCAAATAGATTGTTGGTAAATCCAGGATTAACGTCATTTTATAATCTATGTAATTGTTTTACCCTTCATTTTTTATCTCAAACTGTAAACTTAAAATCAGCACTTCTAAAATAAGAGGAATAAAAAAAATACGTTGGTCAGCTTTTAATCCTGGATTAGCGTTTAATCAGCTTTCGAACAACCGGGACTCCAGCACATCGTGTAGCTTAGTCCGTTTAATACTAATCAACTAAACCTCGAATCAGACGGTCATCCATGATGTCCTTGTCTCCTTTGTAGCGTTAGATTTACAGGATTTTCAGTATTCAACTTTCCATGATCATGCTTGAGATGTTCCTGAAGAGAGATAAGCATAATGGTGAATACAAGCTGGTCAGGCATGTCAGTCCTGTCTTTTAATCAATACCAAAACAGTGTTCATGAAGTTCATGAGGAGCTTAATAAACTTCACAGTTAGTAGTATAGGGAGTTGGGGTTTACTAGCTCATTTTGACAAATGCGCTTCAACCACCCAACTCCATATTTCTACTCACAGCTGTTGGCAAAAATACTTGGAACAAACCTATAGGTAAACAAAATATAGTAAACAAAATATTGGCCAAAAAGTGAATTGGAACAAAATATAGTAAACACAAATAGTGGAATGCAAATAGTGCAAAACAAATCGACAGCCTAAAACGACAGACTAAAACGACAGCCTAAAAACGACAGCTAAAACGAACAGCCTAAAACGACAGCCTAAAACGACAGGCCTAAAACGACAGCCTAAACGACAGGCCTAAAATCGCGAGCCTAAATCGACAGCCTATAAACGGACTAAGCCTAAAACGGCAGCCTAAAATTTTATTGTTGTTTTATATTGTAA
>MU826081.1:0-17340 GCA_029204205.1 Desmophyllum pertusum | reverse complement strand
CTTTTTTCTTAATCAAGGCGCTACTTTTGGTAATCAAGAGCATGATTACTCGCTTCTAATTGGCTGGAGCGCGCTCCACTTAGTTTCGCCTTCTTGACGGCGGGATTTTGAGCAAAATGTTCAAACACAGCGCCCGCTGTCGCTTCGGAATTTGACTTCAGTTTCCTGACTCGAGTTATTTGCATGTAAAAAGAAATGAAAAACCGAGTGATAGCTAGCAAACGAAATTCAGAAATCAGGCGTTCACTTGAAAATAACAAAATATTATAACTTATTTACAGTTGAAAACTAGAAAACATCAGCGAGGACACTTGGCGAGTTTACGACGAAATACAATCATGGCGGCCAACTGAATTCTTCGATTCACTTCTGTTAAATACGAGCTTTACCACAGGCAACCCAAATGAAATTTGTTTTTGTTTTTGTTTTGTTTGTTTTCTATTTCTTGAATAAAGGGCGCAAGCGAACAGCGAAAGCGAACAACGAATATAGTATTAAAAACTACGCCTACAGAAGTGTAGAAAATGCTAGGACTAAAATTGGTCACTTTTCCAGAAGACTCCCGGCCAATTTTAGGTCAAATTCTGAATAAGGTTAAAACACAAAACCAAACCTCCTATTTCTCTTTCAAATATCGGCAACTGCCAAAGTGTACTCATGTTCCTGTGTCTTCGTCCAACATAAAACAGGAATGGGAAAATGAAAAATGTGGAACAACGAAATGTTGCCTCGGTGTTTCAACAATGATGTTTAATACTTGAATAGTATCATTCTTAGTTTCACTTACAGGAATTACAGATTTGTCAGGCTATTAAAACACTCCACCAGGTAAAGATGTGATAGCGTTGGACGACAAGTCCCTGGAAAAAGTGTGATTTAATCATGTTACATCATTATGTAATGTTTTTTTTTGCATAGTCAGTTGTTTTTGGCCTTTGTTTCGCACGCAGTTATTTTCACGAGAAATTCGTATATAAGTTAAGTTTTTCCGTTTTGAATAGTTAGTTGTGTGTATCCATCTTTCTAGAATAGGCATGTTATTTGAAGTCTGCCCGTATACAGTCGAAAGTGTAACCGTTGTTTCTGAGGATAGGACTGTTTCTCCAATACAGTTGTTCGTGTAACCGACGTTCTGGGATAGGCCTGAAAAGTAAAAACTCTTATCTGAAATCTGCGCCTAAAAATATTTGCGAGTCGAGGTTTAGCTGAATGGTTCGTTAAAAGCGTTGCGGCAGAGGTTGAATATAATATCATCTCTTTTGTTGATTATCGCGATGTGTAAAACAACTTTCAATCAATCGCGAGTTTATGTCCCGAATGGAACGTTCAGTAAAACGTCAAAAAAATGAATTTAATTGCTAAACACCAGCGTTAAACTGGTACATTGTATAAACTTACATTAAGCTAAAGTTTGTAAAGTAAACCATTGGTTTCGAAAATTGAAAGCAAGCTGACGAAAATTCAAAGATTTCCTACTGAAAGTGCGTTAGTCTGAAAATTCGAAGCACGCCTCCGAAAAATTCGAATTGTGCTAGCGAACAATTAAAAAAAGTGTGCTAGCGAAATACAATGTATCGTGTACACCTCATATGAATTCTTTTTTGCCTGGGCACTTCGGAAATTTCGGATCAATTCAAACAAAATAGGACTTATCGAACTTTCGTTTCAATTCGCTAAAATTTACGTTTCGTTCGAAAATATCGTTTATTTTCGTCAAAAAAGTCGTTGAATTTCGCCGAAATTCGTCTACATTCCTTGTGCACGGTACTCCAGCTCACAGTCGATCGTGTGACCGTCGTTCTGCGATAGGCCTGTTTCTCCTATACAGACGACTGTGTAAACGTCGTTCTCGAGATAGGCCTGTTTCTAATACACAGACGACTGTGTCAACGTCGTTCTCGGATAGGCCTGTTTCTCCTATACAGACGACTGTGTAACTTACCAGGCGGTGGGCGTCACGAGATTTGGCCAAACAGCGAGCTGTATTCGAACAATAGTCCTTCGCCGGCAAAGAAGAAGGCATTTCGGAGCGAAGTAGCTCTCAGAATTTGTCCATTTTCGGGAATTGCCTTAGGTCGGTTTTGGGAAACACGTTTACAGGAAATTGAAGACAGTTATATTTCTTTGCCCTGAAAGTTCATTTTTATTGAGTACGTGACGAACCATTTGTATGCGCTGGCACCTCTCAAATGTAGCGCGGTCGATCTGGCCGACATGATGTCTTCATTCAAAATTTCACACTTTATTCATTCATTTCAAATTCGTTATTCTGATCAAATTTCAAGTATTCCATTCTTACATGACGTTAGTTCAATCCTTCTTCTTTTGAAATTTCGGGGTTACCCGGGTCTACCCCAAATAGGTTCTTGCTACAAGCCGTTGAACACTGAATGGTTTGTCGAAAAAGCGGTTCAACTGAGGTTAGTTATTACTTTGCGGTCTACAAGCCGTGAGTCATGTTTTGCTAGCAGTGAGTCCCTTTTTGCGAGCTATTTTACTGGACACCAAGCCACTTATTTTTCCTGTTATATCTTACAATACACAATCCACAATGATAAACTAGTTTCTGACTCGCTGGTTATTTTTTTAAAAAAGCCTTATTTGCGGTGACCTCGATTGCGTGACATTAACTGACCCTTGCAGTCTTGTTACGTAAAACGACCTCTCCTGCTAGCGCGCCACCAGCGTCGTTTAAAATTTATTTCCTACCAATTCGCCAGGGACCGTAGATCGCCAAGCCTTTCATTGAAGCGTTATACAGCAAAATCTTCCATGCGATAGAATTCATGTTCACCATGCACCAGACTCACATCAATTTGATTTTCTACCCGTAGTTTTATACGATACGTATGATCGCTTCGCCATACACTTGTAAAATAGTCCGGGTAAAATGTCTTTGAAAGCAAAACACTGACAACACTGTTACGTGCCCTTCAACAGTTCAAAAGTGAGCAAAGGTGAATCAGTATGGATTCTTATTGTATAGCCTCGGGTAAGAACAACTGAATAACTAGCAATCCGCACACATGATTCACTTAGCCGGAGGTGTTGACTCTCTCGCGTCAACTGCCATAATGAGTCGTTTCACAAATTCACCCATGATGCCTTTGCCCACCCGTGTACGCACACCGCCTGGTAACATGACGGTAGAACTTATCAAGTCAATAAAGTTTTCGATAACGTACCGTTCGCCTTGGTTCGTTTAGCGGCTACAAAATAAGTGGAGAAATAAACTAAAATCTTCGTAAAATTAAATTAACGAGATTAGTGCCCCCCCCCCCCACTTTTTTTTGATTTTTTTTTCATTATCTTTTTTTTTTTTTTTTTTTTTTTTTATGTTTTATATCAGCCATACAATCGTTTGGGCCTTTCTTGCGTGGGCGAGCAGGACCTAAATATTTTATAATATTTTAATAGTCTTACAACGTTTCCAGTTAGCAAACGGAACGCAATTCATTCATATCCACGACTAGATGAACACATTCTGACCAGAAACTAGAATATTCCCATAATAGATGATTCCCATTGATGAGAACAATGAGAATAGGTTTTTCTTAA
Source organism: Desmophyllum pertusum (assembly GCA_029204205.1). Classification (NCBI taxonomy): domain Eukaryota; kingdom Metazoa; phylum Cnidaria; class Anthozoa; order Scleractinia; family Caryophylliidae; genus Desmophyllum; species Desmophyllum pertusum. The sequence goes on along the minus strand of MU826081.1, from coordinate 13,782 downwards.
AATCTACATTTTTCCATGGACATTTATTTCGGACATTTTTGAGACAGTTTGAAACCCAAGATGGTGGAATTCATGATAACTGATTGTTTAAGGAAATGGTTAAACGCAGCCAGCGTAAGACTATCGAGGTTTTAGTAAAAAACTTTACTAGTAGTCACTTTTTTTTTTTTCATGCCAAATGAGACAATCTGATTGGCGGGGTATGTGCTACTCGAAAACAGACTACTCAATCCATTAATAGTAGCAGTGCTGGAGAGGTCGTCTAGCAAAATTGGCCACGAGTTCTTCTCGTTTCTCCGAAGTTTGCGGAAGAAGATTTAGAGTTAATACTAGACAATTGTTATGATTTTTACTAAAACGATTAGATTATTCGCTCTCAATTTCTATGATGATGTGATCACATCATAGAAATCTCGAGCTCATAATCTAATTGTTAAATAGTGTACGCGGGAGGTTACTAAGCACGAAAGAAGCGTATCGCCTCGGGCGACTCTAGCTTCTTGAGTGCTTAGCAAACCTCCCAAGTACACTATAACTCGATAGTGTACGCTGCTGCGTTTACCATTTCTTTTATAGCACAACATAAACTGCAAACAGTTTTAAACTTGCATGAATCTGCTTACATTTTTGAAGCGCGCGAAAAATTTTCATTCAGCTGGCGTCCCACGGGATCAAAGTTTTATATTGACCCTCAGTAACAATGATTGGCCATTTCTCAGCTTAAGATCCCGGCATCAGCTAACTAAGCCTTGTTTCTTAACGAACAACAGTTAACATGATATAAAAATACGTGCGGACAAAGTTTTGAAGTTATTGAAATTCTGTGGCAAGCATGCCGGCGGCATTCAACGGCGAGAATCAATCAAATTATGGTCAGAACACAAACTAAAGTTTAAATAAACACGTTGTTTGCAAATATCTGTGTATCTATATTTGAACAGACCCAAAAAATATGGAAATCATGACTGAAATCATCGAAGATTTGTGTGATTTTTGCTTGAGCTCAAAATTGAACTGCACATCAAAGTTTTCACTCAGCAAAATTAAGATACGGTAAGCTTGATTTAAAACCGAGTCGGCTCATCAGTTTAAGCTCCAAACAAAATAAATTTCGGAAGCACAGTTTTTGAACTATCCTTTATTCGGTTTCTAGTTGACAATTTCTTCCAATAATCCTCTGAATCACTGCTCCGAACAATACTAACCGAGTCCACTTAAATTTATAATTTCAGGACGACGCTCGACATCCCAGGCTTTCGTGAACTTCGATTCTGCCGTCACTAGTGACAAATATTTCATCCGTTTTGCGTCTCATAGATGTACACAAGCCTGTTCAACCGAATTACATTCATCTTGCTGGATTTGTGACAATTTTTTCGCTCAAAACATCCAGTTTAGATGCAGATGTCGAAAATTGACTGTGAGCGATCGACAAGTGAATCAACAAGCGCGCGAAAACAAACCAGTGACGTCAGCTAGCGTACACCCACGGGCAAATAGTGTACGCTCATTAACCAATCAGAGCGCGCGCTTTACTGAAGTTGTGCTATAATTTACCGCCGTCAAAATAAATATCTGTGGATACAATCATTACCATAGCGTGAATTTGATTGGAAATATACATAGAAGAAAACTCCCCCCACTCCCCCAGGCACACCAACACTAAAAAAAAAAAACAGATAGAACGCCCCGAGGGCCGTTCACTTATATACGTCATGCATCCTCGTGTTTTTATTTTTCCTCTGAAATTTGTTTTGGTACAAAATGAATATAAAAATTCCGCACTCAATTTTTGTACCGGATTCATTGTTTGTTTTGTTTCTCAACGAAAACAGTTGGGTGCAAAAATATCTGATAATATTCCAGGTATGCTTCGTTAAGAAATTGGCCTTCACTAGAAAATAATAAGTCATATAATCGTTTGTATGTTCACTTTAGTATTCGATACAATGGATTCCTTGCGATAAACATTCGAATAGAACATTATTTTACAGTATGATTTTTTTCCGCATACATGTATTACAGTATTCTCTGGTTAGCAAACATTTCGTAGGGTAAAAATGTGATAGCGTTGGAAGAAAAATCCCTGTGACGAGTACCACTAGCTAGATACTTAGGAGGGAAACTTACAATTCGTAGATTAAATTATTAGACCGGACGATGTCACTTGTTGTATTAGAGCGGTTTTCAATTTAGTGTAGTAAAACCAAAACCAAACTAAACACTCTGGCTAATATCAAGAGACAAAGGCAACACAAGGAACCAATCAGAATTCGAAGCAAATACGTGTAGCCGGCGCAAGGCGCGGAAAAACGCGTGCAACCAAGCTACGCCGATTGGTCTTGGTTTTGCATCTGATTGGTTAAGAAGGAAAGCGAGATTTTAAACCAATCATAGAGCGCAGTAAAGCAAAACCAAAGCAATTCAGCGATTGCTTTCGACAGTCAATTGAAAACCGCCCTAAGCATGATAGGTATGATTCGTTTTACTTAGGATAGAAACTAACAACTTCTTAGATTAAATTATTTGACCGGAAGTCACTTTTCATGATTAAGTCATACTATCCTTTGTATTAAGCATGATGGGTATGATTCTTTTCACTTTCAGGTATGTCAGATATCTCAGTTTAGCAAACACTCCGTCGGGTAAAAATGTGATAGCGTTGGAAGACAAATCTCTGTGAAGAGTATCACCAGATACTTAGGATAGAAACTAACAATTTCTTAGATGAAATTATTTGACCGGAAGTCACTTTTCATGATTAAGTCATACTATCCTTTGTATTAAGCATGATGGGTATGATTCTTTTCACTTACAGCCGTGTCAGATCTCTCAGGTTAGCAAACACTCGGTCAGGTAAAAATGTGATAGCGTTGGAAGACAAATCCCTGTGAAGAGTATCACCAGATACATAGGATAGAAACTAACAATTTCTTAGAATAAAATTATTTGATCAGACGTCACTTTTCATGATTAAGTCATACTATCCTTTGTATTAAGCATGATGGGTATGATTCTTTTCACTTACAGCCAATCACATTTCTCAGGTTAGCAAACACTCGGCCAGGTAATAAAGCGATATGTTTTTAGCCATTATATGAGTATATTGAAACGTTAAAAGTTGACTGACCGCGCTTATTAAACTTTTACAGCCGATTATAAACGAGGTCTAAGTGATAATAATAAGGAATGAGAAAATGCTAGATAATCACATATCTTACTGGGAAGTGTAGAAAATGCTAGGACTAAAACTAGTCATTTTTTCAGAGGACTCAAACACAAAAAACCCTCCTATTTCTCTTTCGATATTGTCAACTGCCAAAGTGTACTCATGTTCACGTGTCTTGTCAAAATTAAACAGGAATGGGAAAATGAAAAATATGAGAACAACGCAATGTTACCTCGGGGTTTCAACAATGATGTTAATACTTGAAAGTATGCTTCTTTTCACTTACAGTTTTCTCAGATTTGTCAGGTTAGCAAACACTCCATCAGGTAAAGATGCGATAGCGTTGGAAGACAAGTCCCTGGAAAAAGTGTGATTAAATATATGACATCATTATGTAATGTTTCTTTTTTTGCCTAGTCAGTTGTTTTGTCTTTGTTTCGCACGCAGTTATTTTCACGAGAGTTCGTATAATTTAAAGCACATATAATTAATCAATTAAACTTAGTTTAATTTAGACTTTAGAATTTAGCCATATTTTAGTATTTATATTAACTTGTATTGTATACCCACTTATTTATTCATTTGTATTTATTCTATTTATTCATCTTTATATTTACTTCGTAGCTGAAAAGCCGTTTTAGGGAGTTACAAATAAAGTAAGTATGTATGTATGTATATAAGTTAGGTTTTTCCGTTTTGCATATTTAGTTATGTGTATCTCGTTGTCGTGTAACAATCTTTCTAGGATATGCATGTTATTTGAGCCTGCTATATGCAGTCGAACGTGTAACCGTCGTTCTGGGATAGGCATGTTTATCCTATACAGACAACTGTGTAACCGTCGTTCTGTTATAGGCATGTTTATCCTATACAGACGACTGTGTAACCGTCGTTCTGGGATAGGCCTAGCCTGAGGTCAGGCTCCTGAAGAAAATTTGCGAGCGAAGTGAGCCGAGTCGCTGCCTGGGTCGAGAACGAAAGCGAGTCGCTTCGCACGCAAATTTTCTTCAGGAGCCTGATCTCAGGCTAGGATATTTATCCTAGCTATACAGACGACTGTGTAACCGTCGTTCATGGATAGGCCTGTTTCTCCTATACAGACGACTGTGTAACGGTCGTTCTGGGATAGGCCTGGTTCTTCTATACAGACGACTGTGTAACCGTCGTTCTGGGATAGGCCTGTTTCTCATATACAGACGACTGTGTAACCGTCGTTCTGGGATAGGCCTGTTTCTCCTATACAGACGACTGTGTAACCGTCGTTCTGGATAGGACTGTTTATTCTATACAGACGACTGTGTAACCGTCGTTCATGGATAGGCCTGTTTCTCCTATGCAGACGACTGTGTAACCGTCGTTCTGGGATAGGCCTGTTTCTCCTACTACAGACGACTGTGTAACCGTCGTTCTGGGATAGGACTGTTTATTCTATACAGACGACTGTGTAACCGTCGTTCATGGATAGGCCTGTTTCTCCTATGCAGACGACTGTGTAACCGTCGTTCTGGGATAGGCCTGTTTCGTCTATACAGACGACTGTGTAACCGTCGTTCTGGGATAGACCTGTTTCTCCTACTACAGACGACTGTGTAACCGTCGTTCTGGGATAGGCCTGTTTCTTGTTTACAGTTGACTGTGTAACCGTCGTTCTCGGATAGGCCTGTTTCTCCTATACAGGTAATCGTGTAACCGTCATTCTGGGATAGGCCCGTTTCTCCTATACAGTCGACCGTATAACCGTCGTTCTTTGATAGGCCTGTTTCTTCTATACTGAGAGGACATTGTAACCGTCATTCTGAGATACGCCTGTTTCTCCTATGCAGTCGACCGTTTAACAGTCGTTCTGGGATAGGCCTGTTATTTGAATCTCCTATACAGTCGAACGAGAAACTTAGGTGAACTTCTGAAGTCAATAAATTGTTCGATAACGTAGCGGTCGCTTGGTTCGTTTTAGCGGATACATAATAAATGGAGAAATAAACTAAAATTTTCGTAGATTAAATTACGAGATTGGATGCCACTTTTTATGATATAGCTATACATGCATGATATAGCCTTGTGTGCGGCAGGCCAAATATGTTGTATTATTTTATAGTCTTACATCGTTTCAGTTAGCACAGGAACGCAATTCATTATATCCACGACAGATGACACATTCTGGCAAGAAATAGTATTCCCAGAATTTGATTCCCATTGATGAGAACAATGAGGTCCACATTCTAAAAGTAAGCAAACTTGACATTAGAACACTGGTAAATATTTACGCACACAAAACTGGCTTTCGAATTATCTGTATATCATACACGTAGATGAGTGGCCATTAAAACACGACAATCTGATAACAGCTGAGCAGATGATTCTTTCCGCCTTATGAATGAGTTTTTCTTTAATTGTTTTAGATATTCTTCAAATTGGCATTGCATTGTCTAGAATAGAAAAACAACAGTCATGCCACTCAACTAACGTCTCGTGGCGCATCCTCTCAGCTGTTATTGTCACGTTTTGATACCATGTGTGCAAACGGACGGACAGCTTTATGGAATCTTTTTGTTAATTAGAAATACCCTAAGGTATACTGAGGTGTAGTCTGAGTGTGTTGTTGCTACGCCTGGCATTCACACATTTTTTTTTTCGCAAATGTAACCTCGCGGCCTTTTGTACATGTATGACTGAGGATGGGCAGAATGTTCCCCCTCGCTGCTCTGTGTCTCTACAAATCAATTTAGGCTACGGTAATGAAACTTGTATTTTATGTAAATCATTAAATAAAATGTTACTTTTAAAAGAGCTTATCCCTTGTCAATTATGGCGCTAAATCGGGGGAAATTGACGTTTAATATATACTTCAAAAACCGCTATCTTAAAACGTTTTCAAAATAATATCAGAAAAGCTCTGTATTTGATTAACCCTATTCTGCCTAGGCTTTTTTTTTCGTTCGTGAGCCTGGGTGGGGGGGGGGGGGGGGGGTACAGAAAGTGCCCCCTATGTTTCTCGAAAAGTATTGACGCTATAAAAATGAAACTTACATGGTGTGTAAAGCATCCTAAAAATGTTTATTTTAGTGGCAGTCCACGTGTCAATTATGACGTCATGCACGCCATAATGACGTCGTCGTACATTTAAAAAAACCGCCATTTTGGATCCTAATACTCTTACTGTATCTCGTCATTGTCCTGAGGGAGAGGCGAAAGCGAAAAATGTTTGCGGCCGTAGTTTGACCCTAGGAGAAAGCTATAAATGGCAGTAGCAAACTTCCAAATGGAAGTCAAGGTTAGTTTATTTCGAGTTATTGTGCTTATTTTGAAATTTGTCATGCTCGATAGGTTGTGATTCCCCTTAACATTGAAGCCATAAACCAAACACGCCTCATCTTCTTAAGGTGATATATCTTGCAGTGCTTTTTAATGTGATAACCTCAATTTATTTGAAAAGCTAACCAAACAACAAATTACAGAGTCGCCATTTATGAATAAGTTGTATAGATGCTTTAAAAAATCGTCAACATGTGGTAAGAATATCGGTGACCCAGCTTTTGTATCTTACAACATTTTTACGTTATCCGTGAACCTATAACTGAACAGAAATTTAACGGCAACATCAAATATGTTTTCTTAATATATCACATAGACTTACCGTTAATAATCACTGAGAAATTTCGCACGCGAAATCCATACTTGCCAGTGGCCACACAAGTGTAATTCCCTTCTTCATAGAAACTAAAGGTTGCAGTTTCTGTTGTATTTACCAACACTGTAGAGTTTCTTATTATTGCCGTGTATATGGGAAGAGTTCCAGTCACTGGAAACGTCACTTTGTAGCCAGGTAAGGTCCGCACAACAGTGGCTGGTAACATTACTTTGGGTGGAACTATTTGATCTGCAATAATAACAATAATTTTAATACATCAAGAGAGGATGATCTAAGAGAAGGATTATCCGTGCCCCATGATATTTTTTTGTGTTTTCGTGCAATGCTGTGAAATTGTTTTTGTTTCCTTCTGCTCGAAGTTACGACATTACGTTCTAGAACTGACTAATCAGCAGCCCTATTAAAAATGCTCAGCTATAGATTTCACAAAATATATATATCATTTATAGAGACCCATGCTTCTCTTAGAATTAATTAACCGTAATGCTATTTAAAAACTGAAAAGAGATTCCGAAAATGTGCATCTACCTTTTTTTAGATTTTTTCGGGGTAATTGACTAATTGATTTGCACACACCATGCACACATCAGTTTCCGCCATCAGGCCGCCCAGCGACCAAACCAGTACCCCCCCCCCCCCCCCCCCCCCCCTCCCCTATAAATCAGCCATAAAACATTTTCTTTGTAGAACAAAAGAACAATTATGTTATGTTCGTAAACAAACTGTCACTCACATATGAGTGACACCAAAGTGACAATGAAAATCATACAAAGTGACCCCGTAAAGTGGTTTAAAATGCAATGTAACGTAGTGTTCTTGTTTATCTGAAATTATTGATAGGATTTATCAATTACTTCAAATATATAATTATTAAACGCTGTATATATATGGTACGCTCCAAACACCACGCTTGTTTCAATTAGAAGTGTCAAGTAATATGTTGTACTTACCGATTGGAATAGCAGTGAAAAATAGCAAGAATCCTCTTTTCTGAATACGTCCATCTGAGTGGAATGTTATTACTGCGTCATCTCCAGTTATTGAAACTATCTGCCCAGTCTTTTGACCACAGTACAACGAAATGTCTGTTTGTTTTCATTAGAAATGTTCAAATAGTCATATCTGCAAATAACGATGGAGCTCATTGTTAAAGAACAAGAATCATAAATCGCATACGAAAATTATTGATCAAAAGATGAATATTTTTACCTGCAGTTGTGTTTATAGTTTGATTAGGATAGATTTCATCACAGTCAAATCACATTAGTCCGGCGGATAAGTGACAATTTAGCAGCAAATTGTGCACTTTATGATAAAAGCATGAAACTTGTTACACTTATACTGGACATCGTGGGGAACATTTTAAAGATTATAGGCAATCTGTATATGGCTTCTGTATATGGCTTTTGTCGGGGGAGGGGGGGGGGGGGGGGGGCTTTTCAAAATGGCCGCCAGTCAGACTCTTCATGAAAACATAGAGCAAAATTCCTTGATACAATGTTAAATTGTCATTTTAATGTTGTCTATCTATTATTATATAATTTACTGTGCAAAACTCGCGCTGTGATTGGTTTAGAACTGTCATCTATTAGAGTACAGACGCACGAATGACGTCACGAAGCGGGAAAACGCGCGGGCGCCCTGCCTGCTCCAACAAATCCTTCGCTCAAAACAGAGAAATATTTTCGTCAAACTGGAAATATTTCGTAGGAAATTCCATGTACTTCAATTGATACGAATTTTAAATCGGCTGTTCAAGCTTGGCTAGAACTTGGAGGAAAATATGATGGACTTTTATAGCTCATTGTAAACAGAATCCGAGAAATTTAGCGGGATATTTGTTCGCCGTGAAGCGACTTGCAACGGGATTTGGACTGGAATAATTCAGATTGTTTTTCCTCATATCAGGTTAGTCTCTAAACATTTGCTTTTCGAAACATTTGCTGAGTTGAGCTGTAGTTTATTTTAAGCCGTTTAGTTTTCACAAAGTTTTATTTGAGTGCATGAAAACACTGTGGCCTAAACTCGATGTTTGTTGACATAATTTGTATCAGCTTATTTAGCGTACATTCAAGTGAAAATCCGTAGCGAATATCTCCAAAATTATATAAAACAAATAGATTCCATGTTGCCGTGGGTCTGTTCAGTAATAGATCACAGAAGACGTCAAAATGTGGTAAGAACAAAAAAGTGGCCAACGAGCCGCTGCGGCGAGTTGGCCACTGATGTTCTTACCACATTTTGACGTCTTCTGTGATCTATTACTGAACAGACGCACGGCAACATGGAATCTATTTGTTAAAAGTAAGTCCATAGATTACAAAAAACATCCAAATTAGTTTTTAAAATGCAAAACACTGATTGATCATAGTATCTTGTTCACTCCATTATTTGTTTAAAAGTACAGTGTATACAATACAAGGGAGAACCGTAAGAAGATATGGATTTCTCTAAGTGGCAGCAATCGGTAAGGTTCAAAGTCAACAGTTCACTTTCTCGCCTGCAGCTTGACCGTGTCAAACAACATGGAGTATTTGCAGAATTTTGCACTGAAGGGCAAGTGTTACCAGTATATGTGAAAGTTGATGGAGGGGCACTGAATTGGCCTTTATACCAAGCCGAACCCATCATCTTCACTGAGACTGAACGATAATGACCGATAATGGCCGAACCATTGATGCCCTCAGCTGCTCAAGGTTATTGGCGAGTTTCTCAGACAAGAACGCGGAAATAGACAATTGTTAGACAAGAACGTGGAAATAGTTTCTCAACTTTGTTACTACGAAGAGCAGTCTCGTGTTTCCATTATTTTCACTGTTTTCACTTGAGGCTTGTTGTCATTTGTGTTCGATCCATCATTTTCATTGACTGCCGAATTCAGAACAAAGACAGCATGTAGAGGTACGGAGTGCTGCCCTAGTTTATACCATTTTTTCATCTACACAAACATCTTTTTCAAGAATTTTTCGGCTTCGATTGAAACAACGAAAAATATGGGCAAACTCTTATCTGATATTAGTCTAAGTTATTGATACCCGGGACGTCCTGGATGAAGCAGTTGTTGAGTTCTGCCCGTCAAATGAAAGAGATTGGTGAAAGCCAATGCAACGAGCCGCCTGGTGGAATGCACAACTCCACCATAGCAAAGAACAGTTCGATTTATCCAGATGGCGTCCAGAGAAGGATAAACCCCGCTCACAGGAGCAGCTTCTGTGCGTAAAACGAGACCGTGAATGTTTTTCATCATACATTGCCAGCCAAGTACGCGATGTTGATCTTCGAGCCAGTCTGCACTACCCTCATATTAAATATCAGAGTGAGACTACTAAAGGTGAGGAAACAAAGTCTGACTTGCATCCCATGCCTGGAAGAAAGATATCATCCCGCTTACAGATGACGTGAACAGCTTGGTATCATGCCAAAGCAGATGATGTGGTCGTTCTTTATGGCACAGCAACCATCAACAGAAAAGACACCTGGTGACTGAGGATGTACGCAAATTGATCATAATGAATATGCGGTGAGAAGGATCTGATAACACGAGTTGATGAAATGGATGTGGAACAGACTTGAGGTGGTGTTTTGATTGTGTACAGAGGTTGCTCAAGGCGGCCCTCACTGGGGAGAAGGGCATTTGCCACACTACTGAAGAGGAAGTAGAAAAACGTGAACTCACGGCTGCCATCATTTCAGTTCTACGAGAGGATGGAAAAGCAAGACGAATTCGCCTTCAGTCCTACTCAGTGCCATAATGAACCGATTTTAAGATTATTTGGCGTGGATCTGAAGCAGAAAGAGCTAGCACTGCTATGCGAAGTCGTTAATGAAAGGAGACGAGAGAGAGAGCCTGTCTCACTATACACATAAGGAGGCCGAACAGATGGATAGCTACATATGTTGTGCTCGTGGTCAGCTGAGGCGGATGTACAAACGGCTAAGTGTATCATTTGGGAAAACAGGCGCTAAGGAAAACGCATTCTGTTACCTGGATGAAACTCGCATGGCGCAGATATTGAACAAATGACACGAGCAACGGCACACAGCTGCCTTATAGTGAGTAGGCAAAAGCAGTCCGTATCATGTCAGGTGGTTCGCCTGGACGGCGAAAATTAAAGCGCACAGCTAGTGCGCTATTGTGGAGTATGTTTCGTCGATGTTACGTCAACCCTACACACTTGTTCCGGACACAATAGGACTCAATAGGACAGGACACCATCGAGAGATTATCATTCTTCTGTATGACCCCCTAGGCAAGTCTCTAAGCATAACAGTGCTACACAAAGCCGAGCTTAGGTTGTTTCACAGAGAATCGGCAGGGAGAGAACAATATACAAAGTTACACGGGTTGCTCTACTCAACCATCCAGCCTGGTAATGCGATGGATTCAGGCTCTCGTTAAAGGCGCCACACACATGTCCCAGCCCAACACAATTCGGTGCAGTGTGTCTGTGCTGCAGTCAAGTAGTGTTGGGTGTACTAACGGCCAGCAGAGGAACGGTGTATGCCATGAAATTGTGCCCCGTACATCATCTTCAGATCATCAATCTTTGTGCAAAATGATGTCCAAGACACGCAGCAGTGTTAGCACGTCCTGTCGCTCCACTGTAACCTGTCTGATGCCACACACTCCAAGTATTCATGCCTCACACTCGCAACCAGAAAAAAGAAAAAAAGAGAAAAAATATAACACCCGTATCCAGCTCCATCCGCGCCCTGTACTGCGTACGACACATTCCCCGTATCAATACCGTGCAGCATTATGTGTCTGTAAGTCCCAGGGTTTATCAACTGGCTCACTTATGGTTTTTAATGTTTGAGAACAGCATGTATCAACTTAAGGTCATTCCTCAGTATTACCCGGCGCATCCTTTCTGCGCATAATTTCGCGCGTAATTAGCGTCCCCGCGCCACATTAAAAAAACATGGCGGCTTTTTCTTTGTGGCAATGCTCGCCAGAGAGGTAAATTATCGTTTTCTCTGTAAACGAGCGTGGCGGACCTATCATTTTTTTTCGCAAAATTTAGGTCTAGTAATCATCTTCTTCTATACAAGGAGTATTAGACCACTTCTCAGTGCAGCAAAAATTAATAATCACTGGAAATGTGAAAAAAATACGTGTTTTTGGTTGATTTTGTAAGAGGAATTAGGAGGTATTTATAGTCGATGTATATCTCTTTCGCCGAGGCTGGTGACCTATTCTCTTTTATTCAATATTTTGAAATATGACCATCGTATTGAGATCAAATAGGGAAAGTTTCAGAAAACTTTTCAGTGTAACTTTTATTTCGAAGGAAATTACGCTTACGGGCTGAGAAATTTTCGCCCGAAAGTAAACTCACGATAACTACGGTGAAATTAGTGCTAAATATTAAAATTCCATACAAATTCTAATTTGGCACAATTTTTGTCCTCAAAATAACCCCTCAAAATTATCCCAAAAATTTCACTTCAGGGAGTTTTTTAAATCTTTGGGCTTAAATTTAAGGGACGGTTCGCGCCCCCATTGACTACTGCGGCATCCTTATCTGCGCGCACGCTATTCATGCCGCTACGCGCGCGCCACGTCATGCACGTCGATGCGCGCGCGCCTGAGAATGGAACTGGAAAATATCGTGCTGGAGGTCTCGCTGTAGAATAACATTGGCGTGAGGATTTACTCTCTTGGGATACACGGTGACCCTGTTTTTCTTTTTTTCATTTGTACTGATTCTCTCGCATTTTAACAAAACAAAAAAATTCTGAACGTGAGAAGTTTTTGATTATTTCGCTCCTTTCTACGCATTTGCGATCACAATTTTTCTACGAATGCTGGGTGTGCATGACTTACAAGTATCCTTCTGTAAGGCTTAATTTTACCTAAAGGAATTACATCAGGGCGGCAAAAATTTACATTAAAAGTAGGTCTTGATTTGCGTTGAAAATCAACATATCGACCTTCTCTTGAGTTCTCCAATTTACTTTTTTTTTTGCTAGATAGCAGATGAAGCCGGATATCGCTTCACACGACCAGAAGACTCTAGAAATAGCTGACGGTTTTCATTGACGCCCCCCCCCACGAGTATTGTTTTGCCTTTTCTGGCATGAAGTTGTTCATTATTCTAACTACAGTCAAAGTTAAAAAAAAAATTTCTGAACTGTGGGATAGAAATTGGGCCGCGAACGTCCTTAATAAATAGAATGTCATAAAATGACAATTTCACCTTGTAGCAAATAATTTTGCTCCATGTTTGTCATAACAAAGAATCTGGCTCGCGCGCCATTTTGGAACATGCTACTCCGCCCCCGACAAAGGGCATATCCCAGACTGCCTTATTATCTTTAAAATGTCCCCCACGATGTCCCAGTATTCAGTTGGTGGCCGAAGTCCTTTCATGCTTTTATCATAAAATGCTCAAACATTTCACTTATGCCGCTGGACTACTATGGAGGCCCAGACAAACTCTTTGACTGTCGTGTCTATTTTGGCATTTTTATAGTGAATGTATGGGATTTACTGAATTGGTTCGCTATAAGTTGTGAACAGTCGCGAAAAATATGAACAATAACATGCCTAAATAAACAACAAAATAGCAATAACAACAATAATTTAATTAGTTCCTCCCCAAGCGAAATTTTCAAGAAAGCTGAATTTACAGTAAAAAATTACGTTTTTTGTTTTTACATTAAACTGAATCTTACGAACACTACGTACAAAATAACGTACATTTACCGTACCCTGTTGTGTACTGTCGCTTTTTGTTGGCTCAAAACGGTGGTGAATTGAAGTTGAGCGTGGCGAAAAATCCTTCAAATCGCTCAAAATTCGCCCGTTTTCGAGCCACAAAAACGACAGTATACAACAGGTAAGGAAAATTTACGCCTTGTTTAGCGGTGTATTTGGTTCATATGTTTCGTGACTTATTCACAATTATACAGAACCATTCAGTAAATCCCATAAAAACATTCACTATAAACATGCAAATAG
>MU826080.1:0-17392 GCA_029204205.1 Desmophyllum pertusum | reverse complement strand
TCCAGATTGAAGCTTGATTATCTCTGAAAAATGCGTGGTTACCCCCAATTTTCTTTTTGGAATCCAATAGCCCTTGCTAAGATCTGCTTTTCCCGCATGGTCATAAACCGCGCAAAAATACTTTGGTATTAAGACTGCACCGTCGTTAAGAAAAATAAAATTAGGAATCGGGAAAGAGGAATATAAAACAGACTGGGATCTGCTTTATTTCAATCAGCTTAGCCAAAGGCTTGCCAATGGTTTATACCAAGAGAGGATGATCTATGCTTAGATCAATCTCTATTGTTTATACCAACTATACTATATACCTACTTACTTACTTACTATCAGTGCGGTCGGAACAATTCGATTCTTTTGCCAAATTACGACATACTAAGAGTTTTTGATTCCCTAAACGATCACAATAGTTTCTTGATACTTTCTGTAGTTTATAGCGCAAATTTCATAAAAATTACCAAATGCGCTTTACAGGTATGAAAAGATAAAGGTAAATTAGAATACAGCCGGTTGAACCTCCACTAACGGCCATCTCTCTATAACGGCCACCTCTCTACAACGGCCAGTTATTTCGACCCCAAGGTGGCCGTTGTAGAGAGGTTCAGCTGTATATCAAACACGAGAGACGAAATGTTTCATCCGATTTCCAAACACCGAAAAGAGAATTGAAAATACGAGTAGTATTTTTGACCAAATTCGAGGTGTTTGGCAATCGGATGAAACTCTGTCTCAAATGTTGGATATATCATCTCAAAAGACTAAGGAGTAAACGGGGAAATAAAATCGATGCTATTTAAGACCAGGTATGATTTCCTTTGTTTTAACTTGATGAATTAGGAATTAATTCATCCAGCATTTGGGTACGAGGACGGGAAATTAACGTTTCAATATATACCTTTTCGAGACATTTTTCGGGGGTTTTGAATCTATTTCCTTCATCCCTAGCAGGAAATTTTCCCAGACAGACAAGTCATGGATACTTCTCAGTTTCCCAGCCAGCAAGCAAACCCTGCGGAACAACTATTTTGCGGAACACCTAGCTCCCTTAGGTGCTCCTGTCTCTTGGAAAGCTGTTCCATATTTTATGTAAAGTGGCCTAGGTTTTCTTTGGAAGTATAATTAACTTAGTTTTGTGTTTATAAAGCAATACAGCAGCTGACGAAAATGCTCTGTCATCAGGAGTCGGTAGAATTTTACCACGTGGGAGATCGAGTGTGAGGTATCAATATTAGCCAGGTGTTTTGCAACTAATAAGCTTACAGTTATAGTCAGTTGCTGCCATGTATTGCTATTTAACTCCGTCAAAACTGAGTTATACTTCCAAAGAAAACCTAGGCCAATTAACATAAAATATAAACCTATAAAAACCAAATAAGTAATACTGTATATTTGCTGACGAAGGTTTAAGGCCGGTTTACACGATACGATTTGTCGGCCCGATTTGATAAGAAAACGATCGAGCGGACGGACTGATCGGACCGATTTTTAAAAATCTGTTGCAACAGTTTTACAAATCGGGCCGATTTTCATCCTCGCGCTATATCGATTAAAGAAAAATCGGCCCGACAAATTGTAGCGTGTAAATGAGCCTTTAAATTTGTTCGACGGAATATATTGGCCTCGTTTCCGAAACGATTTACTCGCGTGATTATTCCTCGCGTAGAGACCCTGGGAACGAGGTTGGGTTATAATCTTGTCCCCCAAGGGCTCAGGCGGGATCAAATTTTCGTCTGGCGATATTTGTCCGCGAAGCGAACAGTTTTTCCGAGAGCGAAGCTCGAGGAAAACTGTGAGCTTCGAGTAACAGATAATGTCCAAGGACAAATATCCGACCATATTTTTGAAGCCAAATGGAGGCTATTGTAGTTATTATCCTTCAAATATCTTTTCACAAGGCCGCTCTGTTTGCCGTGGAAGATCTCGGTCGGCCAAGCTGTTAAACATCAAAATAATTCTGTTGGCGTTCAAAAATATTTCTAGTCTGTTCAAAACAATCAGTTTTATTTAATTCAGCAATTTATTTGAGACGAAAACTGAACCTGCGAACGTGAAACGCAAATTTTCAAAACTGGGGAATATCACTTGGGGAATATCACTCGGATATTCCCCAGTTTTGGCTGCGTCACGTGACGTATTTAGACCAATCGCGCGGGAGAAAAATTTTTGATGGATTATAAACGGTCATATTTGTGATAAAGGAACGTGGCGGAAATGACGTCACTCGGTGCGCTCGTGGCCCAATGGTGTAAGGCGCTAACTTCTGATCTTCGGGATCGAGGGCGAGCCGGTTCGAATCCTAAAGGGTCCTTTTTTTTAGGTTCTAATCCTGGCCGTTCTTTTTTTTCCTTTCTTATTTTATCTTTAACATTGACTTTGGCATAATCTGTGTAATATGTAGAAACAGGAACGGCTACTCAAGAATTTAATACTCCAAGTTTGTTTATCGATCGACTTTCAGTGGACGTTTAATAATAATAGTGCAGGGTATCTGGGACCAAAAATCCAGGCTTAATTAATTAAATCCGGTATCAACAACAGGAACGACGACTCAAGAATTTCTCAAAGTACGATCAACATATGGCTTTAGTTTTCAGAAGACTTGAGTCTAAAAATAATTCGCCGAAAGACGCCGATCGATGTTGCGAATTTGCCAGGCGGGTGAATGCAAAAATGAGTAAGAGAAGATTTTAGCTACAAAAGCGACGTGGTTTCAGATCACTCCACGGAAAAGCGGGGAAAACAGTACATCAATTTCCGAAACTAAGGGCCTGTTTACATGGAGGGAGGGTGACCCGGGTACCAGGGTCACCCTCCCAGCCGGACTAAAACATAGCCCGCCTTTACATGGGCGGGCTATTAGGGCGGGCTATCATATAGGCGAGCTATCTTTTTTGGCGGGCTCTTGTTTTGGCGGGCTCATGTTTTGGCGGACTTTTTTATTGCAACGGTACGATTTATTAAGCACTACCTAACAAACAGGGCAGCAAAGAAGAAAGGCTTATAGTGGCGAGTTTGCTGTTTTTATCGCTTGTTCCGCCATTTTAGCGGGTTTTCAAGTCAACAGAGATAGCCCGCCTAGGAGGGTGACCCGGGTTTGACCGTTTACATGCCAGAAAAAATAGCCCGCCTAGGCGGGTGACCCTGGCAAACAGACAGGGTGACCCGGGTAGGCGGGCTATCTTTTCTGCATGTAAAACACTTCAGTGTGCTTTGTAAAGAAATGTATGAAAAGTTGGCCCTCCCAGGGTAGCCCGGCTAGGAGGGTGACCCGGGTACCCGGGTCACCCTCCCTCCATGGTAAACAGGCCCAAGACAATTTATTACACCTTCCAATTCGATTCGATATGCTTCGCAGACTTCACAGTAAAAAATTGCCTAGTTCCTGTACGGCTTTTTTCCCAGGCCTTCACGGTCAATTCGTTTCGGTGACGTATCCGAGACGAACGACTTACTTTTTCGCTCGGACGCACGTGACCCGAAACGGATTGACCGCGGCGAAATATAGAGGCCTGGGAACTTGGGCAAAGTAAAAAATATATTCGCTGCTTATTCACGGCGTTTGAAAAAAGGAAATATGTTTTCAAATGTTTTCCTTAACAAGAAAAGGAAAGGTTCTTTACATGAATTAATTTATAATTGATGCAAATCTGTAGTCGGAAATTCAGGTCATATTCCTAAGCAATGTCACGCAACGCGTCCAGTCATCAGTCGTTCGTCGAAAACAAGAGTCAAGCAGCAAATAAAGAGTATAAAGGGCAGATGTCGGGAGACTGAAGCGAACTCCAGTCGATCTCTAAAGCCTGGTTATACGGAAGCCGATAAGGGACAATCCAAATATATTTTCCAAATCCGTAAAATATTTTTCAAATCCCGTAAAATTATTTTAAATCGCAAAGTTTTTTTGCAAATCACTGTTGAAGAGTTTGCCAAATCTAAAAAATTATTACAAATCCTAATAAGATTGTTAAATCCAAAAATAACTTTTTACAAATCCGAAATTAGTTTGCAATCCAAGAATCGTCGTCAAATCCAGAAAAATATTTTGGAAATCGGAAAAAATAAACTTTAAAACAAGGAACGGGGAATGGAAGAACGGGGAAACGGGGAATGGGAACGGGGAATTTTTTAGAGCAAGATGTACTCGTGAGAGTAAAACCATATACAGTAGAATCCCGATCTCTCTAGAAAAAAAATCGGGGGAGTTTGAAATATGGGAGGTAAAATTACAGTGGAAAAACGACTATTGGTTCGAGTTAGCGAGGTTTTGGAAATCGAGGGTTCGAGAAATCGGGATTCCACTGTTGTGGCAAGACTGGCGTCAGAACAAAGTGGTCAGTACTACGAATATCGAGACGAGATCAGATAAAAGACAGAACACTCAATTGGAATTGATGCAAGAAACAGGAAGAAATTAGCAAAGTATATATCTCTTCTCCAAATGCAATAGCCTCTTGGAAGCTACAGTACTCTCTTGACGAAATTGGACCAAGAAAAATATTATATCCATGAATCAAAACAAAGCAAAGCATCGGAATTACGGAGGAGGGCGAAAGCCTGACGTACAGACCGGAAACCAACATGACCTCGCTAGAGGGAAGAGCCTGAAGCACAGTCGAAGGCTTGAAAGTCGTCCTCATAATACAAACATATACTTCAAATTAATATTGCCCGTTAGTAGTATATATAAGGGGGGTACTGGCTCACTTCCCCACCCCCGGTGGGCCCCCCAGCCATTGCTCAGCCACATTGCCTGTACGCCCCGGCGTACGCGAACTTGGCCCAGTAAGCTAAGCGGCCCCGGCGGTACATGGCCTCCTGCTACCCGGGCCCCAGCCCTCCCCGGCCCGGCGTACATGGCCCCGCTGCCCTTCCCCCATGGCTGGCCCACCCCCTGCCATGCTGCCCGAATTACTCATTTAGAGAAACGTGGGCCATGGGGTATATCCGCCCGGCAACAAGGCGACTATGGATGACCTCATAGAAGAGATGCCTGTAGAGTATTAAGAGCTCGAGTCCCCAGCGCTACCCACCCGTGGCCCCAAGCAGGCGGGAAGACAGCCCCTGCTGGAACGGCAGCCGCTGCCCCCGCTACCACCGCCGGGACGGCTACAGCTATCGGAAACAACATCTTTGAAGCAGCGGCTACCGGAATAGCCTGCGAATACAGCCGCCTTCCATCGCGCTCCGCTTGCAGCGCGATGGAATTGAAGGCGACTGTATTCGCAGGCCACCACCGGAACGGCGCCGGACGATCCCAGAGAGCAGTTGGTTATCCTGGTTGCCACAGGCAAAGCGAAAGAATTCATCGACGTCTGCCGCTTAACCCACGGCGATGTCCAACGCTTGATCGAGGAAGTGGTGAAAAAGTACTATAAGAGGTACCAAGCTGCTCTCGCCAGTCGGGTAGCAGAGACTCTCGTCAATAACTTCCTCAAACTCGTCTGCAAAGCAGTGGCTATAGCCGTTCCAATCGACAGCGATAAGTCTCTTCACAAGGACCTGAAAGAAGACTACAATCATTCAAAGAAGTTGTGCTCTGCTGCTGGCTTGCTCTCTCTCAAGTTCGGGCGGCTAATAGTGGCTAACCACGTTGTTCCCGCAGACCCAGCTGACCCCGCAGCTGGAAAAGCTGCTACTTGTGAAGTTGATAGCAGCGGGGCAAGTTCTTGAGTAAGTTCTTCAGTCAGCAATTAAAAATATAAAGGCCATAATCCACCTGTAAGCCGTGCCGGCTCTGTGGTGTTGGAGTAAAATCTGCTAAATTCACGCTATTCACGCTTCCTGTTTCTTGCATCAATTCAATTGAGTGTTCTGTCTTTTATCTGATCTCGTCTCGATATTCGTAGTACTGACCACTTTGTTCTGACGCCAGTCTTGCCACAACAGTGGAATCCCGATTTCTCGAACCCTCGATTTCCAAAACCTCGCTAACTCGAACCAATAGTCGTTTTTCACTGTAATTTTAACCTCCCATATTTCAAACTCCCCCGATTTTTTTCTAGAGAGTCGGGATTCTACCTGTATATGGTTTTACTCTCACGAGTACATCTTGCTCTAAAAAATTCCCCGTTCCCATTCCCCGTTCCCCGTTTCTTCCATTCCCGTTCCTTGGTTTTAAAGTTTATTTTTTCCGATTTCCAAAATATTTTTCTGGATTTGATGACGATTCTTGGATTGCAAACTAATTTCGGATTTGTAAAAAGTTATTTTTGGATTTTTAACAATCTTATTAGGATTTGTAATAATTTTTTAGATTTTGGCAAACTCTTCAACAGTGATTTGCAAAAAACTTTGCGATTTAAAATAATTTTACGGATTTGAAAAATATTTTACGGATTTGGAAAATATATTTGGATTGTCCCTTATCGGCTTCCGTATGGTTATCACCCTCACACCCACACAGCAGTCAAACGTACTGCGCGCGCGCAGTTCCCGCCAAAACTTTGCAGTCAAATGTCTTAAAATTGCGAAAGTCGTCCGCTTTTTAAAGCTCAAACTTAAGAAATTTACTGAAAACTTAAGCTTTATACTCGGAGTATGCATAGATAATGTATTAATTGTTATCCAAAAAGTGTCTCAGCTCGTATTTTGGTTTACCACTGCATGTTCTATAAACGTTTCCTTACAAACTTCGCGGCCATTACGCTTCAAACTCATGGAAAAGTCAAGGCCGCGGAAACCGGAAGTGGCGCGCAATTTTTGCGTTTTGACCGCTGTGTGCCTCACACCCCAACAATAAATCCCGTCACAGATTCGCGAGGACCCATGCGAGTCACGTATTACTAGTAATTATTCATAAATATGTAAAATATGCAAATATGCATATGTCCTCGCTTTCACGCGGAAAAGGAGAGGTCTGAACGCAAGCTATATTCGTT
This sequence comes from Desmophyllum pertusum, assembly GCA_029204205.1. Lineage (NCBI taxonomy): Eukaryota > Metazoa > Cnidaria > Anthozoa > Scleractinia > Caryophylliidae > Desmophyllum > Desmophyllum pertusum. The sequence goes on along the minus strand of MU826080.1, from coordinate 10,517 downwards.
TTCTCGCTCGACGTACGGAGCAACGAGAAAGACGGACTGCTCTTAGTCCTGAGGTAAGCGTATAGTTTGTACTTAAAATTACTTCCACTATCATCATGTAAAGCACAATGTGGGCTCGTGTATAAAAAGTGAAATTTTGTTATGTCTATATTTTCCCCCTAAATTTTTATAACAGCACTGTAATAGTTCGGCAAACGAAGGCTACAAATCTGCTACAAGCGAAGGTACCTCATGCGATCAAAAATTGTTGAAATTAAAGAAAAAACATTATTAAGTTTCAATTTTGTCCTTTGATATCAAATTTTGAGTATCAATTGCAAATATCAGTGATGCTGTTGTTTGTGCTTTGCCTTGCTAGGTTTCGCACAATAACGCCGTTTCAGTTTCAATATACCAGTCTATACTTCACACATATATGTCGTTTTGTCGTATTTTCACTTTTGATAGCTGATATGGCATCCGGCGGTTTCGAAGTTGTTCACCGAAAACGTGTCCATGTAACTTGATAGCGGACTGAATGCTAAGGTTGAAAATTTTATTATGGAAATTCCGATCTATTTTGGTATCATTCCCTTGGTATAATCGATGTTCACAGAAAGGAAAATACTGTACAGGAAGCTCCCGTAAGCGGACACAGATAAAGTGAATAAGTAGCAAAGGACCGCGAACGAAAATGCTGGTATTTCAAATTATTTGCCGGTTACTCATGGTTACGCGCTGTGGCGTTGGCCAATATTCAATTGCTGGTTTGCAACCAATCCCGACAGATTCAGAATGACAAAGACGCGGCGGCCATGTTGGGGGTACAAACAATAGAAGCCAATTTATAGAAATCTTTTGTTAATGACCCCCAGCTGCCGTCACTTGCAAACCACCAATTGGCAAACATTTGAATTTGAGCTCATCTGAGGTCATTACCACGGTACGAGCATTCACATTCGTGTTGTTCTATTTTATGCGGCTACACCGTGCTGACGAGACCCAACCAGGTCGAAACAGCTGTCCACGGTTTGCATTTTTGGCTTTCAGTTTTTGAACTCTATCATGTCGTTGTCCGTACTACAGAACAATGACGAAGTTTCGTGATTTGCGCATTTAGTACTAATAAAAGAAATCTCGTGAAAAAACTTTACTCGTGACTAACTAGCCTGGTTTTGGGCGTCGATAAAGTCAGGAACACGGAACATCCAGGAACATTCCGGAACATCCCGGAACATTCCGGAACATAAAAAAATATATGAAAAAATAAAAATAAATAAAAAACTTAATTAATTAATTTAAATTAAATTAAAACTAAACAAGAAAGAAAAAAAATTAAAAAGAAAATTTAACAATAAATAAATAAAATATTAAAAAAAAATGGTATCGTCTCCGAATATGAAAATATATTTAGTGGGAAGTTGGATGGGGAGGGGGACATGCAACTAACCGCAATGACTGCAGGCTCACCTTTTTAAAATCATGAAAATTCAAGGTATCTTCTCAGGGCTGTTCTAACTACCCCCACCCGGCCACCCCTGCCAGTTGTTTGCCATGGGGTCAATCATGACGGTCATGACATCTCTGGCTCTGTGATTGTGAATTTTCGTCATAGCCTATGGCTCCGTCCGCGGTAGGTTCGCGTTAACGATGGGGTGAAAAGAAAAGGGCGAGCCGGGGAAGAGTGGGAAGGCGGCGCCTTCGTTTTCCTCCCAGTCCCCAGTCGATTTTTTCCCCGATTTCCACTTCGTCCTATACCCCACACAGCGGACCTATACCCCACTTATACTTAGGAGCCTGTTCACAGCCTAATCTCGTCGACCAAAACACACAGCTTGATTAAGTTCTTTCTCACAATCACGACCGTCACCTGATTTGACGTCCTGGCGAACAACTGGCAGGGGTGGCCGGGTGATAGTTAGAACAGCCCCCCCCCCCCCCCCCCCTCCACCGTTCCAACGTACTCTTGAAAAAAAAGGGTCATGAAGGTGAGCCTTCAGTCATTGCGGTCAGTTGCATACATTGTATTTTGTTAACTACATATTCAACAGAATCAACACCCCGCACAACTTTCCACTAATTATATTTTTAAATTCGGAGATTGGACCATTTTTTTTCTTCTTGTTTTTCTTTTTCTTTCTTGTTTAGTTTTAATTTAATTTTAATTAATTAATTAAGTTTTTTTATTTATTTTTATTTTTTCATATTTTTTTTATGTTCCGGAATGTTCCGGGATGTTCCGGAATGTTGCGGGATGTTCCGGAATGTTCCGTGTTTCCGGACTTTATCGACGCCCCAAATCAGGACAGTCCTGGAAATAAACGACAAATTCTGTACATTTATAGAGCTGAATTTTCCTAAGCAAAATTTTACGAAATTACAGTCAAACTTAAATTCAATTCGCCACAGGAGAAAGGAAAGAAGATATTTAACATGTTTAGGTAACTGATGATTAGAAACAGTAGAAACTCTGACCACAAAACAGTTCATTTTCAGTTCATTTTCAAACCATAAAACAATCTCACATCGACGTCGACGATCGGAACGCGTGACACATTAATTCCTCGCGTAGCGGGGTTTATAATTCTGTCCCCAAAGAGCTCACGCGAGAGCAATTCTCGTGTGGCCTTTACGATCATATTTATTTGTTTGTTTGTGGAAATCGTGGTTGACAGTAATGACGTCACACGGCGCGCTCGTGGCCTAATGGCTTTAAAAGGCGCTAACTTTTAAATCTGATCTTCGGGATTGAGGGCGAGAGTTCAAATCCTACTATGGTCCTTTTTTTTTTTCGGTTCGAATCCAGGCCGTTCTTTTTTTTAACCTCCTTTTCTTTGCTTAATAACATTGACTTCGACGTAATCTTTGTACACGTAAATGTAGAAAACAGGAACGGCTGCTGAAGAATAACAATTTTTTACTCCAAGTTTGTTTATCGAACGAATTTATATACGGGTCATTTTGTGAAAAAAAACCCCGGCTTTATTAAATCCGTTATCAACAACAGGAAAAGGAAAGACGACTCAGGAATGTCTCAAAGTACGATCAACATATGGCTTAGTTTTCATTGTAGACGTGAAGACTTGTGTCTGAAAATAATTCGCCGATCCGATATTGCGAAGAAGATTTTACCTACAAAAGCGAGGTGGTTTCAGATCATTCGCGACGGAAAAGTGGGGAAAAACAGTACAAGAGCGCTACAATTTATTACAGATGTCGGGAGACGAGCGAACTCCAATCGAAACCAAAACCCGGTGGCATAGCAAAAAACACGGCGTTCGTCCGGCGATTCTCAGAAACCTTGCAGCTTGCCAGATCAAATCGCAGCGTGCCGTTACTAGGCAACAAAAGTTTCGCGAGGACCTGCGAGTCACGTATTACTAGTATATATTTTTACTCGGTGAAAGTCATCTTCGCATAAATTGGGTACGGTACGCTTCGGCAAAATTAACCTGCGATCAGGCGTTCTTTTCCTTTTCTTTCTTTTCGCGGAGAGAACGAGAGCGCGAGAGCGCGGAGAGAGAGAGAGAGAGAGGAAAAGGAACGCCTGATACAATTATTTGCCGATTCGCTTTTCCACCCACTTGTCAATTATCTGTCAAGCTGTCAATTTTCAAAATATACGTTACAGTTCGTGACATTTGTACACTTGCCGTTCTCTTGAATGCGGTCTTCTGACCTTCTTTGCTTCAAGTGCATTTCTAACGGGCAAGATATGTTGTATTATGAGGAGGATTTTGAAGTAGAATACTGCCTTCGACTGTGTTTTTACCATCAATTTCAGTCCGAAAACAGCACTGACTACGACTGACTACGATTGCGTTACACGACACAAATGTGCCATAATAACGTCCTAGACATGTCTAGTCAGTCGTTATTGTCGAACGATTCCATGATTCCGTTTAGAAATTTGAATTAACCAAGCGTTGCAGTCGTTGTGAATGTAAGATCTTTATATTGGCTTAGTAATGATTCAGAAGAGTTCTTCCTTCACAAAAGGCGGTAGCGGAGTGGGCGCCGGATTGACAAAAGCCATATTAGGTACGCATGATTGACGGAAGGTGTATTGCCAACTTCACAGTATTGTTTTTCGACCAATCAGGAAAAAGTCCAGAATCTGGATGTTTTACATGAGATCCGGCAAGTAATTGCCCGTTCCGAAGTTCAAATGGAGACTGGGGACGAGTTTTTAAATCTTGATTTAATTAAAAATTGGAGCCCATCTCAAGAAAGATCACATTAAAATTAGTCAGTTTACCAAGTTTGAGGTTGTTTCGTTAAATTGCAACCATGTAGAAGGCTTTCAAAAATCAGAGAAATTAGAGACTTTGTATGGATTTGGGGGACGCCATCTCTGAATTAGAGACATTTGTATGGAATTTTTGGGCGACCTTTGACAGTTCACAGCCTGGTTACTATGCAATGTAACATAACAAAACTTGGTAAACTCATTTCCATGCGGTCCTATCTGGTGATGGGATTCGTTTTCGTGCCTAGGCCCCGCCGGCTAAGAGATGCGAAAGGGCTGTGGGGACGAGAATGGACGAAAGAGAACAAACGACAAAGTCAACCCCACATAGGATTTCCGGTTTGGATCGAACCCGAGCCGTAGAGGCGAACTCTCTCCTCAGACTACGTTTACACTAGAGTAGATTTTTCCGGATTCGTGACGAATCCGGGACGTTTTGGCACCGGATTCGTTTTGCAGTTTACACACAGGTGGACGAATCCGGGATTAAAACTGTCCCGGTTTGGTCGCGTGTGCGGAGATTTTGAATCCGGAAATCAAAGTGAATACTTTGTATCCGAATTCTTTTAAATCTTGAATGGTTTTTTAGTGTTTTTTAGTGTATTCGAATGAATCCAGAATGAATCCGGATATTTATCCGCCTGAGATCATATGAATTTCCCCGGATTCATCGATGTGTGTAACACAGTTGAGAATCCGAACTAACCCTCTAGTGTAAACGCCGACGAATCCGAATACCCCAAAATGTGATGAATCCGGAAACATTAATGAATCCGGAAACTTTTCCTCTAGTGTAAACATAGTCTTATCCGCCTGAGATCATATGAATTTCCCCGGATTCATCGATCGATGTGTGTAAACAGTTGAGAATCCGAACTAACCCTCCAGTGTAAACGCCGACGAATCCGAATACCCCAAATGTGATGAATCCGGAAACCTTTCCTCTAGCTAGTGTAAAACGTAGTCTGAGTAATCTTATTCACTCTTTTGAAATCATGTGACTAATATGGAGTCTTTTCAACAGGAGTATATCGATATTATTAATAACGCAATGGCTGAGAGAAATCATTCACTTTCAAGTTCCTGCTTTGCCTTCTACTCTTGGCGGTGACATTATGGCAACTCGAGGTGAATTATTTTTCCGACGAAATTTCCTCGGTTGAGCCTAGATTTGCCGCGGGGAATCAAACGAAGGAACCAGTCAGAGTAAATGCCAGTCATATGGAACCCCCTTGTCTCATCATCTTCTGGTCGACGATTTTTGGAAGTCAGCCAAATATAGAGCTTGCATGGAAGCAAGGAGAATGTCCCGTGCCTTGTGAGGTGACAAGTAACCGTTCCCGAGCGAATGACTCAAAAGGCTTCATTGTACATGCGAGGGACTCACACATGGACACCTCCGACAGAATCTGTGCCGTGGATCCTCCTGACACAGGAAAACCCGGTGTATACTCCTGTTTTAACAGACGCCAAAGTTTATGTCTAAATTTAAATTGTTAGAAAGTTATCGCTTGGATTATGATTTTCCTCTACCTGTTTATTCGATGCCTAAATTAACATCACCACTTCCTGTTAAGGAAAAAGACGGGCTCATTATGGCAGCATTCTCGAATTGCGAGCCTGTGCGAACTGAATACATGAGGCAGCTGATGACGTTTGTGCAGGTAGATTCTTATGGAGCCTGTCTTAGGAACAAAAATGATCTGGTTGCCAGATATAGTTCAGCGAACGGCAAGGACTTTAAACAACTCAAAACCGAACTCGCCAAAAAGTACAAATTTACTCTGGTATTTTTTAACCAGGACTGTGATTATTTTGTCGATGATCAACTAAGCCATGCCCTGGATGCAGGCTCGGTTCCCGTGGTCATGGGTACAGACAAACTTGACGAGTTCCTACCCGGAAATCTTTTACACTCCGTCATAAAAGTCCGTGATTTCAAGAGTCCACGAAATTTGTCCGATTACCTGAAGTATCTTAACAATAATGAGACCGAGTATAACAAATATCTGGAGTGGAAGTGGAAAGGAATTGGCAATATTACTGGAACTGTTATTGCGAGATTACTGGAAACCAAAGTATCCAATCTATTGCCAAATGTGCGTTGCACTTTCAGAAGGACGAATACACAAGGATGGTCTTCAGCCAATCACGTGCAAGGCGAGGAGCTTTGAAGACTGGGGAATAACAAAGGGTGCATAAGTTTCGCTTGACATCTTATCAGCTTTATCTTAACGATTTTCCTGCGAAATCGCGCGAAATGCGGTCGTCTGATGAAAATGTCGTCTGATAGCCGTAGGCCGAGTTGGCTCAAATCAGACAGGTCTAAATTGTTATTAAGCGGCCGACGCCCGCTTGTTGACTCTTAGGATTTGGAGGGTGCACCTCAGAGTCCAGTGACCGCGGATAGTTTTCGAGTCGTGTAAGAGCTCTTTTCATGTAAAGAAGAAACAAGCGAAATATTTAATTAGACAAGGGAAAATAACCTCAACTACTCGAGAAGAGCCACTACAGAGCAGGAAATGGAGGGGTCCGTGTCACGAAGTAACGAAAGTTAATTTTATATTTCTTATATTTATATTTCTCGTCCATGTTCGTATGCTGACTCTCGCTCATTTTAGGGGTGCACCTCAGAGTACAGTGACCGAGGGGAGTCGGGGGAGGAGAGATCGATTGTTGTTTCCCCCATTATTAAGGTAATCGGCCGCTTGTAAACTACTTTAGGAGTTCTTGTTAGTTCGATGTGCATTTATTTTTGTCATATCCGCACACCAAGTGAAAGAAATAATATATCAAACACTTGAGACAGTGTTTCATCCGATTTCCAAACACGTCGAATTTCGTCAAAAATACATCGCTGCGCGTATTTTCAGCTCTCTTTTCGGTGTTTTGAAATCGGATGAGACGCCGTGGTATGCCGAGATGAAAAAAATATTTTCTCAATAGAAACAAAAACTAAGGAGTAAACGGAGAAAAAAAAAATCGATGCTAATTAAACCAGGTATATGAATTCCTTTTTTAATTTTATTTTAGAGTTTAAAGCCCTTTGAAAAGTTGTAAATTTATCGGAAATTGAGCTGTGCATCAGTGTCAAAAATCCTTTTTGGGGGGAGCCTGGCATTAAGTCATAGGGTGGTATCAACCCTTCGAATGGGGCGAGAGAGGCACTGAAAAGCGAGGCGAGGGGGAGAGAATGGTGGCTGAAAAAAAGGCAAGAAAAAACAAATCCCGAACCTCGTTACCCGGCGGAGGGTCTCTCATCCACCGCCCCGCGTACCCAGGGGTCTTCTCACTCCGCCCGCCCACCGCGCCCTCTGGGGTGGAGAGATGAGAAAGGACCCTTGGGAACGGAGGGGGGTTGATTGTGGAAACGAAGAGGAGAGCTGGATCTAGGTCATCCGGCCACATAAAAATGTTTTGTTTCCCATTCGCCCTCACTCTCATCGTGAGAGAAAACGAAATATTGACACAAGTTTTGATTATCTAACTACATTAAAGTAATGACCAAAGCCGAGCCTTGGATTGTTATCTTCCTAGCCTGAGAAAAACAGCACTGTACGCGTTGGAGGGGGGAGGGGGGACAGGGTGGGGTTGCGGGAGGTTTTTCGTGTCGCACAAACCGACTGCGTAGCCTCATTTAGGCGGAGGCCTACCTAGTGGTTGCGCAATGTCGAAACAAAAAACGACGTCCTGTTTTCTCACGGCTATTATATCTTCCCACGTGACCTTCATTTTGTTACGAAAACGCCGATATCACTCGAAGACGTCAATTACTGGGACTGATTTTTAGATGTCAGAGTGACATGTTAAGAGCACATGTAAAATAAAGCCAAATTTAAACTTGGAAACACGCGATCAAATGGGCGCAGGCAATGAAATCAGGAAACTTTTTTTTTTGACTTTTTGACAAAAAATTGCCGGGGTCGGGTCGGGGCGGGATGGGAAATAAAAAAAAAAACACAACACATTTTTTATGGGGATGGCCTTAGTAGTCCGGCAAAATAGTAAATCCACAGCCTTTACTAAAAACAAAAGCCATACGATTAACACAAAAGACCATACGATTAACATGTGAGCGCATTTTCCCTCGAGTTCGACATCAAATTTTCTTTCAACATTGAACTATTTAAATCACAAGTGTTGGTAGGAATATGGTAAATTTCTGGTAAAACAAATGATCAGATAGGATCCATATTGTTAAAGGTTTTTCCCTAAAATTTATTATTTCTGCGGATAGGCGGTAAGCGGACTATACAGCAAAAAATGGAAATGAGAAAAGAAAATCAGAAGTGAATGTATAAAAAAAATTATACTAGGGGGTAGGACCATTTAAAACTTACTGTTCTGAGGGGGGTTTTGGGTCATTTATGGTTATAGGCGCGAATTTTTTTTTTTCAAACCCTGTCATGCGACTAAGTAAATTTTTTTCTCGGGGCGTTGGTCGTGTGTGCACTCCGATATTTTTTCTGACAAGCTCTACATGGTGTGTGTCAAGCCCGCATCAAAGGGTAGTGTACTATGCAGGAAATTGTTTTTCCAAGGCAGTGGTCGTTGTGGCACGAAATTTGTTTTCTTGTACAAATGTGCTTTGCATGGATATTTTTTTCAAAATCACCCAACCCCTCCCCCCTCCCCCTCCGCCCATCAAGAAGATTAAATGAATCCACGCCCTAATTTCGGCCCTGCAAGAAAATAGGGGCAGGGTTTTTTCGCGCTCATTGTTTCAACCGCTAAACACAATCGGATGCTCTCGAGAGGCATATTTTAATAATATAACTTGAGTATAACACTGCAGCAACTACGACGCTGTGTTAGGAAGAGGCATTGAATTAGAAATAGCACTATTAAACAGGTACGCTATGGTTTGTGTATTTTAAAAAAGAGGCCCAGCGAGTCTTTTTGCCATTGACGGAACTATAGGAGGAAACGATTTGACTAAAACACTGGACGACTACAATAAGATTTAATGTTTTAACGGAAAACAAACATGACAAAGGTGCGTCCTCAAATAGGTGGTTATAATTTACTGTCTCGTGTATCACTCACTGTATTTTTTTAAAGTCTTCAATTTATTCCACAACGCTCACGTTTTGTTAGTGTATGCTTTAAAAATAAAACTTTCACCATTGAAGCACGGGCACCAAACAAGGATGAGGAAGTTGTGAGCGGTGGGTTTTTGTGGCTTTTCATGAGGGGGGAGTTTTTTTTTTTTTTTCATTCAACTCTCAACGACTATCATCGGGCCTCGCGCCAAACGAGGACCAACTGAGAGTCGTCGACGACCGTTTCTAAAGAAAAAAATCGCAGCAAGGTGAAATGCGCGTGAAAGTTCGCGAGAGGTTTGAATTCGATTCTCAAACCAATCCATCCTCCCTCGTAAAAAACGTAATCTCGAACAGGTAGAAAAGATAATTAGTCAATTATTGGACGAGGTTGAGCAAAATATCGTAGATTTGTCAGTGGCGAGCAGGTCAATTATTTGGCACGAAGTCGAAGGCTGAGCAGGGCTAATTAATTGATCTGGGCTAGGACAACTGACAAATCACGATTTATTTGCGGAGTAACCGAGTTTCAATAATAGTTTTATCATTCGATGCCAATTATTTTCGGGAAACGGGAAGCCTTGCTGAAGTTTATCAGCCAAGAAATCCGGTATTTTTCTTCTTCAATGTCAATCAACTTTATTCTTGTCGACTGTAATTAAGCTTATGCCATAAACATACAACACATAAATTCAACTTGCCTTCGTTGCCTTTATATTCTCGCTGTTTTTTTTTGTCATAGTAAACATGTCAAAAAATCGCTCCTTCGACACTGCTCTTGAAAACGGAGCTATAACTAGAAAAACCGCTGCAAGTTTAACTTCGATGTTGGGTCTTTCAGGATGTTTTTCTCTTTTTTCTTTGAACCTTTTGAGGTATCGTAATATATTTGTTTTTAGCTTATATCAATATTGTAAAGCGCCATTGCATGGCTTTTTGGATTTTGGCGCTATATAAATGTATTTTTATTATTTTTTATTATTATTATTATTATTATTTATTATTATTACAAGTGGAACCGGAATAAAAGGCAATATATAATTGTAATTGTCATAATGGAAAAATGGTAAATATGATACCACCTACTGCCCTTAATTTTAGTTTTAGTGGGGTTTAGAACTTGCGAAAATCATGCAAATTTGTTTAGTAAAATATCGGCCGCTCCAGTCTTTTCTGAATGGACCTCCGTTGCACTCGATCTGTATCTGTCAAGATTTTCCCAGTATGGCTCTCGCGCTTGGTTAATA
>MU826079.1:0-17504 GCA_029204205.1 Desmophyllum pertusum | reverse complement strand
TAAGTCAATAATAAACCAAAGAGGAACAAGGATGGTTGAGGATGGAGAAGATAAAGACGGATTACAAACAACGAACTTGAAACAATTGGCTAATTTTTTCAAGATGCGCCATCCATGACGTAGCTCCTTTTAAAACTCTCCTTACCCCACCCAACCAAATGACAACCCTCTCCTTACCCCACCCTACCAAATGACAACCCTCTCCTTACCCCACCCAACCAAATGACAACCCTCTCCTTACCCCACCCAACCAAATGACAACCCTCTCCTTACCCCACCCAACCAAATGACAACCCTCTCCTTACCCCACCCTACCAAATAACAACCCTCTCCTTACCCCACCCAACCAAATGACAACCCTCTCCTTACCCCACCCTACCAAATGACAACCCTCTCCTTACCCCACCCAACCAAATGACAACCCTCTCCTTACCCCACCCAACCAAATGACAACCCTCTCCTTACCCCACCCAACCAAATGACAACCCTCTCCTTACCCCACCCAACCAAATAACAACCCTCTCCTTACCCCACCCAACCAAATGACAACCCTCTCCTTACCCCACCCTACCAAATGACAACCCTCTCCTTACCCCACCCAACCAAATGACAACCCTCTCCTTACCCCACCCAACCAAATGACAACCCTCTCCTTACCCCACCCAACCAAATGACAACCCTCTCCTTACCCCACCCAACCAAATGACAACCCTCTCCTTACCCCACCCAACCAAATGACAACCCTCTCCTTACCCCACCCAACCAAATGACAACCCTCTCCTTACCCCACCCTACCAAATGACAACCCTCTCCTTATCCCACCCAACCAAATGACAACCCTCTCCTTACCCCACCCAACAAATGACAACCCTCTCCTTACCCCACCCAACCAAATGACAACCCTCTCCTTACCCCACCCAACCAAATGACAACCCTCTCCTTACCCCACCCAACCAAATGACAATCCTCTCCTTACCCCACCCAACCAAATGACAACCCTCTCCTTACCCCACCCAACCAAATGACAACCCTCTCCATACCCCACCCAACCAAATGACAATCCTCTCCATACCCCACCCAACCAAATGACAACCCTCTCCTTACCCCACCCAACCAAATGACAACCCTCTCCTTACCCCACCCAACCAAATGACAACCCTCTCCTTACCCCACCCAACCAAATGACAACCCTCTCCTTACCCCACCCAACCAAATGACAACCCTCTCCTTACCCCACCCAACCAAATGACAACCCTCTCCTTACCCCACCCAACCAAATGACAACCCTCTCCTTACCCCACCCAACCAAATGACAACCCTCTCCTTACCCCACCCAACCAAATGACAACCCTCTCCTTACCCCACCCAACCAAATGACAACCCTCTCCTTACCCCACCCAACCAAATGACAACCCTCTCCTTACCCCACCCAACCAAATGACAACCCTCTCCTTACCCCACCCAACCAAATGACAACCCTCTCCTTACCCCACCCAACCAAATGACAATCCTCTCCATACCCCACCCAACCAAATAACAACCCTCTCCTTACCCCACCCAACCAAATGACAACCCTCTCCTTACCCCACCCAACCAAATGACAACCCTCTCCTTACCCCACCCAACCAAATGACAACCCTCTCCTTACCCCACCCAACCAAATAACCCTCTCCTTACCCCACCCAACCAAATGACAACCCTCTCCTTACCCCACCCAACCAAATGACAACCCTCTCCTTACCCCACCCAACCAAATGACAACCCTCTCCTTACCCCACCCAACCAAATGACAACCCTCTTCTTACCCCACCCAACCACATGACAACCCTCTCCTTACCCCACCCAACAAATTAACAACCCTCCCTTCGTCTTACCCCACCCAAACAAATATGAACAACCCTCTTCCTTACCCCACCCAACCAAATGAACAACCCTCTCCTTACCCCAGCCCGACCAAATGATCAACCCTCTCGCTTACCCCACCCAACCAAATGACAACCCTCTCCTTACCCCAGCCCACCACTCTTTACCCCACCCAAAGCCATATATGTTTAGCACATCGCTCCTGGTGGCTGAGAAAATTTGAATAACTTAACTTGTACACCTGTTGTGTCTATTATTTGTACTTATTTGTGTTACTGTGTGAAGTTGGATAATGAAAGCTTTATAGAGATACCTGTAATAACTGAGACTTGGGGGGCTTGTTCCAGGATCACCACATAAGAAGAATGTTGACCTCCGATCTAAAATCGATGAAATAATTAAATAAACATGATGTCAGGAATCATCATCTATTGATCCGTGTGTGCACATGCAACGCATAAGGATGTTGGTGGAATGGTCTATGACTATCATAAAAATTTGCTTCCCTCTCAAACAAGTAAGGAAGAAAGGAAGCAAAACAAGAAAGAAGAAATCGCAGGTAACGGACAAAGAAGTAAGGAAAGAAGGAGGAGGATGGCTTAGAGGAATGAACAAGAAATATAAATACAGTTTGAATCCTCGATATCTCGAACCCTCGACAACTCGAACCTTCGCTATAACTATCACCTTTTTCGATCCCCTTCGAGGTTTGAGTTATCGGGATTCAACTGTACCAAATTGTTCTTATGCAAAGGTGTCGCTTCAAGACAGACTATACAAACGCTAAAGTTTCCTCTTCCAGTGTCTGAAAAATCCTTGTTTGCTCCTCCAAACACTTGACAAAGAATTCCTTGTTTCGATATCTTCACATTTCATAAAGGCTAGGGTGCTACAAGAAACAAAAACAAATTAAAAATAGGTAGCCAGGTAGCCAGAGGTTCTTGTGATGCGTATGAAAGAACGTGCCATGGGCGGCATAATCGGTGCACTTGTTGGAAAGGATATTATTGAAAGGATGGCACTAAATCAAACCACATGCACTAAAGCAATCAGAATAACACATACATGAAGCAAAAATGTGTTCAGTTCAAGGTGGAACAAAAGCAGGAAAGCTGTTGATTGTTTGGGGAGAGGGCAGGAGGGGGAGGGGGTTTTTTTTACATAAATTTGCTTCTTTATTTAATTTTTTTTAGCTACGTTTACATAAATTTGCTTACATTACATCATTGAGAATACAACATGTTTACTTACAACACGTTAACTTTACATTACAATGCCACATTATAGTTAGCTACAACAGGATATAGCAATGTACAAGATCTCACGAAGAGCGTTTATGTTTAGCACTATCATCATTACTTTAGAAAATGTTTGCATCGATCACGGGCTTCCATTTGTTATAGAACGTCTTCAGGGAGTTTGCAACGAGTTGCAACTTGTTTTTACTCTTCAACACCGTATTAACAACTAAGGCTTGCAACGTTTGCAAAGATAAAGGCTCTTCCTTACGTTGCTACAGCAGTAGATTATAATATTTAGCAATCAGTAAGAAAAAAAACAAATGATTAGTGAGTTCTATCTTAAAATTGTTTGGTTTCAAGAATTCCATACACAACTTTTGTACAATCGCACGCGGTTTCAATTGTCGAAAGCTGTGCAGTGTCTGTACCAATTGTCAAACAAATCCCAGAATTGATTCACAAAAGGACAGGAATACAACATGTGTGTAAGATCTTGTTTATCAGATTTACATAAGTAACAACTGCTATCATTTGTGTTAGCTTTGCTTTGAACCATTTGCTTTTTGTAAAAACTATATTGTGTAAAGATGTTGAATTGAGTAACATATCTAATTTGATCTCTCTTGTATAATTGTAGAAAGCTAATATTTAATGACATCGGTTATTCGCATTCTGGTGAGATCCCAATAGTCTACGAGACGCTTGTTTGAAGTGGGCTCCGAGAAAGATTGTTTAACTAATCGCTGATTTAGGTATTATTTTTGGTTTGTTATATGGTGAAGCTTTTTGGTTCTAGGTACTTGCTGATGCCGGTTGAATTTTTGCTAGGTTTTCTTTTCAGTGGCTATTAATCAGGGCTTTCAATTAACTGTCGCCGGCGGTATATAGCCTTTTAGACTAAAACCACAATACTAGCTAAGAAATTGATTGTGGAATTTGTGTATATGTTACAAGCTAAAAACATCATCAATAGATAAAAAACATCAGGCCAGTTTAATTATTTCTGAGGAGTTGTTGTCTATCAACAGGTCATGTTTTTTTTAATCGAACCAAGTACGCCAGAAAATGGTTCTTATTATCTACTTTCACTGTCACGGTGTCTTCCGCTGCAAATTAATGGGTTTTCGACCACAATTTCCACTTTTGTCACTTATTATTTGCAGTGTATATCTATCGCGAAGCCTATTGATCATTATCTCTCCGTTAGATCATCAACCAATAGTTTGTAATACTCTTGTCATAAAATGGAGGCAGATTGTTTATCTTTTATTTTTCCTTGTCGCATTCACATTTGCAAGTATAAAAGACAATTAACACCACTCACCAGTTTGATAGGTGGCCGTTTATCATCAGGCCTGATTCTCCATGAGCTGCATTACTCTTTACAGTTAAAAACGTTTTAACCTCAGAATGCAATTCAACAGCTTTGTTATCATTTTGCTATTTAGTGTAGAAGTCGCGATCATATTTAGTTTGCACTCTTCCCCGTTCCGTCTTCCTTTGTTCCACCAATCTTCAATTGTCCTCTTTTTTAGTTTCGTCGAGCAGTTTTGTGTTTCTTATCTCCGTGATATCAAGCCCACAGTAATCTTAGTTTTACCTTACAACTCACAAAAAGCTTTTGGTACTGGGAGAACAGAGTGCGTTGGTATATAAGCTTTTGAAAGATCCTATACGTTTTTTGACGATATTTACTTCATACCATAGCAAATGTTTATACTTTCTTCTTTTCCAGCTATTTAGAGTATTTTCACCAAGACATTTAGCTTACTTAAAGAAATTAAGTTTCTTCGCGATGTTTCACATCGTCATTAGAAAATGTATCCCGCAAAGCATAAACAGAATCTTTTTGCCCATCTAAAATTAAAGGTGGGTTGTCTTCTCTGTTTGTTTTCCATTTCCCAAGGCCACATGGCTTCCGACTTTGTTGAGGATTTATTTTTCAGGTAGCCCGTGGACGGTGTGCTATCTTATCAAATCTTTCTTAAGATTTTGCAAGAGTATTTCCTTGATGAGAGAGGTTTAGCATTTGTCAAGAAATAAAGTTGTGTTCCATCTGCATATTGGAGATGTATTTTTGTAATATTACTTTCATTGAGTTTCGCAATTTTTAATTTACCGTCCTGCATTAATAATTTTTGTTGTTTTTGTCTGTAAATTGAATTGGCAACGAGCTAAAATGTTTTTCAATGCCTGTTAAACAACAAAAGAGCATAGCCTGACATAAAGGATGTCAATCCCTGTCGTTACACCTCAGTTGTATAGTTGATAAATATCTGGTACGCGTAGCCTATTGTTTATTACACAGCTTATGAAATATGCTATTGTATTATGAATTTGTATCCAGTTTTTAAGTTCAACGGTAGGAGGCCGAAGTTGAACTTGTCAAGTACAACTTTGTAGAGAAAATTTTCCATTCAATTGAGTCGATTAATGCTTTTCAACTCAAGGTTAATCCAAGAAAAATTTGGCAATGCCACCGCGTGGGTAAGATTTTTATCAGTGTGGTGTAGTTTAAATCATGTCGCGCTGGATGAGTCCCTGACATTTTTTCTATGCCCCGATGTATCTGTTCCCCTTTGATATAGTCCAGATTTGAATTTCGTGGTTTATAATAAAGGGTAAGATAATCTCTAATCTCCTTTTTTGCGATATTTGCACTTTGTATGGACTTAATTTTTGCTAATGCAGTGTGTTTTTATAAATAGAAGCGATATTGTGGGTGCCTCATAAATCATGAATATTAAGATTATTAAGCTAAATTATTCGGTTTTTATCTTTTTTGTTTCGGGGGGGAAGTAGTGAAGATTATACAACCCTTGGGTAATTTCGTCTTTGACAATATCGACGAGTTGTCACCGCTTATCAAAACCGCATAATTACATGCTTTGCTAAAAGTACTTTTTTTTTTGCAGGATTTTGGATAGTCTGCCCAAAACACATTTATACAGAATTCCGCTAGTAAATCCATCAGAACCTGGTGTTTTGAATAATCCCTGCTTTTGCACTGTGATTGGTAAAGCTTGAATTTGCATTGGGCCTCCTTCTGTTATAATTTTGAACCACTTCACACTTGCTTTGGATTGTATCTTCATCTATCGGTGTTATGAAGATTTATTTATTAAAAATATATATTAATCAAAAAGACCAGGAATCATATCTGGGTTAAAACTTTTTGTGGAGGGAAACTATAAGGTTTTTATCGCAAGCACTATCTTCCTCTAGGATTTTCTGTCGGATCTTTCAGGGAAAGCTGCGTTTGAATTGGTTGGATCATAAAACACTCATCTCATCCGTGATTGGCTAGGGTATCATGTGATGTGTTGCTAGAGCTAAATCGTGGGCATTAACCCCCGTGAAACTTAGCTTGTGTTTTTACCTATAGTCGAAGTGTAATTTTGGTTGTTCGCACAGTTAAAATAAAAGTCTTGTCTGTCTGTCCTGTCTGTCCTGTCTATCATTGTTATGCGAGTATTACTGTGCTGCAATAAAATATGGCTTAAACCAAATGCAAGACAAGAAAATTTTTTTCTTTTAAATCTAAATTTCAATTGTTTACATCAGCTCCAGTGCTTTAGCAAGCCTCTTTCAATAAATATGCAGGTTGTTTGGACAACTGCTGTAAGTTGCTTCACACTCTTTCCTGAGTAAATGTCACAACAACTGAAAATACTAATTTCGGAGGAGGCATAGCATACCTCTGTCAATGCTAAAATGAATCTAACTGTCATGTTAATTAACTAACAGACTCAGCTAGGCTGTAAAGACAAAATTTAACGCACGCGTTTTCACTGTGCTAAAACAAGGGCGGCAAAAGAAAGTGGTCTTTCAGGAAATCAAATTCACCTTTGGTCAATAGACTTCCGTCAATCATATTGTTGTAGGCGTACCTATATGGTGAGCTTTTCTCCTACTCCTGTGTTCGAGTCATAAATCATGCACGCCGATTGTAATGTACTGAAAGGCCATCTGCTTTTTCTACTTTTATTAACACATTCGCTAAAATCGCTACCCCTTCAATGGCATTTGCAAAGTGAAATGAACTTTTCTGGATACCGTTGTCGTCGTTTCCTACAAACAGAGAAAGGGTCCGAAAACAGCACGATAGGGACTACGATTGCGTTACACGACACAAATGTTGCATAATACGTCCGATGACGTTTTGTTTCTACATGTCTAGTCATTTCTCGTTGTACGCAAGATTGACGGAATGTGTGGTATTGCGCAACTTCGTGTTGACGGTGCGAAGGTCGCGTAAGCAATGAAAAACGGTGGTTTGAAGTTGGAGAGGGAACGCAATTGGGGATGATTGCGAAAACAAAGGCCATAATGTCCATATAGAATTCCGATAATGGGAAAATACTTTTATTAACTTTTCATACAATATCTTATATTTTTAATGATTCAATTTAAAAATGATGCAGCAAGTTCTTACCCATCAGGATCTTTGGAATAAAGCCTTTTCTTGTCTGTTTTCTGGAAATGGATAACATCAATGTACGTCTTGTAAACAGCCTTGACGTTTCTTTGACGTGGATTTACACGCATGGGTGTGGCTCTATAAATTCCTGTCACTGTAACCCTAACAAGAAGGAAAACAGGTGGTTAAGCATACAAATATGGGCCATAAAAAGGTACCCCATTATTGACTGAAAAATGAAAATGTTTTTTTGTCAAACCAGAAAAAAAAAAACACTACCATTTATGATTCAGAGGATCTGTGGCGGATCTAGGGGGAAGGGTCCTGAGCCCTTCCTCTCTCCCGCCCCTTATTCAAGAAAGAAAAGGTCCACATTCACTCCCTTTTTTAAGCAAGAAAAAGCCTCACTTTAATACACAAAGACAACGTAGTAAAATGTGTTTCCTTTATGTGAGTATTAGTAGAGACTCTAAGAATTTGAGACTATGTTGACTTGTATGGTTAGTTACCTGTCTCCAGGTTGCACTGCATCTACCAAGTCATTGTGGGAGAACAACATGATGGTGTGCGGAGTCTGTCCTGGAGGCATATCGTCTGAGAAAGTAAAGTAGTTGCATAGAAATTAGTCTGTGATTAGCAAGTTATATCAGCATCATTTGGCAAGTGTAGGAGGATAATCATTAGTTACCTTCCAGATTTTCTGGGAGATTGAGGCAATACAGTAAGTAATAAACTACATGTAACAATAATTTATTTTCCGGATGCAAGAAAATATCCATACCCACCCCCATTACCAATAGGTACATGGAGAAGGGCAATGGAGGGACAAATTAAAACAGATAGGAAAAGACCTGGTACTAGATCAACTGGCTTGCCCAAGACCAGGCTGACTGGCCACATTTTGTTGATGCCTTATGCTCCATTGGGAGCTAAGAGGAACAGAACAGAGAGAGAAGAGAGAGAGCACCCCAGGAAGGTCAATGGACATTCTGAGAGGGAGGGGGGTCTCAAAAGCCAAAACGTTTAAAAGTACGAAGCTAAACTGGAAATTCCAGGGGGTGGGGTGGGGTGGGGGTTCAAACTGCAGCGAAGCACAACAAAACGTGACATGTTAAGTGATTAGTTACAGATTAGAAACCGCAAATATGACCTTTGTTGCACAAGCACCATAAGTATGCTGTGTACGTGTTTACAATTAGTTTGTGCTTTCCGCTTAGAAAAGCGCTAGAAGAATTAGTGTTTATCTTTGTGTAGGGATTATGCCATGCTAAACACCTAGTTCTGCAGTAATTACGCACGCTGATAATGTAGGCAAATGTTGTGAGTTAGTAGTTACTAGAAGGGAAATACGCATATCCTCTTGTACAATAACCACGTATTATTTAGCTACCATCATGTATATAAGGCGAGCCAATTCAAATAATAAAGTTAGTTCAGAGTTGAGTTGTGATCTTAGAGCCAAGAGTTGTGAGTTGAGCTCTAGTCTGAGACCAGTTGAAACCGATCCTGACTCATAGTGCTATACGAAATACTGAACCCCGAAGAATCTGAAGACAGCGCGACACTTATCGTCAGTTTGGCCACATCTATCATCCCAAATTTGGGGGGGGTATGGATATTTTCTGGAACCAAACATTATGACAGCAAAAGGAAATGAAATTCACCTGGAGACTCCTGCAGCTTTGTGATTTGTTTGTCAGTGTACTGTGATCTGTTATGAATCAACACCATGCTGTGGTTTGTGTTGCAGTTACGGCACAGGGCAGGTTCAGAAATACGACCGCGATCTATCTCCACTGTCACTGAAGCATTGGCAGACATAACACTGGAAAAATGCTGAAGAATAGAAAGCAAAACTGGATTAAATGACAATAGAGGAATGTTAGTTGGGCGATAATAATAATTTTATTGTCTTCAGCTCTTGTCAACTATAATCCAGTGTCGTCTCAAACAAGCTGGAGATACTTGAGAGTTTACGATTATTCTGCCTGATTAAAGAACAATAATCATCTAACTCTGCATGGAAAGTATGAGCAGGTTTCAAATTTTACATAGAAATCACACAAGAGTGGATGAGAACCGACATGAGAGTTTTGTAACTCTCATGGAACTCATGTTGACCCATTTCTCATTCTCATTAATTTTGATGAGGTCAAGATGAACACGCTCATTCTGTGAGGAATTCATACCTTTATGTAACTAAATAATTCAGGTTGAACACTGTTCCCAAATGGATTGTCAGCGGTAGGACCCATATTTCCAACTGCGCAATTGGTTGTATGTTCTAGAGCGATTTTCAATTGTTAGTATCTGAAAGTAATCCGAAAATTGGTTTTGCTTTACTAACTGTTCTGTGATTGGTTTTAAAAAACATTCGCATTGTTTACGGGTTCAGCGCACCTTTTACTCAACCAATCAGATGCTAAAAACCAAAACCCAATCATGGTTGTTAGGTTTTTGGTTTTTTTGTTTTACGACACTCAAAATGAAAACCCCTGCTCTACGACGATCGCGAGGGCGTCACTAAGGTCTATACAACAAGTGAATTCCACTTAGAATTAATTTTAAACTAACACAAACCCAAATACTTTTTAGTTCTAGATCCATGCAAAACATGATTTAGATGAACAAAATTATAACATTAAAAATAATATTGGTTGGAAATATGGCAAGCTAGGAATGGAAGAAAAAAAGAGGGGTGGCAAACGGTCTTTAAAAAATACGGGTCTTGCAAAATTTTAGTAGAATTTCACGAGTCTTGCAGTCTCGTTTTTTGAGTGGTTCTGAACGTCCTTGCAGTCTCAATATTTTCGGAAAGCTGTTTTGGAGGCCTCGATCTGCGTCTCGCAATCTAAAATTCAAAAAACTCCAGGCTCGCAGAGAAAAACGCTAGTCTCGCCGTCTCGCAAAGCCTCAAATTTTACCATTTGCCACCCCTAGAAAGGATAAGGAAGTGATCATTAATTATAAAGTGAATATATTGTGACATATAAGTGTAAAACTTGGGTTATTACCTTCCCTCATCTCTGGTATGACTTAGGGATGTCCTGATTACCATGCCACTGATTGTAATCAGGGTGTCAATATCTGTAAATTAAAAAATTAAAAAATTAAAAATAAATAAAAAAAGTGTCAATACAATGAAGGAAAATTTGTGAAAATGCAGAACAACCAAATCAACCAGCTATAAATTGGACTAAGTTGCATGTGTTAACAATAGTTAATCTGTTGAGATGATTTGAATATTGATATCACGTATGGAATAATAATTATTATTATATTCTCACCTTCAGGGTTCAGAGATCTCATATTCTTGGTTTTGTCAACATTAAAGGTTCTGCCCTAAAACAAAATCCACTACAATATCAACATTCTGAACATTATTCTGTATGTTTTGTGATAAAGAGAATCTTCTTCACATACATGTATGACAAAAATATACATTGTCAAAGAGTATTAAAACTTGACAATGAAAATACATGTCTGTTCCAATGGAACAGGGAGAACCATCAGGTCGCTCATCATTGCCGGTGCATAACCCCGGTGTCTGCAGCATGAAGCAGGTAGAATCATTGCTGCTACAGGATAGGATGCTAGTCCACCACAGGTTACCCTCCAGCATTTTTTGTCAGGTTGCCCCGACAACTCGCTGAGTACCAGGGATCCATATTCGTTTTTCTAAAGTCGTCAGCACAGCGGCAAAAGTATTCCACAAAAACATCACTTGCCCTGGCCAAAATTGTTTAGGTTGCCCCTGTTCAAAAAGTTAGAGAATTATGGTCAAAAAAAAAGGCCCGACCAGAATGGCTACATGTTAAAAAACGTGTTGCGTTTTTTATTAACATCTGTGTATAATGTCATCGCGCTACAATGTACATGTAGGTTAACAACGCCGTCTGGCGGGCACGACCGTAAATAAGTGATTAATCGAAAGACGCTTTGTGGATCTTCATGGACTCCAGGCGAAGCGATGTCACAGTGCAGCCCAGCATCTACAAAAACATTTTTTTCTGGGGCCAGTGATCTGTACTAACTGGGACGTTGACCGCAGCAAAATTTGCAAAACATCTTGACCTCCAGCCGAAGCAGTTTGCGATGTAGTGCAAGACGATGATAGCAAATTGCAGGGCGGCACAAATTTCAGACCAGGGCCTGTTTTTCTGCCACGAAGGTAGGAATGCACGCGGCTTGCCGTTCCTCCTTTTCATATTCTTCGCTTCGTTTTCGCCAGTCTTCACTCTTCACTTTTTCGCGCGTTTGAATGCTGCAGTACATCAGAGAAATAACAGCGGTTGACAAACATGAAAATTGAGCCTGCCGATCATGCGACTCATGAATAATACCGCATTATCAAACATCGGCGCCCAAAATTATGATTCGATCGCGAAAGAAAGCTGCAAATATGTCTCTGTTTTCTGAAAGTTCCAGTTGGACGAGGAATCAATAGGAAGGCAGGTACTCATATGCAACATTACGGACTCAGATTTTACTCGTCCAAAGGACGTAGTAGTATTCAAGTTATTTTGGTCGTCCGCTACGATGTTTTTGGTCGTCACCGGTACGACCAGACGAGCTGCGAATATGGATCCCTGTGGTACCCATTCATACTCCTGGGTGGAGAGAAAACAAAAAAAAAAAAGGTACTTATGTCTTGCCCAAAGAACACAACACAATGATCCTAGTCAGGGCTTGGACTCTCAATCCAGAGCTCAAATGATAACAAACCAGGGCGGTTGACGTTAAGACGTTGGCCTTGTCTCCTACATCTCCCTTTGTACCAAATTAGTAGGGGACATTAAAGAACCCACATCACTTTTTCCGAAAAGTAGCTAGGGGACGTAGTCCCCGGTGTTTGTGGTCTGGACCTGTTCCACATGTTTTTTATTTCATCGGCCGTAGGGTGGGGTGAGATCATGAATTAGGACTGGATAGCGCTGCTGCCCATAGGAAGCGCCTTTACATGCTAGACGCTCGGATCTCACCCCTGACGATATGATGTTGTATAAGCGCATTTAGAATATAGCTCCAGTTACTAGAGCCCCCCCCTCTCTCCGTCACGCAACGCTACGCTCACCCAGAGGCGTCCAGGGACAACTGTCTGGACGCTAATGCTCAACGAGTTAGTCAGCCTTCTTAGCTAATCGCACTCTTCCCTACTGCGCAATGTATATTTTATATACTGACAAGAGATGACGGATGTATTCGATCTCCTTCGAGCGCTAAACCTCGGTCAATGCAAAAGTATAGAGGAAAGTTTCCTAGAATACGAATCCTGTCATTTGTAGATGGCCTGTAAGTTCCGTGCTGTCTTCCTTCTTGTGTGTAAGGATGATAGCAGGTACCATTAACGCGACAAAACTACTCCAACTACAATCATATAAGCGTTTACTTACGCTCGGTGAGGAGAGCCTACACTGAAAATCGTGCTTACGCCTTTGTATACAAGAGAACTCACACACTAAAATAACAAGCATTAGTGACTTAAGTAACTATGGAAACATCATATATCCGACGCAAACAACTAAGCCTACAATTAATCACTGCGAGAACATTGTAATTATAAACATGCAATCTATAAACGTGCCTTGAACATATAGACAGATAAATAACAATACGCCAGTGAAACAGATAAGTTACCGACTCTGATCAAGATAACACTTACCTCATACACATTCCCTTCATGCCTGTGATAATTTTAGCCGAGGCTGTTAAATCGAAGGTAAAGGAGCGGAGAATTTTAGTTTTAAAATCTCCACTATGAAGGCATCAGAATGCAGCAGACCAAATATACTTTTCTCTTTCTCGACTCGGATTTGTCGAAGTCTTAAAAGTCCCATGTGAAGCTAAGATGCCCGCTGTGATTGGCTTATCATCGTGAGCAATGGACGCAGACAATTGTCCCTGGACCCTCTCTGGGGAAGAGCGTAGCGATTGCCGCCTGACAGAGAGCGGCCAGAACTGGACTAATATATGAATACAGTTTGAATCCCGCATAAACTTGAACCTTTCTAAGGCGGAATGGAAACAAGGGCTTCAACGTTTATCGCGGCAGTTACAAGTTATTTAGAGGGCTAACCCCATTAAAATTTAGTAAGAAAATGACCTGAAGGGGAAATCAAAAAAGGTTCGAGTTATCGGAAATCAACTGTATATTCCGCTATAGAAAATGTGGCTATATATTAAAATACGATTAGACTGCCGCACTTCCCACTGTAAATGAGAACATGTGCTGTATTAAGATTTGCTACTATTTGACTTTTTTGTTGTACCTGTATTTGATGTTGTAGTTGAGGCCATCAGGGTATTTTTCAAAGAAAACCTCATTGACAGCCATGTCAAAGGTGGGGATAACTTCTTGTGGATAACAAATAAGTTGTCTGTACAAGTCAGCATCAAACGTCTTCAAATGGACCACAGTCCAATGTTCAAGAAGGCGTCTCTAATACATGAAATCTGCAGAAATCTATATATTATGCATGTTAGGACTATCATTGGCCAACTTTTTTTGTCCATAGCTAACATTGATCAGCATCTGATTTCTCTTTAAGATTATCAATATAATGTCATGAGAATTGAGGAGCTTGATCACCAGGGACAATTCCTCTAAATACATAACTGACTGTATATAAACGTCGGCAAACATTTTGGATATCCCATGAATTTTCTACCCAGACAAGCAAAATGACATATTCATGCCCATAGAACTTGGCAGAAATTTATCTGATTTATACTAAGCGAACGTCATGATAAATCGCTGATTCAATGATACTTTGCTAAATTTTCAAAATTGTGTTGGATGTTTCAGCTAAGACAAGCCAAAGCTCTTAAAATCAAAAAAAAAATTGTTGAAATTAAATACTTGCTAAATCTTGAAAAGAAAAATCGCTAGATTTAGAAGGCCGCTAAAATAGTCCCCTCAAGGTAATTAGAATGACTCATCTAAAATGTGTTCTTTCAGAAAATGTCCATACGCCCTTCCAGCGGAAGTTTTTTTGGTTTGAACCCCCACCACTCTGAAAATTCCAGTTTAGCTTCAAACTTTCCTTAAAAATGTGTTGGCTTTTGCAATAGCACAACGTTTGGACTGTCAATGCTGATTCTTAGCTGAGTTGAATGTAAATATATAACAAGTGTTTACCTCATCAAGACGCTGCATTTAGAACTGGTAACAAGGGATCAAACCCTTCACCCAATATCCTCAGCTTCTTCCATCAACAAATTCTGAGACAAATTTCCGGAACTTCTCTTTTGTCTCACTAACAACAACAATCAGTTCCCCCGATAACCAGGGCAGGTGCTAGTCGCGCAGCATCACTTGTTGGTCCAGGTTGGTTGGTCAGTGGTATCAGAGGGCTAAGAAAAATGAGAAAGATTTTATTTCAGTTTTTGTCATGAGCGGTGGGACAAATAAAAAATCACAGAGTCCCCTGGTGGGAGTCGTCGAACCCACATACCTTCTAAACACCGTCGATTGCCTCTATACCACTGAGCTACAGAGAGATTTGTGATGTGAGCTAGGCCATTTACTAGGTTCGTATGTGACACGCGTCCTGCATACTTGCTAGGATCAGCAATGTAGAAGCCGACATGGGTGTGGTAATAAAGAACGACCGGTGTTGTTGCAAATTGGCAAATAACTCATTTTGTTACAAGACCTTACTAAGCGACAAGAAGTAAAATAATATTTACTGATACTCACTGGTTGATTCTCTCCCAGATTTACTTGACGCCTGCGGCTATCCCCATACGAATGTCAGTGCGATGTCCCGAATAGGAGTACCAGTCCTAAGCTTTTGTTAAAGGAATATTTGATACATGTATGGATGGCCATCTGACAACAAATAGACTGCTATATACAGGGCAGACTCCTGTATTTAGATCTGGGTTTATGCTTGACTCTTACTCATGGGGGTGTGTGTTGTGTAAAAAGTTGAGACTTTTTATACTTTACACCCATGCAATAAATAATAATATTTTGTGCTACAGGGATTTTAGGCTGTTATAAAAAAGCTACTTGACTTAGATGGACTTATTTTGAAACGTCCCAATATCCTGAGAGCAGGCTCGCATAAGGCGCGATGAGCGCGGAGCGCGATCGGGATCCTTAGTATTGCGTGACGTTTCGAGCGTCGGAGCGCGAGGGCGTTGGTACGAGATTGAGAAGGCCTGCACGTGAGGCCCGGTTTCTTGAATGCCGCCCATAGCGAGGTGTCAACTTGGTGACACACTTCATTACTGCTTCAGTTGTCAAATAACCAACCAAGCAGAATTGGAGGAAAATGTAAACAAACATTACACATGGAATTAATTTTTCGGTACCAGATATTTTCATAGACGGCGTGGCTTTGCGCAAGTCAGTGCAGGTACAAGATAGCCTGCTCGTAGGGTAGCGCGGAAAGAAAACAGTAAACACAGCGAGCGATTGTTTGTAATTGCGCATTCTTTGTTTCCTACAACGAGCAGCCGTGGATGATGTGTTTGCCGGCGATGTGAGAGAGAGTTTTGTCAGAGCGTGGATTGTAGGTAAAACCGTTTTGTCACAAAATCAGGAACTTGTGATGATGAAAACTCAACTAGCTTTGAAATAGCGAAGGTGGAAAATGGCAGGTTATTACTGAGCGAACACTCGAGCCAATTGCCAAACTTCTGTCGGCGACATCAGATCAACAATGATCAAATTGCTTTCCAAAAGGAAAAGTGTCACGAACAAAACTGACATGGGGAGGACAAAAAGTAATAATGCTATCATTTCCAATTACAAGCGCCGAAACCCGGGCCGGAATCTTCAAGAACTACGGCGAAGGTATGGTTTTCCAAGTATAAGTTCACTTTGAAAGTTAAAGCGCTTGTCATATTTTGTCAAACAAACGTCCGTGTAATGTTTTCAGTTAGGTAGAAATAAACATATTTGGAATTGACGATCGCAGAACATAGACTAAACATAGAATGCAGAGTGATGACCAGTGATCTTCTAGCCTGCGATCCGGCAAGCTCTCGATCTCGCTTCGGTTCACGGCGCTCTCCGGGAGCGGCGAAGGCACAAGTTACGAACCGGCGAACATTAAAGTTCTTAACATGCCTTGCTTCAGGGTCAATGGTCAAATTTAATGTTATCTAACACGACAGTGTTTGATTGCCTTTCTTTCGAGCGAGAAAAGTTCAGGCCAGGTCAAGCTTTGCCCGTAGCCAGTCGGCATTTAAAAGCGTAAACATATCTCCCTTCAATAATACAATTGGACTGCTCTTGAGCTGTATAAACGCAGGTTCAGGATTCAGGGGCACCCAACGAATCGTTTCGGTGGAATATCTGTTCGGAAGGCCTATAGCAGCCTCAGATATTCTGTTAGGGAAATGGCATCTCAAACTTTTCCTAATATGTGGAAACTAATGCCTTTTGTTTTCGGAGATTATAAAAATGTCCGTTTTTGTACAAAAAAATGTTAGCTAGGTTTTTCCGAAAGGCAAATTCAGCTCATAAATTCGGGTAATAAGAGTTCAATCCCTAAAATTTTCTGATTGTTTGAAAGTTCAGCTAAACGTATCCGAAAAGAAAACATTTTTCTTAGCGATTAAAAATAAGCCATTAAAACTGCAGCAAAAAGCACAATTATAACGTAAAAAACAACGTTCCGACACCAACAAGAAATTTTGGTCCGTTTGGGTGCCCCTGAGACATGATCAAAAGCTTGCGAAACACTCTTGAACAAAACAATAATTTGAACCGACTATTTTCTCCGTTGCCGTGGTTTTTGTCCCTGGTTTTTTTTTCCACAATAATTGGATCTGTTCATTTTGGACCAATCAGAAATGCATGCTTTCGTGGACGAACGCAGAGCATTCGAGAAACCTGGCCTTACGTGCAGGCTCTCAATCTCGTCCCACGCCCTTCTGGCGCTACGCGCGCTCAGACGTCACGCAATACTACGGATCACGATCGCGCTCGCGCGCTCTTCGCGCTTATGAGAGCCTGCTCGCAGGCT
>MU826078.1:0-17537 GCA_029204205.1 Desmophyllum pertusum | reverse complement strand
TTTGCATTAGTAAAAGCAGGCCGGAATCACAACAGAAGGGGCGGGAACCGTACTGGGAATACAAGGTGCGGGTTTCATATCCCCCACCCCCTTGTCCCCCCCCCCCCCCGCCCCCCCACTAACAACAGTACGAAAGAAGTGTAGAAAGAAACATGAGTGGTGCTCTCGAGCTCATTAAATACTTTTCTATTATCTGTGAAAGTAAACTTAGTACAAAGATTCGTGTCCCCATTTACCTGAACAGGTTATTGCCAAGAGCACCGGAGATACAACTAGCAGAGAGTCCATGGTAATGGTTGACCCACGAACAGTAAGGGTTTTTCGCTTCAATTCAGATTGTTATATCTAGAACTAAAAAGGCATTCGGTTAATATAATTAATATTTTTCAACTTAAAGACTGATTTTTGTACCAAGAGTATCAGGTTTGTTAAGGACGTTCGCGCTGAGGAATATTTGTAGACAAATATAGTGCTTTCTGCCGCTGCAATAAAAAAATCATTGTTGAAAGTTTAATTGTTTTCGTTTTTTTCAGTATCCACAGCGTCATCGAATCCCGGCTGCCAAAATGGCGGCTGTCAGGGTTCGCAAATTCCGTCCTTAAAGATTAGGTTTATGTAAGGGACGTCACCAGCTGAATATTTTTGTTTAGTATATACCACTTCTATAAAATATGGCAAAGAAAGTTCGTCTCCAGCAATTCATTTGTAATATTTTCAGACTAACAGTCACTGAGGCCATATCGAGTTACGAGGACCGATGATTCAAAATTAGGGTGTTCTTTCCACTTATCTTATCTCCGAAACGAAGTCGGTGACCCCCCAATTTGTTTGCATTTCTGACCTTAGTAACTCATTATCTAACTGTGCTAAAAGTTAAAAAAAATCAGTGTTAAAAGATTTTCGCGCGAACGTCCTTAAGAGCTTTTATTGACACTTTTATTTCTCAGGGAGGTAAATAATGTTTGGTATGGGTTAAAAGGTCTGAGATCAGAATTTAATCCAACAAATAAAACTCGTAGTTTGAAAATGAAAGTCTGCATCAAACAATCGCATCTTGAACGTGTTAACATATCGTCTTCATCACAAAGACAACATCAAGCGAGTCATTTTCTTCATCAAATATTCACTCCTTTAGCTTAAAAATGTCTTTAATCGAAGGTCCGCATTATGTTATTTTTAGTATTCTTTCATCGGTATTTTTCTTTAACTGAACAGTTCCAGAAATATTCATGTTTTTTTACGTTCGCTTTTGGCTGCCTGGTTTCATATCATACTGCCTTCAAAACGCCACGAAATGCAGTCGCAGACAACCTAATCTTTCAAAATTTTCGTACGACCCCAACTTTGCCACTCTGATGCACCCCCATTCAAATCCTGTCTACGGGCCTGTCCATGATCTTATTAATATATCTTTGTTCATAACCAAGCTGTAACAGACAAAGGTTATCAACTCTATTATATATCAAAAGATTATTTGAAACAAATAAATGTTGTTGCCTCTTACCTCTAAGACTGAGTATCCAGCTGTGAGAAACTGATCAGTGTTCTGGTAACAATGGGTAAAAACAATCGCCTCTCCTCGCCTCAGTTCTCAGTCAATGGGAGGCCAACAGGTTCTTTTTTTCTGCTCTGGAGATTCCACTAAGAAATATACCATGAGGTTACATCCGAAATATTTAATTAGTTTTAAAATCTTTTAACAATCAACTGTATTTATTATTACTGTTAAAAATTTAATGTGTCGCTCGTTTGTTCTCAGTTAGAGAGTAATTAACATACTGTTATTGGGTTTCTTTTTCTGCTGGAGCTAGGTTTATACGAAGTTGAAGAAAAGCCAACGGTTTTTGTGCGTGGGCAGTTATAGTTTACGTTAGTTAGGCTCGCTACGTTTTGGTACCGGTACACCAAAAATATAATTATTGTTGCACCGTTCAGGTGGGATAATTTAGCCCTACAAACGAGTTTTTTTTTAAGTTTTACGCTTAACAGTTTTTACAAGAACTACCTTCACTTCCTTCTCTTCACAGTTCACGCGGTACCGTGATTAATTAAAAACTTCTGTGGTGCGTGTTAACTTTGTCCCGTTTGATTGGTTTTGTGAAATTTTACGTAGCGAAAGCCTGAAAAGGTGAGGTGATCTTCTGTGGTTGATCTAGTCAATGGCATTAACCCTGTGGCCTTTGGCGAAATAACAGTGTTCGTGGCGGCTGAAGTGTAAGGTATGTGTTATAATTATATAAGATAAGTTGTAAATCGAGTGAAGTATATGGAGCAAACTATCAATGGTGTCAATATTTAGTAAGGTTAGCTTTTGCAACACGCCAGTTACAGAACACTTCTAGAACCATGCTTGCTAACAGTACGCAGCAACGGCTATTCTGTCAGTCTCGATCATAAGCTTGTCAAAGTATGACAAGTATTGAGAAGCTCTGAAAGGGGTTACTGACTGTCCGAAATACAACCCATATATCAGGGGCACCCAACGGATCGTTTCGGTGGAATATCTGTTCGAAAGACCTATAATCGCCTCTCAGATATTAGGTCTTAATATGGGAAAAGTAATGCCTTTTGTTTTCGGAAAGATAAAAATATCGTTCTGGGTACAAAAGGTCAGCTAGGATTTTCGAGAAAGGAAAATTCAGCTCATAAATTTGGGTAATAAGAATTCAATCCCTAAAATTTTCTGAAGTTTGAAAGTTCAGTTAACGAGCCTGATCCGAACAGATACATTTTTCTTTTGCGTTTAAAAATAAGTCATTAAACTGCACAAAAAGTTACAATTACTGACGTAAAAACGACGTTCCGACTCCTACAGGAAAATTTTGTTCGTTGGGTGCCCCTGATATATGCCGAATAATGAAACAGCTTCAAGCCTCCACTTCTGTACGTTGGCCGTTTTGTGGCGGTTTCTTGGTGTTGCGGATCACCAATGACGTCATCTTGGCCAGTTTATCACCAACCCTTTATACAACATCACCACATAAGTCGAGGCTATCAGAGACGACAAATTCTGTCCGGCCGACAAACCGACAGTTTTGTGACTTAATTATTCGAGGCCTCAGATAAGTGAACCGACAAACCGACAACCGACAAATTCTGTCGGCCGACAAACCGACAGTTTTTGACTTAAGTATTCGAGGCCTAGCTCAGATAAGTGAACCGACAAACCGACAACGACAATTCTGTCGGTTTGTCAGTACCGACAAATTCTGTCGGCCGACAAACCGACAGTTTTTGACTTAATTATTCGAGGCCTCAGATACGTGAACCGACAAACCGACAACCGACAAATTCTGTCGGTTTGTCAGTACCGACAAACCGACAGTTTTTTTGCTTCATTACCTGAAGCTTCAGATACTTGAACTGACGGAGGAGGGATGACACTGTTCTCACAAAGACACTTTGCGAAGTCCCTATTTGAAGAGGAGAGAGTGTTTGTTATGATACGTTAAGGGGGCCGGCTATTCATAGAGTTATTTTGTGTAGAGTTTAGGAGTTAGAGTTTAAACCAAAATCCTGAATTCAAGATTTTGGAACGCCGAAATCCTGAATTCAAGATTTCAGTTCGTGACCTTAGATGTACTCTGCTTCAAGTGCGTTTCTAACGCGCCCGGGCAATAAAGCTTATATGTTTTAATTATGAGGAGGATTTTCAGTCATAGTATAAAAAGGGTGACAGCGAATGAGGGCTCCATTACGATCAGTGTACCGATCAGTGTACCTTTACGGCCGGCCAAGTGGATTTTAGAATTTCGTCTGTCGTTGGCATTTGAGTTTCGGTATTTGGGTTTACGATTTCGGTTTTCGGCATTGTGAGTTTTCGATTTCAGTTTTCGGCAATTTGAGTTTTTTCGATCGTGTCGATTTCACTTTGTTACTAAAATGAGGAACTGTGGACCGCGGAACCCGCGGAGCCTATATGTTTTCTTTATCTCTCACACATCCACCCCTGAAAAAATAAATGTTGAAGGCAAAGCAAACAAACTGTCAAACATCGACTTGCTTGTAAACTGCCAATGTGGTGGGAAGTTGTGTTATTTATGCTAAATTCGTTTTCGTATGAAGGCCTTTCTTCTTAAAATAAACACTGACCATGTTCGAAAAGTGCTAAAATTGTCGATCGATCGGCCATGCTCTTTGGACTTCATTTTGGTCGGTCCTGGATAGAAGTATTATTGTATGGAAGAAGTGGGAACTTTTGCACAATGCCCCGTTTTAAAATGTGCATTTTTGAGCCTTTGGCGATAATTTTTTTCCTTCCCCGCCCCCTACCCCCACGCTCGCGCTTCGTGCTCAGTTCTAGTTCGCTCGCGGCTACAACGATCTGAGAAAATAGAGAGGTTTGTGAACAGTCTAAGTGGGTTTTCAAACAAAAAATATTTTAGTTTTCACTGTAAATTCCTTTTAAACAACCCCAAATTGTGTGCTTTTATGCCCTGGTGAAACGGCGCATGTATACCAAACCAGTGAATAGTGCTTTTCGCGCGTTCTGATTGGCTAGCTCGGAGGTGAATAGTCTTTGCAAATTCCTACCTGGAATCCTGAATACAGCAGTGTCTTTTAAAAAGCAAGAAGTCCCTGTAATTATTTCAAACCTGCCAACGATTTAGTTTTGTATTCGGATCGACTAATCTCGGTCTCACTACGCTTGAAATATTCTTGTTGCCGTATCATGATCAAGAACTGCCCAAATGCTGTGGCTTCTCCAAACTTTACTGCTTCTCCCCCCAGCAGCAGTAACATCAGACGGTGGATGCACTCACATGTGAGAAATAATTGAACTGGAATTACGAAAACGTCTTCGGTTAGGCAGCATCTTGACCATCTTGTTCCAGTTTATAATGGCACTTGCAGCTTCAACATCAGAGTTTCTCCGCAGGCAATAGAAACTGACAGAACTTGTAAAATACGAGAAAATAGAACTTGTCGCTTTTGGTCCATCAGTAAAAACGGAAAAAATAATAATTTTTCCCTTGAAATCGTCAAGTCCAACATACGAGACATGTTGATCGCCTGATGTTGTCATGTGACTTTTCCCGCGCTGTCCTTGGTCGCGCGTAGGGTTCCACTTTAAAGGATTTTTTCCGATTTTTTCGCGGTAAAATAAATTAATAATTTTGGAGCTAGCTATTTCACTGGTTTGGTATATACTAAAACAATTATTCACCTCAGTGGAGGTGAACAGTGGTGGATCGGCGAATAATTGTTAACTATCATCGACTATGCATTCATTTTGAACTTGTTCAAATTCTCCATGATAGTCGATGGATAGTTTTTCCTGTTTGACCACGCGGCGCATGATAGTTGATGATAGTTCAGGTGAGTTAAACTATCATCGACTATCATGCGCCGTTTGACCAGGGCTTAACAGATAAAGGGATCATCCTATTGATCGACAATTTTAGCACTTTTCGAAACATGTCTGTGTTCATGTCAAAAAGAAAGGCTTTCATACGAAACGAATTTAGCATAAATAACACAACTTCCCACCACATTGGCAGTTTACAAGCAAGTCGAATGTTTGACAGTTTGTTTGCTTTGCCTTCAACATTTATTTTTTCAGGGGTGATGTTGTGAGAGATAAAGAAAACATATAGGCTCCGCGGGTTCCGCGGTCCACAGTTCCTCATTTTAGTAACAAGTGAAATCGACACGATCGAAAAAACTCAAATTGCCGAACTGAAATCGAAAACTCAAATGCCGAAAACCGAAATCGTAAACCCAAATACCGAAACTCAAATGCCAACGACAGACGAAATTCTAAAATCCACTTGGCGGCCGTAAAGGTACACTGATTCGGTACACTGATCGTAATGGAGCCCTCATTTCGCTGTCACCCTTTTATACTATGACTGAAAATCCTCCTCATAATTAAACATATAAGCTTATTGCCGCGGCGCGTTAGAAACGCACTTGAAGCAGAGTACATCCTAAGGTCACGAACTGAAATCTTGAATTCAGGATTTTGGTTTAACTCTAACTCCACGCCCTAACTCTACACAAATAACTCTATGAATAGCCGGCCCCCTTAACGTATCATAACAACACTCTCTCCTCTTCAAATAGGGACTTTGCAAGTGTCTTTGTAAGAACAGTGGTCCAGTTCAAGTATCTGAAGCTTCAGGTAATGAAGCAAAAAACTGTCGGTTTGTCGGTACTGACAAACCGACAGAATTTGTCGGTTGTCGGTTTGTCGGTTCACGTATCTGAAGCCTCGAATAATTAAGTCAAAAACTGTCGGTTTGTGGCCGACAGAATTTTGTCGTAACTGACAACCGACAGAATTTGTCGGTTGTCGGTTTGTCGGTTCACTTTATCTGAGGCCTCGAATAATTAAGTCAAAAACTGTCGGTTTTGTCGGCCGACAGAATTTGTCGTACTGACAAACCGACAGAATTTGTCGTTGTCGAGTTTGTCGGTTCACGTATCTGAGGCCTCGAATAATTAAGTCAAAACTGTCGGTTTGGTCGGCCGACAGAATTTGTCGGTACTGACAAACCGACAGAATTTGTCGGTTGTCGGTTTGTCGGTTCTACGTATCTGAGGCCTCGATAATTAAGTCAAAAACTGTCGGTTTGTCGGCCGACAGAATTTGTCGTCTCTGAAGCCTCGACTTATGTGGTGATGTTGTATAAAGGGTTGGTGATAAACTGGCCAAGATGACGTCATTTGGTGATCCGCAACACACAAGAAACCGCCCCGTTTGTTGATGTAATGTGATAACAAATAGAGAAATAGAGGCCTCAGATCAGGGAACCGATCAGCGAAATCACTGATAGCAAGAGAGGATGTGTAAGAGAGAAGGATTCCCCCGTGAATCTATTAATAGTTTATGTGCCATGCTGTAAAAGTTATTTTTATTTCCTTATGATCGAGGTTCCGGACATCACTGTTACTCGAACTGACCAATCAGTAGCGCTCTTAAAATAGCTCAGCTTATCTTAAAAATAGATTTTCAAAAATTGTCATTGGAAGAGACGCCATATATGGGGGAATGCTTCTCTTAGATCATCCTCTCTTGGTGATAGTAAATATTAAAAAATAATGCGTTTTTAATTCTTCCCAGGATCAGGCGAATTGAGTTTGAGGCGGAGTTCACTCAGTTAGAGGCTAGCAGAGAATAAGCTCAGCGATGCGGATGTCTATTGCGCTCAATTTTGTGGTCGCATTATTGACTCTAGCGACTTCAACCCAGGCCGCAGGACAATGAAGTCATAACATCTCTGTATTCAAGCCTACAGGCACTGAGGGAGCAGAGTCCCAAAGTTACTTCAGTTCGTCATATGGGAAAGCCATGTTTGAACAAGTCTCTATGCTGGACTCCATGGCTTTAGCGAAGTGTTGGCGAAAGGCTTAGAAGCGAGTGATCAGCTCGCTTCTCTAGCTATGCAGTCCATTCTCGCTGATTTGCCGTTAGAGTACCAAGCAGCCGGTGGTCCTCCTGAAACTAATGCAGTCCGACAGTATCTTTATTTCAAAGACACTATTGTTGCGGTACAGAAGAACTTGGACAACGGTATCACCAAGGCATAAAACAGAAGCTCGCGCAGTTTCAACAGTCCAGTACAAAGACGGATGAGGATAAACAAAGAGTACAGGAAGAGATCAGAGCCAGTGTTTCAGACCAAGGT
The DNA here is from genome assembly GCA_029204205.1 of Desmophyllum pertusum. Classification (NCBI taxonomy): domain Eukaryota; kingdom Metazoa; phylum Cnidaria; class Anthozoa; order Scleractinia; family Caryophylliidae; genus Desmophyllum; species Desmophyllum pertusum. The sequence continues at coordinate 9,906 of MU826078.1, read as the reverse complement.
AAACTGGCTTCTGGCCAAATTCAAAATAATTAACTCTGGGGAAGAGGTATGAGAGTCCACCCAATTAAAGGGGCGAGTGTCACCAAGATTTAGTACTATTTAAACATCCTAGCAGAAGTGTTTGTATCAATGGAAATCCACTAATAGTGGACTATACTAGTACAGAAAAACTCGGCCTTTAAAACATTTTATATGACTAAGGACCGGTAGGAAGGAAGTGGAATGAAACTTGAAAAAGTCGGGCCGACGTTCAGTCACGTTTTACGGTACCGTGTTTCTTGGGAAAAATAGCTCAAAATCAATGATACTGGTTTGTTCCCACCTCAGGAGAATGAATTGATGTCTTTCTTGTTTTTTTCAGGAGCCATTTTGCGCATCAGCGAGTGTACCTTGCACAATTCAAGCGTAGTTTTACACACAAAACGTGGGAGAATTCTCGTGATACTGCCCCTTTAACGCTATTAAAGTCTTTATCTAGGATTTCTGTCCATGTACACTTCTTTTATCAAAGTTCTGCATCAGAATCACTATGTAAGATTTTTTTTTCCTTTTTAATAGATACTGCCAGACAAAACATTTTTCGACCGCTTTGGAAAGCTGATTTTGAACGACTCCAACAACTAGCCGAGACTAGTAGGCCATCTCCTAAGAAAGTCAGAGTTTGGCATGTCTATGGCAAAGCCAAATTCTTTGTGAAGAGGTTAAATTTTCCCGCCCAAATTGAGAATCGGACCTGTCTCGGACATTCTCGGTATCGTTGTCAGTGGAATGGGCCTGTACGATGCAATTAAAAACAAGAACACCATGGGGATGGTAAACAGTGTTCTTGGTATTGTTGGTAGTGTTGTCGCCTTGAGTTTTGTTCTCTGCCACCTTGATAACAGGCCTGCAGGTATATCATCAACTATAAGCGCGTTTGGCAGGCGTCGCTTTCCTTTATAGCCCCGCTTATTGTCCAGACTGTTCTGGCCAACAAATTTGGCCCTTGAAACGGCGAACAAGTTGACGGAGATCTCGCGCAATGACTTACAAGGTTACCCAACACCAGTTGGGGAAATTCACAAGAGTCAGGGGCCACGTAGGTGAGTGGTTTAGAATAAGGGGATGACGTCAGTGGAGTTACTCCATACTGTCTTGCCCACGGAAACTTGCACGTGTGGGTAACTTTAAGGTTAATCGAGTAGGACTACGACTTGACCTGAAGTTTTTCAGCAGAAATGATATATCCCAGAAAGCGTTCTCATTCAGTACTCCTTGTGAGCAACTATAATTAATTGACGCGGTTGGGTTGTTTGAAGATTACACGATGAACGTTTATGCTAAGTATGAGCTTACCTACCTTTCGAAATCCTGTTTGTCTTGTTTTCGCCACTACATTTTTTGCAGAAACTCGTAGTAACGACGGCGCCACGTTTTCCCACAATTCTTTCAACCAAATCAGTCAACCGAAAACAGTTTGTTTCCCAATCACCATCACCGTCATCAGTTCTTGTCGCATAAGGCTTTAGTTTTTCCCAATAGAACACGCAAAATCTCATCCAATTGGGACTCTTCAATCAACCAAATCAACCAAATCACCAAAACCAGTTGCGGTTGAAACGGTTGGTCCCAATAGAACATCACCTAAATGTCTCATTGTAAGCTACGCATTTCTCTTACATTTCATCTTTACACACAGGTTTCTAAATGCATCTTCGTAATTCCTTTGTGCCCTAGGGACATAATATATTCTCTTTTTCTTTTTCTTTTTCTTTTTCTTTTTCTTTTCTTTTTCTTTTTCTTTTCTTCTTCTTTCTTCCTTCTTCTTCTTTCTTCTTCTTTTTCTTCTTCTTCTTTTTCTCTTCTTCTTTCTTCTTCTTTTGATATGATGGCCGTGTCAAAAGGCACACGAGTCATAAAAATAACTAAGGATGCCTATGACATCCCTCGGGACGAATTTTTGTCTTCTGTTCATATATGTATTTTTGTTTTCCAGTTTTGGTTGGATGTATCAGGTCAATTCTGGTGTGCTAGTCGAGAGAATGATTCAGCCGAACACTCCCATCAAATTCTCGCAGCCGACTTGCCACCACGCCTGGAACCACTCCATGCGATCCAAAGACAACAGACTACAAAGAGAAACGCTATTTGGCACTCGGACGACAACGAAAATCTACGTACACCAAACATGAGTTTAAGTTGGACTTCCCTTATGACTTTTTAGGCATTCCAACTGAATCCAAGTTCTGTGGTAATACTATCAATGTCAACACAGTGTGTCTTTCCGACAGTATATTGAATTCCTCGGAGAAAATACCGCAGCGATCGTGGTCGGACTGGTTGGAAACTACCAGCGGAACGTCGAGATTGACACAAGGACGGTACCTCAGTATAATGATGTGGATCTTAATCAATGGCGCGCCAAAGACCAAAGTGTGAAACGTGGAAGAGAGCGAAGCCAACTAGATTGAAACTCAAGATATCAAGTGTGAACGAAGAGTGATAGAATCAGTATCGATGAATTGGCTCAGTTGAGTCCACAAAATGGAAAGGTAACAATCAACACTGGCGCTGGTAAAGATGTGTTGTCCATCAACGCCATGATTGGCAAAGTAGACAGCAACAAGGGGACTACCTGGTAGCAGATTTGGGAGCAGATGGAAACATGCTGTCCATGGGAGCTGCTCTCGGTATAGGAGCAAAACGTGGAAGTCTCATGGCCGGAGTCGTGTTCGACAATGCCGGGGGAGATGGAAAAGTCTTGCTTCCGTAAAGAGGATTTTCGGTCTATGAGATGCGTGGGCAATGTTAGACAAGTGACCATCTTCAAAGGCTCCAGGTAAGCACGCCATATGTTGGTCTGGCTCATGATAGTAGGCTATATGAAGCGGGTCTCTACCCGGGGTCTCTCCATCATAGAGATCGGATAGAGGAGCCACGCAGTTGGCTCATCCGTCAGTTCCTCTGCTTAACTCCAGTTTTTTGCATGCTGTAGCATGAAGCAACTAGGAGTATTGCTGCTCCCCTGGTTAAGATGCTAGGCAAACGCCCGTGATTAACCGCAGTATTTATGTCAGAGAGACCCGCCACAACGATACTCGTTTATGGCCATGGAGAGAGGCACTGTGAGAGTAAAGTGCCAGATTGTCCACTTAGAAAACAACACCAAATCATGGACCACTGCGCCTCCTTTCAAACAAGAACTCGAAAATCCAACCACTTTCTTCGGAACATGTCTTTGTAAGTGTTAATAACAGTAACTACTCTTTGTTTTTGTACCGAGGACTTCATGATACAGTTGTCATTGGAGGCAAGGGACCATTTACTATCATACAGAACGCGGGAGCGAATGAATACGTTTTTCACATGTCAGATTTTTAGCGGACAAGACGCCAGGTAAGCAGAACTACACCGGTTGCAATTGTTTATGTTCATAATACTTTGATCAAGTTAATAGGGGGATTAAAAACCGCAACGACGACGATAACGACGAAGTTTCAAGGCAATTAGAGTGGAAAGCATATATTATATTTCATATATTTATTCTCATATCTGTTCTCGGTGTTTGGAAATCGATGAAACACTGTCTCTCGTGTTTGATATATTATCGATATATTACGTCTCATTGAGGAAGGAACAATAACAGCTGACCTAACCCCACTATCAATATCACCACCACCACTACCACTAGTTTACTACCACTACGTGCGGTATCACACAAAACATGAGTATATCGACGTGTTTTCGACGAAGGTACGCCATATTGGTGTCCCATGGCTGTCACGGCCTTTGTCATTTGATTCCGCACAGGACTGAGTGAAAACGCTCTATTTGTCTGTTTATATTTAACACAGGTCAACCAACCCGCTTCGAGATCATGGACGTCAGCGGTAATCGCCCGATCATCAATATTCGCCAGGATCCTAGCAACCGTGTGACGCACGAAACTAACGAGAATGACGTCATCAAGTTGAAAGCCAGCGACGATGAAGTTGTTGTGGAGATACGTGTCACAGGATATGCGACTGATGTCGACATACTATGAGGATAAGGGAGAATATATATTACAGTAAAGGAAATTATTACAAATTAATACCTAAGCGCCAATTATAAGAACATAAATTTTACGGTGTGGGATTGAAAAGGCTGCGAAAGGTAAAATATTGTACTGCTAGCAACAGTGATCATTACAACTCTACAAAACGTATTTGTCGTTGTTTTATTGTTTTCTTATATAAAATAAACAAGATACTGCACGCGCTCTGATTGGCTCAAACTGCATTTACCATAATTCTATGTAAACATAGAACATTGCTTCGTGCTTTTATTTCATAAAAACAATAGAAAACGTTTTCCCTGTGTTTCCATAGATTTATGGTAACACGTCGTGAAAGTTTGGAGAACTCGAAATTGCTGTGGAAACACTCCATGTACTCACCTGCGGTGGCTCGTGTTTCCACAGCATTTCTCGTTCTCCCCCTGACTTCACTCGCGTTACCAGAACTCTATGGAAACACGGAAAACGTTTTCTATTTGGTTTTCAGAATATAGCAGCTCGTAGTAAATATTCTTTAAAAAATGCTTTCTGTAACTTTTGTAAAGAAAGAAAACCCGACGGAAATCGAGCCTACCGATCGTTCGCATGCGAGCATTCACGAGTTAAAAATTGTCATTGCGAGCGACAGCTGCGAACGAAGAAATTTTGCATCCGGGGACTGTCCCCGGGAATTGAAATCCAAGATGGCGCGGTGACGGCGAAGTTGAACCGGTGAAAATACGGGGAAAAATAGACGTGTTTTCACGTTTCTAGATCCTCGTGTACGTATACATGGGTACACAAACAGAATAGAGATTTCTCGGAGTACAGAAAAAAAAGTCCGCTTTTGCAATTTCCTTCCAAGAATGGAGTGAAAATTATTCACGTGACCCGCCGGGACTTTCCCGGTAATCGCACTTCCGCCTTTGTGCAAGTTTCGTTTTCGACCACGAGTGATTGAGGTTGCATCTAAAGCGACAACATTGCTTTGAATCGATGTGTTATATAAAATAGTAAACGAAGGCGGTATATTTATCTCTTTTGGTAAGTACTTTTAAAACATTTTTGTTACACTGTAACTACTGTACTGTAGTACGACGTCGTACATGTACGTATGCAGTGTGCTTTCATTTTAACTTTTAAGTGTGTGAAAACACCCAAGGTTGTGACTATTCAAATTGCAAGTGAAAACTACAGTATTATACATTACATACATGTACAGTGGAACCCGGTTAATACGGACACCAAGGGGACACGCTAAAGTGTCCGTATTAACCGGATGTCCGTATTAAGCGGGCTCTCAGAATAAACGTCACGGACACATGTAGCAGGCAAAAGACGTCAAAGAGGAAGTAAGGCTACAAGCAATGACTGCAGTAAAAGGCCAAGGAAGTGAAACTTTTGTGTGAACAGAGAACTTTAAGGATCTTTAAGGTCTACAACGGTCAAACATCGGAAGAAGACAGTTGTCAAACACGTCACGTTATTGTGCTACTGTTTTAGTAATAAAATCGCAATAACCTGTAGTCAAGCTTTCATTTTCTAACAGGATTTAATCGTGAAAAATGAAAATATTGAGTGCACAGATAACCAGTGTCCGTAAAGCGAGGTTAACTTTGTATGAGAGCGTGTCACTTGGGTCACGTTGTCCGTATTAACCGGTGTCCGCATTAAGCGGGTTAATATAAGAGAAAATATATGAGCTTTTTGTTGGGACAAACAAAACTGTCCGTAATAAGCAGGTGTCCATATTAAGCGGGTGTCCGTAAAGCTGGGTTCCACTGTAGCTGAACATTTAATACCTCAATGTAGAGTGACTGGTCGACCATGCATTCAAAATGAAAGCTGTTGAGCAGTACTTTCATGCATGTAGTACTGTTTGTTCCTTGATATTTTGCACGAAATTTGACCGTTTTTAGTTTTGATGTGTGTACTTTGTGTTGTGAGAGTTGTTGAGCCTATGATTTTGCCAGGCAGCCCCTGGTACTACAGTCGAACCACCCGTAAGCGGACACCCTTGGGACCAGAAGAAGTGTCCGTCCGCCTTATGGGAGGTTAAAAATGTAGTGTTTGTATGTACAGTAGCTGGGAACATGACCAAGTGTCCGCTTATGAGAGGTGTCTGCCTACGGGAGGTGTCCGTTAGCGGAGATTTGACTGTATATTTTAGTCATATAAGAGGCCGTCAACATAATTATTGGCCATTTTCACACTAGAAGACGGATGTGTGTGTTTGGACGAACACGTGTGTGCATGTTTGAACAAACAAGTCGTCCTCTCAGACGGACAAATCGTCTTAGTGTGAAAACGAGAACGGACATGATTTTGGACGTAAAAGTCGTCTGATTTTGTCTGAACAAATGGTCGTATCTCGGTCTCAAAGGGGAGTGGGACTAGCAAAATGAGTGTTGGTTTGTGGGTAAAAATGACACCCACGAAGGCACATGCAAGGTAACCAAGCCCGTGGTTAGTTCCAGGATCGTCTGTTTGTCCATCATCTTGACATGAATTTATGACAACTTATTGACTTATCCATCTAGTTTTACGTAATAATAATACTTTATTCAAATATAATTAATATAAAATATAATTTCACACTAAGACAAATAAATCGTCTGATGACTCATTGACTTGTCTGTCCAGACGATTTTGTCTTTCTTCTTGCTTAACCTTGTGATGTTCCACTAGACATTTAGAGGGGGTGGGGGGTGGGTAAGGAGAAAGTTTGGGAGAATGTAAACCCTTGCCTGGGACTCAAGTTTACATAAATTTTCAAATTCTCTCCAATTGGCTATGTAAACATGCCATTTTCTATTTTTTAAATTATTATACAATAAACATGTGTGCTAACTGTCGTTTCAACATTAACATTATTTTCATTTATCATGCAGATGCTCCAAGTGAATATGGCTGCAAATCTAGCACTTTTGATTGGTCCAAGCTATGCCAATTGATCTGCCATACTTATGTGGCCCCTTGGAAGGTGTTGAAAATGATCTTCAGTTGATGAAAGATATGCTATGTAGGAACGGATTCCTTGCTGAAAAACATCAAGGTTTGTAAAAAAAATTAGTTAAGTCAGATCAACAGATCATGTATGCCCATCAGCGTGCAGCGTGTAAGGAGGACAGGGAGGTCTGAACTTCCCGCTTGTACTGTACTCCCAGTTTCCACTCCTTCTGTTGTGATTTCTGCCTCTAAATTAGTGCAATGTTTCCTATGCTTCCCGTCCTCTCTTCTCCCACCCTCCATAGACTTCCCGCCCCTCTTTACCCCCGGGTTTCTGCCCCCCCCTGTTCCCCCACAACTGTGTGTCATACAATGTAGGAACAGTTAAGTCTGTTCCCCTCACCTGCAAGTGGTCGCCATTGCGCCAAAAAATTTGATCAGTGTTTGTGGACGTTCCACTTGGGTGTTTTGTGGCATGCCATGCATGCAAAGGGCTTGTGACTGTTGCCCTTTGCTTGCATTAATGTTTCCTATGATGCCTAGATAATAATTTCATGTAGCAGTGTTACTGAGATTTGAACTGCATTACATGTACAATATAAATTACCGTAATGATTCATGATTCGATTTAGCGCCCTCCTTCCAATAAGCGCCCCCTTTCGAATAAGCGCCCCCCTTCGAATGTGTTTTTGTTAATAAGCACCCCTATTCTAATATTACTAGTAGTAATCACAGATTAAGAGAGTGCGTTCGACGGGTTAATCTCAAACAGCTAAAGGATGGTTCTGTATATTAGTGGTCATGAACGAACTTAGAGCATTTGCTTTCTGCTGATCAATATGAAAGGTGTTTGGTCTTGGTTAACTTGTCGAAGAAGCAATGCCTAAATGGAGGGTAGGTGCCGATTGTGAGGAACGTGGGCAAAAGACAAATGAACATGAGCAGAAATGCAAATGAGGAGGTAACCATAGGCAACCTCGCACAGGTCAACCCCCCCTGGCACCTGTCACACTGATGTCTCAGTGGAGAATAAAAGGAAAAGGACTTACCAGATCCCAAAATACTGACTACGGACCAAGAGGTGGGTGGGTGGCGCAAACAAAAGGCAAAATACCAGCCGAGGTAAATCGCACAAGCAAGCCACGATGGCAACTCTTCTTGGAAACAACTCAAACTGCGCATGTATCAATAGATAACCCGCTGACCAACAGAATCTTCCAGTTAACTACCATTTGTCAATATGCAAGTGCAGCCCAGTGTGCCCCCCCCCCCCCCCCCCCCCCCCACACACACACACACACACACACATCCACTCTGTTTACTTTGTCTTCCTGTGGTTGAAAGCTAATAATTATTGATAGTGAATGTCTGGGAGATGGCCATCCGCAGTAAATAACACCAACAAATTCATTATATTATAGGGGCACAAATTGCAACAGTGACATTTATTGAAATTTCTTGAGATAAATTCAAAACGGTATTACATGTAAAAACATGCATGGTGTATACATAATAATCCAAATTTGATGCTTTTCTTAAAAATAACATTCTAACAAATTGGGAATTTTTAGCAACTTGACACATCATGCAAGAAATAACAGTATGATTTGTTGATAAATTTATATAGAAATACACCATCCACTTGTTCCATTGTTTTTAATCAGGGCCTGAAAAAAAAGGTACCAATGGATTTAACTCACATTTAAAGCTTGAACAGGAGTGTGTGCACCACCCATAGTATTGAATTTGCCAGTTAATATAATTATAAGCTTTTGCTTGCGTTAATTTCGCTCGATCGAACTGGGCTGATTCGGTCTTAAATCTTGATTTCTACAAGCTACATGTAGCTTGTATATTAAGTTAATTTGTTTTGAAACGAGCTACATATATTTTCATTTGCCATGGCCGAGTAAAACGACTGCGAGTTATGACCACAAATCACGGTCACATGGCTCAATAATAAGCCTGCAATATGAATAACTCGGTTTGTGTTTTTCTGTGCTTCGGGACAACACTGAAACTGCAACCGCAGAACTATACAAGCACCAGGAGTCGTACACATTAATTTCTCTCAGACGTCGATAAATTGTTGAATAACATTACGTCCTATTGAAAATGGATATTCAATGTACTAACTTACCGATTTGAGCGAAAAACCCGCACGAGTATCGCCACAAAACAACACGAACAGCAAACGCACGACAACGCAGTCACTGCTTCATGTACGTTAAAGGAAAAGTGGAGCTCGTTACCAGTTCCCGGCCGAGTACCCCTGCCCAAAATGATAGGGGTGGACGATTTTCGAACGCCAGTCTTCACAGAAATCTCAAAATTTCCTGGGTGCACAGGTACACAGGTCGACGACACGTCAGATTAGGATGCGTTCTCGTTCCTCGAACGCAATAATATTACAGCGCCGTCGACAGAGTACACTGAGATCAACCGAGGCTCATATTCCTTTAATTGGCTCACATACGTAATGCTGCATTACAAAAACAGTGGTCTTCGTCTGAGTTTCTCAACTAATATGTCCATGTGAGTGCACAATTCCTTCAAATGAATGATCTCTTCTTCAAATTTTGTGGCCATTGTTTTGTTTTGAACATTCGGTGTTTCTCAAAAAGAAATAAGCGCCCTGTCCCGAATAAGCGCTCTGTCTCGAATAAGCGCCCTCCCTTGAGGTACCAAAAGTAAATAAGTGCCCCGGGCGCTAAATCGAATCATTACGGTACTGAGCATATAAAAATTCTTCAGTTTTTCTATAATCTTTTACATGTACTGTAGGTTCTTGAGGGTCAGGTGGCATCACGTGAGAATTATCTTTAGCTCCTTAGAAGAAGTGACATGCCAGGCAGTGCAGGGATCAGTTGTAGTGATACACTTTAGTGGTCACGGCTATGTCTACCTAGGTCGAGATGGAATTTCATGATACCATGTCAGAT
>MU826077.1:0-17630 GCA_029204205.1 Desmophyllum pertusum | reverse complement strand
GGAACATGGACTATCCCAGGCCTTATTTATTGATGCTCTCGACAAGAATATCGCCCAAGCACGTAATCTTCACTCTTCCTTCCACTCCACTTCTTTAACACCCCAACTGTGAACTCTGTGACATACGGTCAACATGCTTTCTCCAACTCTAGCACCTGCACTATGGAAACCTCTTCCGAATACTTTAAAAAATGCTGCTTTTTTTGCCAACTTTTATAAAAACTGCTCTCTAAAAGTTTTGAAACAATGATTTTTTAAAATGATTTTATTTATTATTATACTTGCTACTGTAAGCGCATTGAGTTTTTTAAATGCGCCGATTAAAACCATCATATTATCATTATCATTATTAACATACAACAGTGTCACAATTGATGGAGATCGCTGGTGCTGGTGAAAGATGAAGAGCAAGTAGGGCAGAATGTTAGTCTGACCCCTCCTAAGAAGCTCCTCAGCATCAAATTGCTGAGGCAGCATTAAGATTTTCAATTGAAAAGAGGGGCCAGACTGGCATTAAATAAAAGTAGGTAGGTTAAGAAGCACTTCCATCTAATATTGCCTCTTGACAGGAATGTTGATGAAAGTGGTCCATTCGCGGAAAACTGGAGTCATTCATACCGTTCACTGCCCGGGGTCATTACAAGCCTCTAGCAAATATTGATGGATTCTACACCACGCCATATGCATTCCAAATACCAGATTTGCACATAGTGATTTGCACATGAACTCATTAGTGCCAGATACATTAATTTTTCTAAAACATAAATGTTTGCTATTTGCTCGTAACAGCTGTATTGAGCCCCACCCGCCCCTCTCTCTTTTGCCCCGCCCCTGAGTCCTAGTAACTTATTTCAAACTTTCGTTTTGAAGGTTATTACCGCATCTGATTGTGACCTGAAAGCTTAACATTTTCACATTTTGGGTATCTGGTTGCAAATTCCAAATTTAATGCCGACTCTCTCTCCTCCAAAAAGGCGGGTTAATAGAGCTGTTTGATGGTACATTAATTCCTAAAATTCTTTATCCTTCCATTTTTCCGAATTGATTTTTCTCTTCTAAGGGTCATTAGATCCTTTTTTAACGAGTGACATGCTTTAAGCATGAATGAACTTATAGCGCATAGCGGACAAATTTCACCACTCAATCCCTCGGTCCAATGGTCACCAGGTTGTAAACATTAATGTAAGCGTATTACGGTAATTTATGCATTACCAGTAAAACAAAATGGCGTCCTGCGTGCGGATCTCTTCTATTTTTTCAACACGGTATTTTCACTCCTTCAACAATTACAATTAGACACCTTTTTGGAGTTCGAAATTGAAAGACAAAGATAACCCTAAAATAATACTCGACCGCCCAAAGAGGGAGATCATTTTAGAATAATAAAAGTGAGCCAAAACGTTTGAAGTTCTTTCGATCGATTCAAGCAGCTTGATCAAGCGCTCAAGCTGTCGAAACTTTTAAAAACTAATGACTGCGGACCTATTTCAAGACTTAGGGAAAAACACTTAAGTATGTTTTAATGTTGTATCTCTCTGTTATACCCAAGTGTTATGAATAAAATGTAAATTTAATCTGAAATTCATTCTATATTTTCATTTTGTAGCTTCTACTAAACGTGAATTATATTATTTTTCTTTTGTTTGCATCTGAACCTATAAAAATAGTGTCTGCAATGCAGTATGTGTGGGGGCTTCTATTTTTGAGTTTGGACTTCTTAAGTTGATAATTTTGAATCATTGATCAAAACTATCATTCTTCAAATCTACTAGAATTCCTTTTTGTGAAGTTAATTTCGTACATTCATCACAGTTTTTTACAGTATCCAAGTTCAAGTTGGGTTCCCTAACAATTTAAGCACTCTTTTTATAACAGCTTGGAAGTTATGATTTTTTTATTGTAACTTCACTAGTCCTGAATTAAGGAGTCAGGGGTTTCAATTCATAAAAAAACTAATTTTTTTAAGTAAGAGAGCGGACTTACCATGGTGGAATAGGCGACTGTGACCAATTAAGGGGCCCCCATGAGGCCCCTCTTAGGTACTAGGGGGTCTGGAGGCATGCCCCCCATGGTAAAATGTTAGGATACATGTAACAGTGTTCTTTTGGGTTACTTTGATTGCTCAAAGGACAACAAACATTTTTTGTTTAGTTGTATTCTCTGTGAAACAATGTTTCCACATTAGGTTGACTATCACTGATTGTAGACACCTTTGATTTGCGTAAAAAGAACATACCCCTGTTCTGTTAAGCTAAGACAACTGTAAATTATGATACAAGGTTTTTAAGCCCCTTCAATGCTGAGCAAAGTACATTCCCCGCAAATGAATGGGGCATCCATGTAAATCCCTTGATAGAGAGTCAAACATTTTGAAACTTTGGTTTGTGAATTTCTATAAACTGCAACTGTATTAACTCATTGGCGCCCGTGCCGCCTCAAACCGGCTTTGCGGCAAACCACCCCGAAATACCCGTGCCGCCTCAAACTGGCCGTAAATAACACGTGTTGACAAATGCACTTGCCCTCCCTCCCTGGATAGTTTTTGATTCCCCTATTGTTCTATTGTTTTAGAGGACAAATAAACCAATCAAAATCCGTCTTTTGTGCAGATTTTTAGAGAACTCTAGGGGTAGTAGAAAGAGGGTTTTTCGTCTTGATGTCGCACGGATCAAATGAACTAGAAAAGTATGGCGCGCCTTGTATGTCTTGGCACGAATGTACAAACTTTCAGGGCCTTGTTTTCATTTCTTAACACGAAAAATTATCTCTTTGAAGCTGAAAATGAAAAGGAGAAACACCAATTAATTTCTAAATGGCTTCAAAACGGATGATCACCGAGTACAGACTGAAGAAACCTTGCTGGAGAAGAATTTATACTCTCCTTCGGCGGCCGGGAATTGCGAAGACATCGAGCGGCCGCTTCAAAACAAATATTCAGACTAATTATGGATCTTCTCAAGACTTCTAAAAGCGAAATGGTAATGTACTTTATTTCTTTGAATGTGGATGGAATTAGTGGAAGGATATTTAAAGTGATCGATTTATTAAATGACTACAAAAGTCATTGCTAAAAATCAAAAACTTTTGCAACGAAATTGACAGCGAATTGAACGGCGGCGTGTCGGCGGCTCCATGTTTTGGAAATTAAAATATTTTTACGCTTTTTAATTCGTTTCTTGGCTTCGGCCTCAATGAAAATTAATATCAAACAGTCTCTTTCAAGTTTCTTTCATTTGTTCACCTTTAACGGGGAATTTTAGGTTTTCAAATGAACAACAAATCTTGAGTCTCGCACGAGGTGTTATTTGATCTGCGTATTTACGGCGAGTTTATCGCCTTTGTTTATTTAGCTTCTAAATTTGTTTTATTCGAAATTTATTTTCGGGAAGTGACCACACTATTTCAGAAAATAATTCTGAATGGTTTTATTAATAATACCACGGAGAGAAAAGGAGAAATTCTAAGTGTTTTTTTAGCCGTATAAATTATTTAGTTTCGACGCCGCGGCAACTCGCAATCAGTTTTGTCATCTCGAATTACCGCTTTTTGCACGAAGATTTAATACCTCCGTTAATACAAAGCCGTTGAATTAACGAAAGTTCAAGTTGAACAAAATAAAAAAACGACTTTTTACCAGAGTATTTAGAGATATTCTTATCTTTTGTGCAAAGTCTTTCACTTTGTGCTTTCGTGAGTTTCTAAAATGGCGTGCGGTTATGTGAATAAAATTTTATCGCTGTTTTCAAAGTTTTGTAATGAGATATATTTATTCAGGCCGATGACCTTTTGTAGTTATAAATTGTTCTTTCAACTTGTCTAGTTGGAATAAAAGTGTACTAAAGAAGCTAATTATCTGTCTGTATTTACTGCGCATATGGTTTATTTTTTCAGTTCACACATTTCGGTCAAATGCCGTAAAATCTCCAGGTATTTAGGGGTAGATGCGCGCTTAAAGTCTCCAGGCGCCAATGGGTTAAAGCCAATAGTTAGCAATCTGCAACTGTATTAAAAACAACAATAATTATTGTAGTTAAACAAGCTTCATGTAATGAATCACTGTACTGTAATGTATACACTTTGTAAAAAATTGAAACAATGCCTGGCACATCACTTAAAAGCAAATAATCATTTGTTCGCACAGAATATCTTATAGAAGTGCACAGGTTATTTCCAATAACCAAAATATTATTCAATGTGGAAGAAGTCCACAAATTAATATCTTCTGTATGATGGTAAATAATAGCAGTAAGTGACATTGCTACACGTTGCTTTAATACCAGCATTTTCTTCAAAGAGTGATTCATTTCCTTGACTGTAGTCAGCACATACTGTTGTTGCTGGGTCAATGGCATCAAATATCGTAGGGCCTGGATTTTCCTCCACATCATTTGCTTGTCTTATAATCAATGGAATATAAATATTGTATAAATAATTTGTGTGAACCAAAACTTCACTTCGTTCCACATTTTGTATTCTCCAACAACTTGTTTCAGCATTTGTAAGTAAAACACGTTCAAATAAAACATCATAAACATCATGTTCCAAAATCGTCCTCTCATACGTTGTAAGACAACCTTTGTTTTAACAAAGTTGTCATGACTGCCGATCTTGGACCGATATTGTTCAACTGACATCCCATAGTCTTTTGAATCTCCAGCTACAGTTTTTAAAATATAGGTGACTGAGCAAGTGAAATATGACTCAGTTTTCTTTTCAGTGTTTATATCAGGCTGTATCAGTATTGCTTTTCAGTGGCTATTTCAGTAATATCAAGTGCTTCTTCAGTGAGAAACAAGCCGAGTGAATATTGGCTTGCGTAAGCGTAAAAGCTTCTCTTGAATTGAAGTGTACAGACTTTCAGCACAGACTTTCAGCCAAACAAAATGTTGGCTAGTGTGACTTCGAGAGCTGCTGTGAAAAAAAAAACGACGACTAACTACAGGGAACAGCTGAATTAAAATGTCAAAAACAACAATAACATGATGCCTTTTTTTCCCTAACGCAAACGCAGCAAGATTTACGAGACATGAAAACAAATTGATACGGTAAAGTACAAAAGAACAAGCAATAACTTACCTTGGAAACTACAACGAAAATGAACGCCGTCAAATTCTATCAGAACAGAAAAGGAAACCACACGAATTAATACGCCAAGATGGCCGATAATTTTCCACTCCACTCAAACACAACCTGGTTCCCAGGCTCTCGCTCCAAGACCACGTGACACGTGATCAAGTCTCGTAAACCCAGAATCTCGTAAACCCACAGAAAAATTTGTAAACCCACAGATAAATTCCACCGATCATCCCATAGTGCGGGCAAGCCCCCACAAAAACCCTTCAATGCTTTTTTTCCAGCGTATATATTTAAAGCGAACTGATATTAGTACCTGTGTTTCTCATACTTGCGAGAGAGAGAGAAAAAAAAACATGTCTCCACCGGGATTCGATCTCGTGACCTTCGATACCTAAAAGATGATGCAAGATTCCTTTTTTGACTCACGGGGGACACACACGGGAGCAACAGGAGCCCTGTGCTTTTGCTCCGCTGATCGAATGAACGACTATCGCGGGCTCAAATGAGATTCACCAAGACACAGAGGACACTGAGTTGCTGTTGTTTTGAGCTGGAAGTGGCTTGACTTACTCACCAAATGACTGGTTTCAGTGGCTATGTTCACCTTTTCTATTCATGGATCTATTTAGACGCTCGACAGTGTTTTTTGCTCACCCTCCATATTTCCTTGGCGTCGGCGAATGGACTCGCATCGTTTGTTGAGTTATCATATGCATGTATGTTATTTTGGTTGCATGAATGGTTGAAATAATTTTAAAATATTATTATCGGAACAAGGAAGCGTTGCGTGATGGGGGACAAAAAAATAAGATTTACCTTTTATTTTCATAGCATCTCAATATGTTTTTTTTAATAGGAAAGCAAACCCATTTTTCATAATTTAACTGTAGCTAATTTTAGTCCAAGAATTGCAACTTCATAGATAACTGAAGTATTTTTCTGTCCAAGAGTTTCGTGTATGACAGAACTGAAGACGAATGAATGTTTACATATAAAATTAATTTTATATTGTGCGTGCAAAGCACAGACTACACAAACAAGATCAGAATGTTTTGAAATGATTGAAATATTTTATTTCACAAACAGCAACTTGCTTTAAAATAAAACTCAAA
This sequence comes from Desmophyllum pertusum, assembly GCA_029204205.1. NCBI lineage: Eukaryota > Metazoa > Cnidaria > Anthozoa > Scleractinia > Caryophylliidae > Desmophyllum > Desmophyllum pertusum. Next base: position 11,442 of record MU826077.1, on the reverse strand, counting down.
CCAGTTCGAACATATTGGCCGAATATTTAAACGACGTTTAAAAAGTTAGTCAATGAGGTCTAAATAAACTTATAAGCAGGTCAGTCTATTAAAGTCGCTAAATGTTTTTTTAGTCTGTGTTTCTATACACCTTCTAAACACAGGGTTCTACTGTATGGTTAATTATATTTAGGTTTCGCCAGTCAGTTAAAAAATCGTATTAGGCCATGGTTTTTGTGTCAAAACCCCCTGTGTAAAACCGTTGTTTTTAAAAAATATTCGGCCAATAAAAAGTTGGCGATTGTATTGAATATCAGTGATTCAAGAACTTTTCGTTTGAGTTTCCCTCCCCACCAATACTGATTTGGACGTTGGAATACGAAATACAAACCGGCTTGGCGTGAATGCCGCGGCCGGAAATATAATTGTTCGGTTATAGAGAAAATAAATCATTTCCTCAAATCCCTATTGAGTCAGACTCAAAACTCGCCTCGATTCTCAAAAACATCGAGGACGAGACGGGTTTCAACTTACAATTTACCTCGGTTCTACATTACCTTACCGCACCGGTACTACTGCATATTTCTATGTTAATTTATATTATTTACTTTTTCCATTCCACGAGTTGGCACATAATGCCTTTGATTTGCTTCTTCAGCATCTGTATCGCGGCACATGTACCGTGTTTCCTTGAATGATTATTGCCGGCCCTCGAAATAATCCCCCCGCTTATGATGAAAATACAGTAGAACCCGGTTTAGATACGGACACCAAAGGGAAATGAAAACATAGTGTCCCGTATTATCCGGGTGTCCGTATTAAGCAGGCTGATATAAGAGAAAATATTGTGTCGCCGTGACGAACAAAACTTTCCCCTAATAAGCAGGTGTCTGTATTAATGGGTGTCCATAAAGCGGGGTTCCACTGAATTTGAAATTCACCTCCGCCAAATAATCGCCCCCCTCCCCTTTATTTCACCCCTTCCTGTCAAGTTAAAAATTGACATCTTGGATAGGAAAAAACCTTTTGATAATTGTTACAACAGAAAAGTTACAAACACAGATATTCATATATTGACTCTTTCCTTTATCTTGGAGTTCTTTAACTAGCACATCAGAAATATTCTTGTTCTTTGTATGCAAAGTATATAAACTGCTTCAACTACAAGTCCATTTTCTACATGTACAGCTCCCTTTCGGATAACCTCTGCACAGTACAGGGCACAACATTCAGCGAGCAATACCACTTAGTATAATTGCCTCCTTTTGCAGTGAAAAAGAAAGAATCACCCTCCGCTATTAATTTATTTGAGGAAATATGGTAAATAACACTGATACCAGCGTGCCTTTTCACTCTTATGGATAACTATGTGCTTTCGTTGCCAACTCCCTATTGGTCGTAGATGTCCCCAGAGAGATCCACTGGCCTTTTATTCACCCCGCGTGACAGAGCGCAAAAACCGCTGGACATGCGCAGTACTGTAATGGCTGGTAACAGCCTTCTTCCCGCCATTCAATTTCAAAAATAGGCGGACGACGAATCAGAATTAAACACGTCATTGTGAGTGATGCAGTGCCGCTGTCCTCCAGCTCAGACTTTCAAAATCTCGGCCTAAACAACCGGCCATCTTTCGACACAACCGTAAAACCTGTTAGCGAAGACATCGGGCTAATAGCCGTTTCCTAAAACCGATGGCATTTGTGAGCAATTTCAACAACAGGATTACTGTCGCTTGCTTACTACAAGGATAGTTTTTCTCGCTTTTTAAGGCCGTCACTTACTCAGTAAGCTCAGAAAAGCGAAATGTCAGAGAGAAACACTGCGTGAAACATATCAAATATGACTTTTTTTTCGTTTCTATGAAAATTTGTTAAAGCTTGTTGAAGTTGAACTTTTGCTGTGATGTTCTTAGAAAGGTAAACAAAGGCTCCTTCGAGGAAAGTAATGCACATCTGTAAGTATTTATCGCTACACATTGAGCAGCTTAATTTATTGTCGTTTTCGATTCTGAAGTCGAACCGTAAGCTAAATTTATTTTAGCATGTAGGTCTTGGTAGTTTGTCTTTTCAGAAGGTAGCTATTCAAGATTTTACACATTTAACTTTCGTTTAAATGCTTGTTCTTAACTTGTAATTTCTGAATCGAAGAAGTTTATTAAAGTTGTTGGATTTTACCGATTTGATGTCTTGATGTGTAAGCTTACGTTTGTTTGTTCACGCAATGTTTTCCCGCCTAAAACCGCGGCTACAGCGACTTTAACACGCCGATAGCTTGGCCGGTTTGTTTCAAAACAGCGTTTCAATGTTGCCATGGCGCTGTTTCTCTTTTAAAATATAAAAATGTACTGTTCAAAAGCTCCACGAGCATTAAGAAACAAAAATGTCACACAGCAGATGTCCGACGCCGGGGATTGCTGGGGAAATTTGTCCCCTTTTTCTGGGATAAATACTCGGGCCTGTGGGTTCCCGCACAAAGTCATTTTATGCAAGAAACATTTTTACGAGCAGAGTTGCTTAGATAAGTTGAAGTGTTGCTTTCCCCTTGTGAAAGATTTCACGGTGTAAAGGTACCTTATTCAAATGCTCCCAGTGCCTTTTCCCGGTGTTTGATGAATTTAATACCCCTCACACTGGTACCTACATCTGCGAAGATCACCTAAACCCTCGCAGATAAGGACGAGCAGGTCTGTCGGAAAGCGGGATACACTCCTCCAAAAAGGTAGGAAAATTGGAAAGATACATGTAAACCATATGTGAAGAATTTTGCTTTTGTTAAGTTCAGAATCTGGGGACTTTTCCTGAAAGCCCTCGCAGATCACTCTGCGTTTTTGTTCAATTCTTTTTCCGGTTTATAGCGATCAAGATCTGAAGCTGAGCAGAAGAGCACCCCAGAAACTGGGTAGAACTGAACCACAAAGTTGAAACTCTAGAAAGGGAAAAAAAAAAGACCTAGAACAAAAACAAACAGAACAAAAAACAAACAGAACAAGAGGAAAAAAATATTAAACTCCAAAAAAAAGCTTGAAGGTATGTGTTAAGTCTGTCACCAGGACATTATGGCATCCAGATAATAAAGTTGACAAACATACCGGAAATGGGGTCGAGAGAAAGGTACTTTGTAAAATAAAGAGAATAAAAATAGAAAAAAATCAATGCTCTCTGTTCTCAAAGGAACTAATAAGGCCCTAAAATAATTTTTTTTTTCTATTCTAAAATATTTACAACTCCACCTTATAGCGAGATCTGGAATGAATATGATTGGTTTATTGCATAAAGAATAATACCCACGATGAAAATTAACTCATACTTGTAATATATATTTTAATCAGAAGTAACTGTGACATAATTAAAAAGTAGACCCCTTATAACAATGATCTGAAAAGGTACCACTTGACACTGAATGGGTTTATTTCCCAACAGAAATTACAAAACAAAAGGCATGGTTGATGGGGTATTTTGATAGTAGATTAAAATGTTTAATTCATCCGATAAATGCAGAATTATTGTAGTTTATAATTATTAATATTGTACTTATAGTTAGTCATTATTGTTACAATCGTGATTAGCATGTGACTCGTGAGTTGCAAGTCACTTTGTCTTGATTGTCGTTCGATACTGAGCTTTAGATACTGCAATTTTCTTTTGCGTCAATTATGGCTACTAGTAATCATAACCTTAGACCTCGGGATCGCGTTGATTACGCCTGCTCTTCACGAAGGCACCGCTGATCCAAACTCGCCTGACGATGACGTTTTTGCATGATAGTTTCTTGGAGGTGGTTCAAGCATCTTCTCCCACGCGGGCCGATCGATCAGCCGACGCTTAGGCAGTTATTGGCCAACAACTTTCTGCGGCTCAGGCAGAACAGCAAATGTTGAGAACAGAGGCAGAGTTGAGGGCGATGCGTGAGGAATTGGTTTTAATCCAAGCTGAAAACCAGCGGTTGAAGTCGCATGTAAAGGCACCATTGAAGTCTACGGAAAATGGAGGCGTTCCCACTGCGGATCAGCTTCGCTCCTTGCCCGATGTTCAAACACGTGTTTTGCAAGAACTGGGAAAGCTCGGGATTCAGTCTTCCGATGACAGTAGCTTCAATGAAGATGATGATCTCGTTAGCCGTAACGAAAAGAAACGAACAAAGGAAGGTAAGAAGTCGGGAAAGCTTTCCAAGGTGACTAACCGTATTGTGAACCCTCAGCTATGGCCTCAAAGCGAACTAAGTTTATCATACGTAAGTAAGGATATCAAGTATGACGATCTTACTTTACCCGAATTTGTTGCTGGTTATTCGTTCTATTTTGACTTTGTCATCCCTTCCCGATCAAGAAAGACAAGCTCGCCTGGCCACATTTGACGGCTCTTATGTACTTGGCCGTTCAGTTCCCGTGGTCGATTGTCCGGGATTTTCACGCCGCGGTTTTGTTCGAAATTGAGCGCGGGACGGGCAAAATGGGGAGACTCCTTTTATCACTTGGAGAATCGATTTTTACACCGTTCGTACACAGGGAAGTCGGGATCATCTGGTTCTTCAGCCTCTCCTACTGCACAAGGAAACATTTTATTGTAAGGACTGGCAAACCGGGGAAGTGTCAACACAAAAAACGATCATTACAGGTTACTTCGCAATGAGCGGAAATGGGTCAAGCATATTTGTGGCAAGTACTGTCCGCACGGATCAAACAGTTGCGAGACATCTTGGCTCTGACAGCCCGTTAGTCTCACCTTCGAGGATTGACTACATGTATCACCCTTCAAAAACTCTAACTTTGACTTGTACTGAACATTTGCGGCTTTGTTGTACCTCGTTTCATGAGGAGGTTTTATCTTTGGTTCACGACAATATTCCTGTTGATAGCTTCGCAGGCGTGCGTGAGCTTACTTTTTCGCGGTCCCTTGGACTCGCCGTCAGTGGTCCCTGACTTTCTTCCCGTACAACACAATATGGGTGTGCAGGAACACTTTTCCATTCCAGTTGCGGTTCAAGACTTGCCGGGTGTTTACCGCACTCAACATTGTTTCAACTTTACATGAATGCGTTCGCGCTTCAGGCGTTTCCTAATTATCAGTCTTGTCGGAAAGCCGTTCTTTCCCGTCTGAACATCACTAAATGGTGAGACTACCTTCAGCATTATTTTGATAACATAATTTGCGACTTTCTTGAATTTAGATGGCCTATTGATTACAAGTCTTCTTTTCCTGTAACTGATTATCGTACTCATCAAGGAACGATACAATATCCCACTCAGGTTGATGCATATTTGTGCTTTCATTATATTGGACTATTATTGGACTCATCTGTAAACAAATACAGAATAAACTGATCGCCAGGTAATATGATTTGGCATTGGATGGTTTTTACTCGCTTGATTTTGGAATATGGCTATTTATTTGCATTACATTTACCATAAAGACATCAGTTTCCTTCAAGCCAAGGGCTTAGGTAAGTTCAAGTAAGCATGGCTATATTTGGAAAAAGTGTCAGTATAACTAACACAACCATCCTATTAGTTATTTTGTGTTCTAAGTTGCGGTATTGGATGCATATTTTTGTTTTAAGTGAAACAAAAGTTGGTTTTGTGAGCACTGATTTATTAGTTCTAAGGCAATTTAAAAGTATAAAGTAGTGTTTACTCACACAATTACTGCTTTTCAAATATTTTATAAATACATTAGGCCTCACTAAAGCAAACTGAAGTGTTTAAATATAAATAAGCTAGTATGGGTGTTAAATTTTGGCTTTTGACAATATGCAAATTTCGTTGAGGGTGTGCTGCAAAATGGGTCTTTAAAGCACCTAAAAAATAAATGGGCCAAATATTTCTCAATTGATTTTCATTCTACTTACATTAGGGTAACTCCTGACACAAGTATCAATTTTAGCCAATTAGGAAGTTAAAAAATATGAACTTCAAAAATTTGGCAATTTTGGGTAGTGGTTTTCTCTTCAAAATTTGGCCAAAACTCGTCCCAGAACCTTTTGTGCCAAATCCGCACATATGAACTAAAGAGTATTTATAGTAGAAAACACACCATACAATTAATTAGTCAATAGGGTTTGTTTGTTGCGTTTTATACTAATACAAAACTTGCCCCATTCAAAAAAACAGGATTCTTTCAATGATTCGGAGGCGCCAAATGGGACCCCCCTGAAAACTTTTTAAATAAAAAGTCAAAAAACAAAACCAAAGTGGCTGGTGGCAATATACTCATCCAAGCCGCCAACTTCTTTATCAAGTTTCATCAAAAATCCGGTTGGACCCCCATTTCCAAACACCTGGTGAACACTTTCTCAGACAATGGGACTCTTTAATGACTAACATTCCTTACTAATTTTCAATGCTGCGAGCTAATTTTTAAAAACATTATCTAGCATTAACGCTTCAATATAACTCTTGTGCACATGGGACTGATAAATTAGAAAGGGGTTCCATGTGAGGTTTATACCATGCAAAATGGCTGCCAGGTGTGTTAACGGGCAGTTCGATTCTGCCCAAGCCTCCAGACCCCCCCAGCAGTACAGGGCTGTGCCTACCGTTATTATAACACTTTTCTCACATGTTTGCACTTATTAATCAAAGGCACTATGTGCCAACTCGTGAATGGAAAAAGTAAAGCAATTAATTAACATAGAAATATGCAGTAGTACCGGGGAAATGTAAGTTGACAGTCTCGTCCTCGATGTTTTCGAGAATCGGCGAGTTTCGAGTTTTGAGTCTGACTCGAATAGGGATTTCGAGGAAACGATTTATTTCTCGAAACAGAAACAATAAGATTCCGCGCGGCTTATTTTATTCACACAAGCCGGTGTATTTCGTACTCACGTCCAAATCAGTGTTGGTCGGGAGGGAAACTCAAACGAAAAGCGTACAGTAAACCCAGGTGTATATAAACACAGACATTTTTTAATGTTTGAGCACTTGCACCAGAGCACGCTTATTAAGTTATATGATCATCTTACCATATTTTATTCAGCATCTGTATTAGCACGATTAATTTAACATGTATATTGCACTCGCACTAGCACCGCACATCTGCAGTGATGGGCTAGCCCCTTTGTGGATTAACAATTTAGAATTTAGAATTTAGACTAAAAAATCATTTAGCGGACTAGAGTGACCTGCTTATAAGGTCTTATATAGTTGATTAGACCTCATTAACTAACTTTTTAGACTTCGTTTAAATATTGGCCAATATGTTCAGACTGGTTGCTGTTCGTGAAATAAAATATTTCAATCATTTCAAAACGTTCTGATCTTGTTTGTGTAGTCTGTGCTTCGGCACGCACAATATAAAATTAATTTTATATGTAAACAATCATTCTGTCATACACAAAACTCTTGGAAAGAAAAATACTTCAGTTATTTATGAAGTTGCAATCCTTGGACTAAAATTAGCTACATTTAAAATTATCAAAAATGGTTTTGCTCTCCTATTAAAAAACATATTGAGATTACTATGAAAGTGAAAGGTTAATCTTATTTGTTTTGTCCCCCGTCACGCAACGCTTCCTCGTTCCGATAATAATTTTAAAATTCTTTCAACCATTCATGCAAACTAAAATGACAGACAATTTCATCAAACCAAGACACATCTTCGATTTCTAATCAACTTTAGGATGGGGTATTAATTTTGTTATCTTGTCATCAATTAAACTGGGACTTTCGTGTTGTCTTTAATATTTACAATGTTTGTGCCGGTCAGATTTTAACGTGTATGTTTCATGATCATATATTTTAAAAGCTTTCTATCAATTATTCGCTCCTCTATGTTGTTAGGCACTTTTGCGGTAACTATAACTAGTATAAAGAAAATACACACTGATCCAGATAAAATGGTACTTTATTCATGAAACAAAACACGATGAGATATTTAATTCTCCTCAGAGAATATTGAATTAAACAACAACAACAACAACAAAAACAAATAATTCAAATATAAAATGCTACATTTCCTTTTAGAATCATCTGCCTATAATTTTTCATCGAGCGAAATCGTACAGCTTCATACGTCCGAGTACAAACGTTGTTTGAATTGGGATCAATCAAGAAAAACAAACATTAAAAAATATCACTTACCAAACGGCACCGTTCTCATATTAAAGTCCTGAAAACTTGCTTGTCTTGAGAGTGGATGACTTCAATAATATGTCCTCTTATTGGGCGATCGTGTATTCTTGACTGTTACTTCTTTCCATTTCGAACCTTACTGAAGTGTATTTTGATCGTAATTTAATATGCCCTATGCGACACTTGGCGCCCACAGGATGGATGATGATTTTGATCATAGAAAGTAGCTGAGAAACACTCTTCTAACAAGAAACCAATAGGGTACTGTGTTCGTTTTGTTTAAAGATCGAAAGAGCTAGAAATACTCAGCTTGTGGTGTGCCACATGAATTCTCACTAAGATGGTCTTGAATATTTTGTCAGGGAACACAAACGCCTTGATTCGCAAATGCCATAGACAGCTCCCGCGCACAGATGGATCCAGTGTGTCCAGAGATAAAACGTCACTGTATCTATCATCCGGTTGACCTGAAAACTAAGGCATTCATTCACTACAAAAAAGTTCCTATAGCCTGTTTTATCAGTGTTATCCAAGCCCAAAAAGCCGCTACTGAAACGAGCCAGATTAAGCAAAGTTTGAGCCCCTTACAGTAGTCGTAATTTCGGTCAGCCGTAGTAAACAATTGGCACAAAGGCACCCCATCATATGTATTATTAGATGTTTCGTATATACACCTTCAAAATCACCCAAGTGCTGGCGTGGTGCAGTGTGGTAAGTTCTCTGAGTTTCAAAGCAGGACTTTGAGGGTTCGAATCCCCACAAACCCGTTCGTTTCAAAAAAAAAAAGCACCAACAAAAAAGAGGGCGAATTAATGCCATACATTAATTTAATTGATTAATTAGCAATTAAAGTTTACAGCCCCATTGACACCGAGTGACCAATTGTCCACTAAATGCTATAACTTCGTCTGCGCATGCGCGCATTCACTAGTTAAAAAAGCACATGTACCATACATGTACCGTTGGTTTAACAACATAACATTGATGTCTACAATGCCTGGTATCAATCGAAAAAAATACTAAAACTACAGCCAGGCAGGATGCCATAATAAAAATGTCAAAATGTTTCACAATGGCTATGAAAAAACGTGTGGAATGAAAATGCTCTTTGTTTTTATATTTACATAATTTTGGATTTATATTATATGATTGCGAAAATGTTATGTCAAACAAAGAGTTTCACACGAAATGGAGTTCGTTCAGGCTTGAGTTTCTTTATGAATAGCATACTCAATAAACGAGGCAAGTTCAAATCAAATCAATCATATATTTTAATTGTAACATTTCAATCTCTAACTGATCAGATTGAAGATCGGAAGTTGCTTTCGATCAAAGACATCTTCCCAAAGTATTTATAAACGTTTTTCTTTTCATAGCCAGTGCCAAATATTTTTAAATTACATTTTTATTACAATAACTGCTATTGAGATTCAGTGTATGTAAAACGTTAAAATGTACATGTTTATTACTCGCCAATGTTGATTTTGCATCAAAGTGCCTCAGTGAAGATTCATCCAAGCTTGGTTAACAAAGATGTTTATTTGCTAATAGCAAAAACCCAACCCAACCCAAAATAAAATTAAGTTATAAAATTATATTTTTTTAAAAGAAAAAATAAATAAACCACACAGGCTTAGAGCAAACATGCATTAAAAGTGCGAAAAAAAAGTCCTCCACCACCATTTATTACAGTATATATATTGTATATAATTATATTGTGGATATATAATTCAATTACAACTAAAACTATGTATGCCTTTAGCTGTTTTTTTTTTTTTACTTAAATATAGAACAAACTACTATATTTTTCTTTGTAAATGTTGCGGTGATGGTTAGCACTTGCTGGTCTAGATTATTTAATATTCATTTTTATTGACAAGTATCATTTGGAACAATATAGTTGACAATTATTCTCAGGACGTTTTGATCATAAAAAAAGCGATTTTGCTAAAGAAGCGACAGCCTTTTAAAACTGGAATATTAGTAACATTTAGATGGAATCTGTGGATGATTGAAGCCATGCGATAGTTGATGATGGGGCAATTTTGAGTGATATCTTGCTGGCGATGATACATATCATCAAGAGGGATTGTTCTGTTTTTTTTTTTTTTTTGTTTACCTGGATATAATTGTCGACTAACTACATGGGAACCCCCCACAAGGAAAGGTTTGGGGGGGAAAGTTAAAGAGAAAGTCTACAAGGTCCTCCACCCAACCTATTGCAAGCCTGGAGGCCTTGTATGAGGAGCTGAAAAGCGCCGTGCAGGCGACTGCCAGAAAGGTTGGTCTTCCGTTTCCGACAATTTCTGTCCTGGCAGGCCTGTTCGCGGACAGCTCTAATCCTCCTCAGAAGAGGAAATGTTAAACGGGTGGCAATACTTGTGGTAAACAATTATCGCCACATTCAAGCTGACAAACAGAAGGAAGGGAGCTACATGGGTGGTGAGAGGAGCAGAGACTTGGAGAGTTGAGAAAACGGGCAGGGCTACACAAGGTCGTCATACATTGCCATCCAATCAAGGAGCCCACTCCATTATTGGGCGAGTACAACACTTCTTCCAGCATTCTTTTGCCAGCTGCCAACATCATCTTGCACCTTGGTCGAAGTGGTTTAATAGCCCTCTCAAACAAGATGCAAAGAGCAGGCTTTGGCCATGTACCACCAACATGCTTTTCACATGATAATTTGTTTACACCTGATTTCTTGCAATAAAATTTGCTGGGTATGCTGTTTTCAGTGGTTTTTGTCTGCTAAATTTGATTTATCTACCATTTCAGCTGCCATCAGTGGCCAGTGAAATTCTGGTAAAATCGAGTCTCTATCATCTGTTCTTTGCCAGATACCTTTCCAATATTACAATTATTTATTCTTTGGTGTAAAATTATTTTTATTACAAACAACCATCTTTAGACATGTATAACTGCTTGTCTTTTCATTATTCTTTTTATCTTTTTATCAAAACCTATATTAAGTTTTCATTCAAAAAAGCACTTGGTGATTACCAGTAGTTTAGTAATCCTTGGCTTGAATCTATCCAGTAGTGCTGTTTGAAAGACAAACTAATAAAATACTATATATTTTATCACGTTTTGGCTTCGTAATTAAAAATATTGTCCCATGTTCATTTTAACTCGTGACATGCGCGCATGCCGCAGAACGAGTTATAGCATGGGTGGACAATGCACTCGGTCAATGGGCTGTAAACTTAATCGCTAATTAACAATTAAATTAAATGTATGCATTAATTACCCTCTTTTTCCCCTTTTTTAGTTTTTGAAAACGGGACGGGTTGATGTGATTCGAAAACCCTCGAAGTCCTGATTTGGAACTCAGACCTTAACCCCACTGCGGCCACTGCCCTCACTTGTTGATTTAAACGTGTATACGAAACATATAA
>MU826076.1:0-17763 GCA_029204205.1 Desmophyllum pertusum | reverse complement strand
ATTTCTTTTAATTTTAGTCCCTGAGAATCATACAGTGGTACAATCAAAACGTATATTTTCAACCTTTTTTTTTTTAATAATAAATCCATGTAAACTTTCTATTTCAGAAAGACAAGTGGGTCCCCCTTCAAACTTTATCAAACTCATGATCTCTACTTTGTCTGATTTTTTGAAGGGTTATTTTCTTCAGCAGAACACTCCCAAAACTAGTAAGATCCCAATTTTTGAGATGCTGTACGACACGAATTATTCTAACTTGTTCCCATACTTCTACTCGTTTCTAAAGTGGCCAAGTTGCTTTTGGCCCTCGGTTTGAAAACGGCTTGGTGCCAGACTTATGAATGAGTTTAATTTGCACGAGGAAAAGAAAACTTGTAAGTAATATATCAAACACGAGAGACAATGTTTCATCCGATTTCCAAACACCGGTGAACGAACTGAAAGACGACGCATAGCGGTGTATTTTTTGACAGAAATTTGAGGTGTTTTGATTTATCTTCTCACCTCTCAACAAAAACTATAAAAGGAGTAAACGGAGAAATAAAATCGTAAAAATCTATGCTAATTAAGAGCGAGGTATGTAAACGCCTCCGACAACTGTTTATGATATCCTTTGTGATAACTTGGTGAATTAATTAATAAGTTTGACTTCCTTTTTGGCATTCTACAACCCCGCGATGCATCAGCCATATGATCAGTGATTAATTCTCTTACCCAGTATGTCTCTGGGGCACCTAAGGGTTGAGAAGATCTCGGGTACGAGAAGTCTTAGATCGAGTGATCAGTCGAAGACAGTTCTGAATAATATCTGTGGACGATTCAGTTCTAAAATCCTAGAAAGGAGGATGACGATTTAACGTCCCATCCCAGGGTCACAACTGTCTACTCTCCTTTTCTGATGACCTAGTACGTTTTGTTTTCAGATGTTAGTTCTGAGAGATTTGGTTGGTACATCAAAGCAATATTCCCAGTTGATCATTTTCTTTATTCTCGCTCACCTGCTCTGCTTGACAATGTATCGATATCGCAATGAGAAAACTGTATGTTGAGACTCAATTTTTTTTTTTTGTGTTATGGCTTTGACTATCAGTAGGAAATTTTTTAGGTTAAAATTTTCAATTGCACAGTGAAAACCACACCATGCACGGACAAGATTTTTACAAAGATGTTTCCTAGCACAATGATATTTAATATTCATTATGTCCTTATCGCTCGTTAGTCTCGACCTCTCTTTGTGGCATGAGATATTATAAAAAGTCTGCAATTGTATTTACCACTCTTATCGCGGCCTGATATGTATCCAGTCCTTTATTTGCGTCTTTCTTAGACACCCTTTGCTACGATGGTCATCTCCAATTTCTATGCACACAGATATCTAGCCACAAAACAAACAAGTTAGACCTGCATTTGGATTCGGGTTGATGTCCTCCACAACCTCTTGTCCAGCTTGTCTTTATTGTCTTGTCATTTTTGAATCTATCTGCGTCAAACCTTTACATTTATCCTGCCAATGTTTTGTCCATTAAGACGTTTCATCGCGGAGACTCGCATATATGGAAGTCATTTTCTTTGCCCTCAGCCCGATGTTATATCCGGCAGAAGCAGGAGTGGAAAATTTGAAACGCACCCTCATAGTTTCTATTTAACATCCGCGTATGATCTAACCAAAAGTGTGCTTTCGAGTGAATGCGGCTTATCCATGCCTATCCGGAATATCAGACTGAAACTCATTATCTTCAGCTTTGCGTGGATGGATAATGTGGTCTGAAAGTTTTTTCTAAACCTTTTAGAGCCATCATGTGTCAAGGCACACCAAACCACGATTAACTTCGCAATTAAAATGTTATTTTTTACAAATGTAAATTTGTATGATATTATCGCAACACATAAGCGTGTCTATCCAATTTTTGGCTGTATTTCTAGAATTTGCCAGTTTTGCATATATATATAGTAGCGAGTCTGATACTGAAATTTAGTGATAGATATGATAGTCATTGAGCAGACTGATATCTTCATTAACCACCCAACCACTTTATTAAAGGGCACTGTCCTGATTTTAGCATGATTTTGGGAAGCTCAGAAAAATATCTAGGTCATAGAATGACTGAGTTTGATCAATAATGGTTTGATTCTGTAGAATAACACCTCTGAACAAATGAACAGGAACCATTAGGAAGTGAGGATGACAACAACGACAGCGAGGATGGAAATGGATTGCAATATGGATTTTTGAAAAAACGTCAGGATGTTTTCAGTTTCTTGAAGAAATTGCTTTTTATCATTTAGTTCAGAGTTTATTAAGTTCTTATTTCATAGATTTAGGGACTCATGTTATAACAGTTTTCGAGCACATACGCCGGGACAAAGTCGGCCCTTTAAATGTTGTTCACCAATGTTTACCATCTTCCCGCAATTATAAAGTACGAAACATAACTATATTGAGAAAAGAAGCTGATCGGATAATTGATGGAGACAATTTTCTGGGGGGGGGGGATCACTAGCCGACCAGTACAATAATTTTTAATAAAAACATATTTTTATTTTCCTCAGTTTCTGTTTCTTTCGTTATTCCATTCAGTTATAAAGGAACTTTTTTATATCCAGCTCGGTGAAGTAATGGCTATGTGTAGTTTTTTTTTGTACTAATTATTCAAATGGTGATAATAAATATATGAAAATAAATCATATATATGTTTGTTAGTAATTAGAAATGAATCACATGCTAAAAATCGTTATCGTTTTCAAGATCAAAGTCATGCGTGTCCAATTTTAATACATCCTGTTTTGAAGCAATCACTGTTTTGAAAGGTAGCTTTTTTTTAAAGTGATTTTCATAAACACATTACACCTATAAAGTGACGCAAGCACATCGAGGGCCACATTATCAATAAGTAATTTAAGAAATAACCCGCGCCAGAGCAAGTTTCAGATTATTTGTTTTCAATATATTCCTCTCAGAGCTTAAACAGTGTTCAGTCCTTCCATAACTGATCTGTCAAGGTAAGTTTATAGATATTTTGTTTCATGTATCTTTCATGACTCGATAGTCCGCTATCTTCCTCCAAATTCCCGCGACACGATTACAGGGGGAAAGAAGCGCTCAAGGAGAATACAGTCAACACCTGCCATGTTTTAACAAAAAGTAGTCGGGTGTCAGTTTTTTCGTTGAATGCCGCATAAAATGACCCTAACTTTTAATAATTAATGGTAGCCTGCGGAGCGAATGCTCTCTTGGCGTTTTTTTTTTCCCGCCTCCCCACCCCCCACCCCCAACAACCCCGGGTTGGCTAATGGTTAGTGGTTGGACTCTGGATTGAGCAGTCCGGATTCTTAACTCACAAGACACTTGCCTTCTCACAGTGCCTCTCTGTTTTTCTCAAATACCCGAAATTTACAGAACATTTGTAAATGTTGCAGCTTTAGGATGCATCGTTTGAAGCGGGTTTTGAGATGCTTCCTTTTCACAACCTCGGCACGGATGCACTAACATTTTTTATGCTCTTTCTAATTCATGATGGGTTTTTTTGTAAACGCGGCGAATTTTCTATTCTAAATGCGAGATTAAACACTATTGACGTCAGCAAAACTCGCCTATGGACTGGATATCGATTTGCAGTTTCGTTAGAAGAAACAGTACTGACACTATACGGGGTTTTTTTCTTCGATTAATGGTCGTTAATTCAAAATCCCAACATTGCGCTAAAAGAAAATAATATTTTAATTTCATGTCTTTTAATGTAATTTTCGCCAGAGGTATTTAATAAACTCGTTTTGCACTATCTTATTGTTGTCTCACTTAAATAACTATACATATCTTAAGATAAAAGTGTCGGTCTCACCTGGAATAAGCATGTTGAATTTACAGTTTTCCCTTTCCGATGCTCAAAACTGACTGTTACAAATATTTTCCTTTTCCTTTCTCATAAAAAACATTTTCACTTGTATCAAAGGTATTATTAAGGATTGTATAGGATAATAGCATGAGATGTAGTATCGTAGGTTTTGTGGATACCACTGACAGATAATCTCGTTGAAATGTCCCACTTTATGTCCACACGCTAAACATAGAAATGTCCGCCATCTTGTTTTTTTTCTTCTTAGAGTCAATTGTTACACTTGCCATATTTGGAAACCTGTAGATTTCTACATGTAAGTATTTCAGTATTTGAGATAAAATACAGCTCGTTTCGAACCGAATACACCCGTTCAGAAATTTCGCAGTCTGTTATTATATAAATCCAGTAACGCGGTTCCTATAACATAAGGATTTACAGCTTAGCCGGCTGTTTGTCAGCTGATCTACCAAGGTAGGCATTGTGTTCTTGTTGACCATGATTTTACCCTTTCATATTTCCTTGTCATTCAAGATCACCCTTTTTTATGAAAGTTAGAAAGTCGGCACCATAAAGTGTCAGATGTCTGTATACACTGGCAGATCATTGCAGTTTAATTTGCGGTTTATTTTGAAACATTTTTTTCGTGAGGAAATGGCGCATATGCTCGGCTAACCTGAGTATCAGGCGAATTTTTCCGCGCTCATTCTTTTACTCTTCGTCTTTACGTGGTCGCGCTGAAAATTGGCCTGATCGCAGGTTAATGCTCGGGCTGGTAATCGAGCCTATAGATGGCGCATTTTAATATTGCGAAGGCTCCACGTGAAGAAGAAGTAGACATAATGCACTAGAACAGACCATAATTTGTTCCTCTTTCAAGAATTTGGTTGATTTCTTTTTCTTGGTGTTCTAGAATTATTTGTAATAAAAAAGGTACTGAAGCACAGTTTTGATCAAAAAGGGTCCAAAATCCCCGTGACACTGCCCCTTTAATATATCAGACACGAGAGACAGTGTTTTCATCCGATTCCAAACACCGAGAGGAGAGTTGAAAATACGACGCGTAGCGGAGTATTTTTGACGAAATTCTCGGATTTTAGAAATTGGATGAAACCGGCACTGTCTAGAGTGTTTGATATATCTTCTCAACTTCGAAACAAAAACTAAGGTGTAACTCTAGGGAATTAACATCGTAAAAATCAGGTATGAAGTGTCTTCATAGAAGAGTTATGTTTTAGACGAGAAAATTGAACTAAAAGTTTCAGAGCGCATCTTTATCAAATAGAAAGACACTCATTAAACATTCATTTCTTTTGTATGAATTATTAATGAATTATTAATGAGTTCTTGAACGCATTAAAAATCACTTTTTCTTGGGATACCTTTTCGTTTCAATTACATCAGTACATTTAGTCTAGTACAGATATCGAAAAGGCTTATTTTCATTTTACATCTGATGACAAGAGTATAGTTTTCAGCGAATAGCGGTGTAAGCTGCCTTGAAATTTGCCAAAGCGGTAAAATCAGTGACACAATTCATATTCAGGCAATATCCAATACTGATAATGGTTATGAAGGCCGGCACAACTTCAAAGAAGCAACAAAGATGCCAAGATTTATGTTGGAAGGTCCACGACCGTGCACATCTTTTGTTTTGCGCTCACACATCATGGTTGAATTACTGGTAACCGAAACGTTTCTATTGGTTAGTTACTCGGACACAACTCAAAACGTATTGTGTTTTGTGCACGGTTCAAGGCCAAAACTGCGAATAAAACATGGACACAAGAACTTTGTTGGGGCTTCATAACCATTTCCCTTCATCGACTTTGCTGATATCTAGTAATCCATACACTCTAGGCTGAGTCATTCCAACTTTCCAAAGTATAAATTAAAAAAAAAACGAGTTTTCTATTTTATTTTCACCATTTCCCATAGTATACTGATATTAACATGCCCAGTGTCATCTTTTGAGTATTCGTCCTTTGTTTGCTTATGTGACTGATGAATCTAAGTCAGTCTAGCATGGAAACCTCCCACCATGTGAGCATGCCCTAAAAAAAATCACAAAATTGGACCATCAGTCACTAAGAGCGTATATATTTGCCAGGGTTACATTTTTCTCCATTCGTAATCAAGTCGCATGATTTTAAACGTCCCTCAGCTTTTGATGTAAGTTAAGACTTGAAAGACTTGAAGGTTGGCTTGAAAGCTAAAATTATATTGTTAAAAAATATGGTAACATCTGGCTTTTAACTACTATAGAACAGCAGTTGCCAAGTTCTAATAGCTCCATTCAGCTTGCCACGTGTATATTGTCTTCTGTACAATGTGCTCTTTGAATAAAATAGATTGAACTTTTTCTGCTTTTAAGCCAGTTGAAAAAAATCTTACGCCTCTTTACTTTATCCCATAGTTCGCGTACATTAACTGAACTTAATTTCTTATGAATTTTCAGTTTTTTCTGTATTACAGAAAAAATAGATAGAATGAAAATATAGACGCATCATACTGAAATAGCTCGAAAAGTAAAACTATAAAAGGTACAAATACATAGAACTACTTGTACACAGCACATTTCAAGTCAACATATGGTTACCGTGACATTTCAACTCTATAAAATTATCTTTTGTTTCTTTAGTTGTGCCGACCTTTTAATATAACTCGTCAAATATATCAAAAAATAGTCAATATTTGAATGAGTAGCAGCTTTGTGTTTTAAGCTCCTACACTCTCAAGATTATACACCGATTTCTTTTTCTTGCACTTTTTCATAGCCGCGTGCTCTGCGGGTAGCCGAATAATTCAGTCCTGTCCAACCGGCCAAAACTGACCTCATACATGTAACTTATCTGGTTGTGTTTGGCCTAAAGCAACGGAATTCTCATTTCTTCTGGTAATTTTCCTGCCATACATCTAAACATAAACATATTTTCCGTTTTAAAAAGCCAACTAAGGAACGCTGGCCCGCCAAGAGGATCAGTTAACATTTAGAGCTCAGTTAACCGGCTGTTCTTCGATTGATCTGTTCCTGATCTTCAAAGGTAAGGCATTTCTTCTCATATTTCTTTTGTTTTGGTATTTCCTTGTTACATGCATTATGCAAGTTAGAAAATCGACACTAGAACTGACGTGCATGCCTATATCAGTGCAGATCACTTGCGGTTTAATTCTCTTGGAAATATTCCAGAGAGACCGTCTACGCATTGGCAGATTTTAATATTGCGAAGCGTGAAATATATTGTGATTTCGCGTTTTCTCTGATTTCGATGCTAAGATTATTGTTTACAGAGTAACGAAAAGAGTTACTGTGCGAATCAAAAAGTGTTGACACTTTTAACTTTGACACGATCAAACCGCAGGAAGAATAGTTAGAAAACTCAAATTTACACTTTGTTTTTACAGAAAATCTTTGCGAAAATAGCAATAAAATAAATACAGGGGGAAAAATAGACCAATTTGTGTCAAAGGAAAATCCAGGCTTAAATCAAAGAGTTCACGGTTTTCTGATTCGCACAGTAATCATGGAAAGAAGTGATGGTGAATGTTACGCTTGGTGGAAAGACAATGAGAAAAATATTATTCAGTCAGTGACACAAGCTACACGGAAAAATAATTCCGAGTTCTTCAGTAAAAATAACTCAGTAATACAGCGTTATGGAATCGGTATCGTCCTGACCCTGTCAATATTATTTTTCATTACGAGATTCTACGGAAACCGAGAAGGCTCACTTTCAATTTACATGGCAAGAGTATAGTTTATTAAAAAAGTTTATTAAAAACTTTCTGATGGCTTCCATTTAAACTAGCAAATCAAATTGTGGGAGGCGGAGCTTGACATCTCCGCCTTTCATAGTTCTTGCATTTTGATTGGCCAGTTGAAATGAAAGCCATCAGAAAAATGTCAAAAAGTTGTCAAAAATTAATCAAAAACTTTGTCGAGTGGCAACGGTAGGGCGCTTTTCACTGTAATACTACTATATGGCAGATTTGAAGGCATTTGATATTATTGAACGCGTGGTAAGGCAACTGGCCCATGAGAGGACTGGGTCGAATGACATAGCAGTGCCATAGCAACCGAGTGTGCGCAGTAGCACTCCATGGTTGCTATGAGGAAATCATAATAGCGGCTACTTTTGCCTCTGTTTCAAAACGAGTCTTGTGATGCACAACTATGATGTGAAAATGAGTTTTTCTCGCATATTCATTTTCATGCAAATCAAACACATTTTCATTTGAATGGTTTCGCATCAGGACTCGTTTTGCAACAGAGACAAAAATAGACTATTTTTTGCGAATTCTACAAATTACGAGTGTTAAATGGCCCGAAATATTATGAAGGGGTACAGAGTATTTAAATTTATCATTGGAACTGACCCGGCATATGCATGTACAGGGGAATGTTTCTCTTAGATTATCCTCTCTTGCTTCAGACCACTTCGAAAGCAGAAATCGTTTGAACGCTCGAGCTCCCTCCCCCCCCCCCCCCCCCCCCCCCCCTCTTACTCGCCGATTTTTATCGCGTTTCGTTTTACCGTATTTTCTTCCGTTTCATTCATTAAAACATTTCAGTTATGTTTATAATTACAGTTGACTCCCGATAACTCGAACCATCAATGGAAATTGAAAAACGTTCGAGTTATCGAGGGTAAGATTAGCAAGAAAATGACCTGAAGGGAAAACGAGATTAATTTACTTCGAGTTAGCGGCGGGAGGTTCGAGTTATCGGGAATCAACTTACCTAGCTTTTTTCTTCAATCGATTTCTCGGGGTTTTAATAACTACATCAGGCTGACTTTTTATTACAGATTTAACATAAAATTGCGGTGTTTCGTAGAATACACACTGTTGTCAACATTAATAAGGAATTTATTGTAAATTGAAAACTGCTTTGAAAAAACATTCTCAAACTCATTAATAATTCATCAAGTAAAACAAAGGAAATCATAACCGTGACGGTGGTTTGGATATCGGATCTTAATTAGCATAGATTTTTACGATTTATTTCTCCGTTTACTTCTTAGTTTTTGTTTCGATTGAGAAGATATATCAAACAGTTGAGACAGTGTTTCATCGGCTATCCAAACACCTCGAATTTCGTCAAAAATACTCCGCTGCGCGTTGTATTTTCATCTCTCTTCTCGGTGTTTGGATATCCCGATGAAACACTGTCTCTCGTGTTTGATATATTACTTCATTAATATAAAAAAATATTTGATAACCGTCTGAACAAAATGAGAAATTGTTCTGATATGATAAAAGCAAATAAATAATTGGCGGGCACACGTTTATATGTTTTCTTTCAGTCCGGCATTTGATATGATAAATTGAAATTTATCAGCCTCTAATATATGCACCTCACGGAAGTAATATATAGCCGTTGATATTAGTGAGGATGCTAGCTGAGTGCAATAAAAGCAAAATTCAATACTTCAACACTTTAATTACAAGTGTACTATCTATCTCGGTTGTTGTTGCAGCGCAAAGCACGAGATTGTAACTATATCAGTCTCGCGCGACTTCCGTTCATTCCCAAGGTGTCGTTTCTCGATTTGGAGAAAGCTACTCTGGACAAAAACTCACGAAAAGCCTTGGGAATCAATTTGACAAAGGTACGTTTATAGTTCAGGGTCGGGCGGTATACATGGGATTTTAACGGGCCGGCCCTTTCACCGTCTCCCAAGAGTGTTAAATTCAAAACTGAGGGGGAAAAAATATTGAATTTCATTTTGCAAAATTGTCAAAAACAAACAGCACCACATGAAAGTACTGCTCAAAAGCTTTCATTTGAATGGTCACACACTCGGGTTTCATCCACAGACTCAAAAGGTACAACCACATTTATTGATTCAAGGATTGATTCTGGGAGAGAAAGGGTTAAATTGGATATACGGTATTTTCACGCCGATACTGATATTGGTGTATTTTCAACTGATACAATAAGTGTTCTTTTCTGTAGGGTTTTAATTTTGGGTATATTGGTCCCAGCCCCTGGTCGACGCTAGTAATTGTCCTTTCTGCATATCTTGATTCCCGCTAGATCACACTAACCATGAAAAGATTGAAACAGAAACTGCCGGCAAATCAGTCAGTCCCTGGTAATTCGACAACCTGCACTTTACAAAACATCATATTGTAGATGACTCAGCAAACCCATTAGATCATTGTTTATAGTAAAAAGATATAACCTAGACTGTTCACAACCTCGGCTTTATTTTCTCGTAGAAGCCGCGAGTGAACTGTAACCCATTCCGCGACGTTTTCCGGCGAAAGCCTTGTTAGCCAAATCATTAATTATATATAATCCACGTATCCCGTAAGGTGCCTGAGCTGTAAGCGAAGACATTTGCCGAGCTTTCAAGCGCTGGCAGATACTTGTACTCAGAGTGCAGCCCAAAAATATATCGTTACAAAGTGTTAATTTACAGTATTGTTTTTATATTTATATTGTCCGCGATAAAATGAAGACAATATCAGGAGCGTTGCATTATATCGTTGCATGCATGACTTGATAAGAATCAGAATAGTTTCTAAATCTACCGATTGTCGTCTGTGTCTTCTTTATGACAATTTGTATAATTTTGTGCCATAAATAGCCTGCGTGAAGACGTTTCCTATTTCCTTGCTTCACGCGGAAATAGGAGATGTCTGCGCAGGCTATTCCATAAATTGGATAAAAGATGAATCGAACCAAGAAAATCCCCCCTTTCCCCTCATGCTCAGTAACCGACACTCGTTACAAAGTTCGACTTGTTCCTTCGCCTTACGGTCGATGAAGCTTTCATCTACATGCTTTCATCTACATGTTAGAGTTTGATCTACATTCGGCGCTTTCGATAGCTGAGGACCCCAGAACTTGCTCTGCAAATTATTTTACTAAATAGAACATTCAAGGTCTTCGAATTCTGATTGGTTTTGGTCGCCATCATTCAACAGCCCACAAAAAAAATAATTTAAGGTACTGGGGAAAGCGGTTCTTTCCTAGTGTGGGAACATATATATTAACTCAGTTATGATGAAAGGGTTCATGTCCTTTTAAAATATTTCACTGTGATTTACTTGCTAGTAAATCGCTTGTGACACTCCGCTTAAAATGAATACCATCGTTATACCAATTCCTTAGTTATCCATCCCAGAAAATTTAGAATTATCGAGTTCGTTTATTGTCTTTATTCTACCGCTATTCCGTACAGTGATTTATGCTAGTATGGCCTCACAATTATCTCTACTCGTTCACTTGAGTGCTAGGGCTCCATATCCGGCCTAGTTGATAACTCGCATGTCTGCAATAATTGCTAAGTGTTATCAGCCTCAGCCTTCGGCTTGGTATCAGAACGACCTTGATTATTCTACCAAAAATCTCATCCAATTAATTATTGCTTAGCATTTTGATCACTTTATTGTTGTTATATTTGCCAATTATTAATACTGCGGAAATGTCAGGAAAAGAATTCTTCTACTAAACAACTTTCCTGAAAAATAATGAGGATAGAGGAGGAGGAGGAGGAGGCAAAAACGGCTGAAAAATTAAGCAGGAGGGAGAAGGGTGAAACGGCCGAACAAAATGGAGGAAGGAGACAAATTAGTTTTCAAAAATGGGCAGATGGGATTTGTAACTGTGTGTTCCGGCCCTGTCCTCCTTTTGATGTATTTTTGTCTGAATCCGGCGCTTATCGGTAATGTCAACGCTATGGTAAATAGAATAGCGAAGCTAAACGATTGTTAATGAAGTTGATGACCCCAAGTTATTACAAAAATCCTCATCATTGAGGGGGTTGGTCGTATCGGAAATTAATAATAATAAAAAGTGTCCTGCTGTCTGAACGTGATAGCTGAATTTTTTATCAGATGAAAGTTCATTTATCTGTTAATTGTCTCAAAAACTTAAAGGGGCAGTGTCACCAAGATTTAAACAGATTTAAAGTGTTTGTATCAATGGAAATCCACTAATAGTGGCCTGGTCTTGCTAAACGTTATTATACTAGTACAGAACAACTGTTAAAAAATGTATTTGACTAAGGACGGGTAGGAAGGAAGTGGAATGAAACTTGAAAAAGTCGGGCCGACGTTTTCAAGTTTACGGTGTTCTTGGAAAAAATTGCTCACCTCAGGAGAATGAATTGATGTCTTTCTCTTGTTGTTCATGAGCCATTTTGTGCATCAGCGAGTCTACCTTCATAATTCAAGCGTAGTTTACACAAAAACGTGGGAGAATTCTCATGATACTGCCCCTTAAGGTAAGTGAAAGTTATTCATGCAGACCTCAGTGACTCCGAGCAATGGATTACAACATTCACACAAAGTACACGCTTTTTTTTTACTACAAATTGGTGCAGAATGTGCTGGGACATAAAATTCTTGTAAAAATGTACAGTAGATTGTTTTTGGACTGAAACAATCAAACTAGACTTATTATCTCGATTTTCAACCAAATCTCGAATTTCAACAGCGAAAATAAAAATGTCTTGAGTTGTTAATTTTAAGACCGCGTTTTTATACAGTCCTGTTCAAACGGTCCCAACATTTTGACTCCAACAACATCCAACAACATACAAATCTAATCCTAGCAGTATGCGGGATGTTTGTCACACTTGAACCTAGTTATATGGCCCTTAGCTCCCACGAGTCTCCTGTAGCTCAGTGGTAGAGCGTCCGACCGGTGTGCGGAAGGTCATAGGTTCGACTCCTGTTGGGGAACTCGGAATTTTTTCCGAGTAGCTTGTGTCACTGAAAGAATAATATCTCTCTCATATTTCTACCAAGCTTAAAATATACCATCATTTCTTTCAACATCCAACAGTGTTGCATGAAAATGCTGGGCCAGTTTAGCCACCCTGTTGGAACACAGAATCCTAGCAGTATGTAGGAGGCTTGTCACACTGTATGGCAACCTCGTTCCCAGGGTCTCTCATCTTCCCGCCCAATGTGGTTGTAGCTTTGACCCACAGTGGGTCAATGGTAGAGCGTCCGACCAGTAAGCGGAATGTCATAGGTTCGACTCCAGTTCAGACAGTGTCACAGACCCGGGGGAGGGACTCCCTTATCAAAGGGACGGGGATGCTCGTCGGAAATTTTGAATTAAACCCCTAAAGGAGACCAATCTGGGCGTGGCTCAAGCTTTATTTGACCCCTAAAAGATACCATTCTAAAAAAGACAGACAAACAAGAGAGTGTGACTTTAATTAAGTTGCAATCATCTCCGGTAATGAGGCCACCAACACAGAATGAAGGTGTTTTTTTATTATTTCTTCGCGTGCAACCCTAAACGATACCTTGATGGCTAAAAATAACAAAGTTTCGTCCTGAACACCCTAAGTGAGACCAAAATCCGTAATTTAGACCCTAAACGAGACGACGAGAATCCCCGTCACTTTTATATGCGAGTCCCCCCCCCCCCCCGGGTGTCACAGACTCCTTCTCATTATGTTGGAACACGTTGGAAGAAAGCTTAATTCAAGTCTAACTTTTGTCCCACATCTTCAAACATTTGACCGATTTGAAAAACCGCGTGGAACAGTCCAACATGTTGCGTTTGTTTAGCCACCCCTAGCACAACATGTCCGGCTCAACAATGTTGAACCAAAATGTTGGCATCGTTTGATGGCAGGCAGGGCTTAAAGGGACACTGTCCCGGCGTATTTGCTCAAAACTGTTATAAATGCACGAAATGGTCCCTAAATCTATGAAATAAGAACTTAATAAACTCTAACTAAATGATAAAAATAAATTTCTTCAAGAAATTCCATACTGCAACAAAATGTTTGCAAAATTTCAAAGATTTTCCGAGCCAAACTTGAAACTTTGAAAAACTGACATCATGTCACTTTTTCAAAAATCCATATTGCATATCCATTTCCATCCTCGCTGTCGTTAGTCATCCTCACTTCCTCATGGGTCCTACGTCCTTGTCATTTGCCGGGTGCTATTCTACAGAATCAAAACCATTATTGTTAACTTCCTAGCTATGATCTAGATATGTTTCTGAGCTTCCCAAAAATCATGCTAAAATTACCGTTTCTTCTAGTCGTCTCTTAGTGTGAAATATTAATTGAAGTGCCGGATAAGCCCTTCTTGATAAACTGATAGTAAGAAAATTATCGTAGCTCGTTATCTGGATTATTAAACATTGATTACTTAGTTAATTAATTACCATGGAAGTGTGACGCGTTTATTTCCTTTTCTCTTTCGCTGTATAAATCAAATTTCCTAGGCATATACTTGCTGTTAAGATTTTCCCATCATCATCATCATCATCATCAACTCGGAAACATCGTGTCAAGACACCAATAGCGATTTTTGCCAAGAGAGGATAATCCAATCTTATTTTTTGCTCAAGAGTAGCGTTTCTTGTACCCTGGGTACCAGAGGTTTATTTCTCGCGTCGGGAGGCCGACGCCCCGAGCGGCGCGGGTCATAATAGAGACTTGAAACCAGAAACCGCGCAAGAAAAGCCTCTGGCACCCAGGGTACGTTTGTTGATGCGCAACGTAGATTAATATTAATTAATATATTTACACGTAAGAACTTCCGCATGTCTTCGGAAACGTCAAAGGATGACAGAGATTTTCCTTCTCATCATAATACGCAGACAATTCTTTTGTCCTGCTTTTCACGAGAAAATGCTCCTTAAAAAACTCAGCTAGGCAATTAAATATATTTTGTCTCTTCCTGTTTGAAAGTTTTTCTATCGATAGTTCTGCATGAACTGATCAAACCACAACTTGTAGAGACGTAATTACATGATGTTTCGACTGGACAATAACAGTCTCAGTTCATCAGCGGGTTTATACTACTATGTTAACCCTTTCACTCCCAGAGTCAAACCTTGAGTCAATAAATGTGGCTCTACCTTTTGCGTCTGGGGAAGAAACCCTGGTGTGTGACCATTCAAATTAAAGCTATTGAGCAGTACTTTCAAGTGGTGCTTCTTCGATTTGACAATTTCATTGCAAAATAAAATTCAATGAGATTTTTCCACAGTCTTGAACTAGTGAAAGGGTTAACGCTGCAACTGATCAAAAGCACATTTATAATTTTGCGTCAAACTAAATGCAATCCAAACAATTTATAATTCAAGTATAGTACAAATGAAAATGAAAAGGGCAATCTTAGGGTAAAGCGAATGTGAAATTACAAGCAAAATCGCGAAGGAAAAAGTCTATTTTCCGTAATTTTTGAATTCCTTGTTCACAAACGGCACACTCAAATCCAAGATTCTTGGCGGTTCATTCTTGGTTTGATGGTCTATCGCTTATACTTGTGAGTATTTATAGAGAGTGGAAGGGTTGTGACTGTTAAAGACTGCATTGAGTCTAGAAGGGCTCTATCACTTTTGTTACAATACTTCGGTAAAATTGTAATAATACAGGGCCCTGTGTGGGCTTGCGTGGCTGCGATGAAAATAAAAAACATTCTAAATGCAAATTCTGGTGTATATATCTAAGAATTTACAATCAAGCGGCAATCAGAAGGCTGAATATTAGCTTGGGGGGGCTCGTTTCTTGATAAAAACCTGGCTTCAGATCATTATGTAAGTTTAATCGCTTACGCTAATGGAAGTTCGTGATTGAGATTTTTTTATGATTATCTTAATTTTTTACTGCATTGCAGATTGAGAAAGTCAAGCTTTCCATCCAGAGTAATAGATATCAGCTACTAGGGTCTTTTATATGTGCAGACTAAGTATTTGCGACACTCGATCTAAACTTTAGTATTTTATGTTCAAATGGTTCTTGGGGTATAATCTTTCTTTGTGATATTTTACTTTTATTTTCCCTCAACGTGTAGTTTGTGTTTTAATGCTCACACTTGTTTTTTAGTAGAAAGGATTACACAAATCTCTGACAGGGTGAC
The DNA here is from genome assembly GCA_029204205.1 of Desmophyllum pertusum. NCBI lineage: Eukaryota > Metazoa > Cnidaria > Anthozoa > Scleractinia > Caryophylliidae > Desmophyllum > Desmophyllum pertusum. Next base: position 2,077 of record MU826076.1, on the reverse strand, counting down.
TGATTGTGTATTTTATGTTAATTGCCTTTGAACAAGTAACTTTCTAATGGCATTTAAGCGTACGGCGTACCTCAGATTCGGAATCATCCAATCAGAAGCTCTATCTACTATGCTGATTTCGCTACAATATCAAGTCACTAAATAAACGTGATTTGCCCCAAATCAGGACAGTTTGGGTAAAAAGGACAAACTCTACACTCATTGATTATTGCTGAAACCAAACCGAAATGTCACGAAATTACACCCAAACTTAGAGGCTTGCAAACTTAGACAGGAGAATGTAGTGAGGAAGGGAGTAATTTGAGTGAAAATTACTATGATTCTTCAATAACTAGATAGCATACTCGTACACAAATCGTACTGGCGTCCAGCTTAAAAACCAAGTCACGTGTCTTGTAAGTTGTAACCAATAGTCCCAGTCTAATACCGAGCCCCAATGGCGCGAAACATACTAAACTAATTTAGCCTAAACAGTAAAAAGAAAGCAATCTTTCGTTGCAACGGAAAACGCAGATGAAAGGATCTGAGGATCCAACAGGATTCTGCAAATTTCCATTTCGTAAACGGTCGATGCCATATTGCCGCTCATATTCTTACTCTCAATGCCTTCTGGGAAATCACGTTCTTTGTATATAACAACGCCGGGGGACTTAGAAGACAAAATGGCGGACGAAAATTGTTTTCCATTGCCGAGATTAGAAGATGGCAAGATCGATGAGAAGCAAAGCAACGTCTATAAAAGAAACCCACGGGTTGGAACTTTAGAAAAGAACAACGCGATAAAATTAAAAATTCAGATTAATGTGACTCAAATTAACGTCATTCTTTTTAATTTCCAGCGTTCATTTCCTGTTAGTTTACCGTACCAAATTAAATGTTGAACAAAATGGATTTATAAGTGTACTTAGTTCATCAGCACACAAGTCGGCGGAGCGGCGAATAATACGCGTGTGAATATATCCACTGGTAACACACGCTATAGATTAGTATTATAAGCCCTTTAGGAGACAAAATATATCTATATGCATAAGCTATTCTTGTCAATCAGCAAACGAACTTTAACTCGAACACTTTTTCCTTTCGGCCACAAAACAGGTAAGCTACAGTAAGAAAATATATATTTCACTAAAGAAAAAAGCATTCGAGAGTATAGTTTGTATCGTTCAATCCTGAACCCTTTCACTACCTGCCGAGTGTCGAAGCTTCAAATGAAAAAAAAAATCATAAATTGCATTTTCAGGATATAGAAAAACAAGTAAAGTTGCCATAAAACTACCGAAGAAATAATCCATACAACAAGAAACTCAACCAGAATTTCACAAATAAGCAACTGAAATTTAGCACACACAAAAACAGAGTCGCAACTAGCAAATTTTAGGACAATCATGAAAATCATTTTTCGAATGAAACTGTTTTCTTTATTTCATTTCACATGTTAATCTAATTTTTGCCATTAGTGGCAATTTATAATAATGATTTTTTTTTTTAACGAACCTTGATAAACTGTAAGTCTTACATTATTTTTTAAGTTTATTTTTCAACGGTACAACTGATTGATACGTGCCGAGAATTTAACTGGACTACCTTTACTCTAACTGGGTTAAACATGAACGGTATATACAGTTGTACATATTCTTTTCTTTCCTTTTTGTATTATTAGAGTACTTGAGTTCATCCATGCCAGTTACACGTTTGTCCGCGTGAAATAAGATGGGTCTGGGAGCGAGCCACTGTATAAGGAGTCTGGGCGCCAAGGGAAGTGTCGCTGACCACTCTATCCACAGCTGCAGTGTTTTTGATTTTCACAGTACCTGGTAATCTGCCTGATTATCCTGTCAGTTCTCTTGGATCCTAACAAGAATCTTCGCCGCACCCCTTACATTCTGCTCATTCTAAACTTGGCCATCACGGATTTGATCGTGGGTGCCATGGTCGAGCCATTGTCAATGTACACGCACTGGAACGAAGGCGCATGGCCTGTCAATCAGCAACTCGTGGCTGTCACAGTTTGTCTATTTCACGTGTTGGCACTGCCTCACTTCTCAACCTGTGCAATTCTCACATTTGAACCGGTACT
>MU826075.1:0-17852 GCA_029204205.1 Desmophyllum pertusum | reverse complement strand
ATGGTAATGGTAATGGTAATAGTAATGGTTATAGTAATGGTAATGGTAATGGTAATGGTAATGAAATGGTAATGGTAATGGTAATGGTAATGGTAATGGTAATGCTAATGGTAATGGTAATGGAATGGTAATGGTAATGGTAATGAAATGGCAATGGTAATGGTAATGGTAATGGTAATGGAATGGTAATGGTAATGGTAATGGTAATGGTAATGGTAATAGTGATGGTAATGGTAATGGTAATGGCAATGGTAATAGAATGGTAGTGGTAATGGTAATGGTCATGGCAATGGTAGAGGTAATGGTAATGGTAATGATAATAAAATGGTAATGTGATGGCAATGGATTGGTAAAGGAAATGGTAATGGTAATGGTAATGGAATGGTAAAGGTAATGGTAATGAAATGGCAAAGGTAATGGTAATGGTAATGGAATGGTAATGGTAATGGTAATTGTAATGAAATGGCAATGGTAATGGTAATGAAATGGTAATGGTAATGGTAATGGTATTGGAATGGTAATGGTAATGGTAATGGTAATGATAATGGAATGGTAATGGAATGGTAATGGAATGGTAATGGAATGGTAATGGTAATGGAATGGTAATGGAATGGTAATGGAATGGTAATGGAATGGTAATGGAATGGTAATGGCATGGTAATGGAATGGTAATGGAATGGTAATGGAATGGTAATGGAATGGTAATGGAATGGTAATGGAATGGTAATGGAATGGTAATGGTATGGTAATGGAATGGTAATGGAATGGTAATGGAATGGTAATGGAATGGTAATGGAATGGTAATGGTAATGGTAATGGAAATGGTAATGGAATGGGAATGGTAATGGTAATGGTAATGGTAATAGCAATGGTAATGGTAATGGTAATGATAAACGGTAATGGTAATGGAATGGTAATGTTAATGGTAATGGTAATGGCATGGTTTGGTAATGCTAATGGTAATGGTAATGGTAATGGTTATTGTAATGGTAATGGTAATGGAAATGGTAATGGTAATAACATGGTAATGGTAATGGTTAATGGGATGGCAATAGAATGGTAAATGTAATGGTAATGGTAATGGTAATGGCAATGGAATGGGATGGTAAAGGTAATGGTAATGGTAATGGTAATGGTAATGGTAATGGAATGGTAATAGTAATGGTAATAAAATGTCAATGGTGATGGTAATGGTAATGGTAATGGTAATGGAATGGTGATGGTAATGGTAATGAAATGGCAATGGTAATGGTAATGGTCATGAAATGGTAATGGCAATGGAATGGTAATGGTAATGGTATTGGTAATGATAATGGTAATGGAAATGGTAATGGTAATGGTAACGGTAACGGTAATGGTAATGGTAATGGCAATGGTAATGGTAAAAGTAATGGTAATGGTAATGGTAATGGAATGGTAATGGTAATGGTAATGGTAATGGTAATGAAATGGCAATGGTAATGGTAATGGTAATGGTAATGGTAATGGAATGGTAACGGTAATGGTAATGGTAATGGTAATGGTAATAGTAATGGTAATGGTAATGGTAATGGCAATGGTAATAGAATGGTAATGGTAATGGTAATGGTCATGGTTATTGTAATGCTAATGGTAATGGTAATGGTAATAGTAATGGTTATAGTAATGGTAATGGTAATGGTAATGAAATGGTAATGGTAATGGTAATGGTAATGCTAATGGTAATGGTAATGGAATGGTAATGGTAATGGTAATGGAATGGCAATGGTAATGGTAATGGTAATGGTAATGGTAATGGTAATGGAAATGGTAATGTAATGGTAATGGTAATGGTAATTGTAATGGTAATGGTAATGGCAATGGTAATAGAATGGTAATGGTAATGGTAATGGTCATGGTAATGGTAGAGGTAATGGTAATGGTAATGATAATAAAATGGTAATGTGATGGCAATGGATTGGTAAAGGAAATGGTAATGATAATGGTAATGGAATGGTAAAGGTAATGGTAATGAAATGGCAATGGTAATGGTAATGGTAATGGTAATGGTAATGGAATGGTAATGGTAATTGTAATGAAATGGCAATGGTAATGGTAATGAAATGGTAATGGTTAATGGTAATGGTAATGGAATGGTAATGGTAATGGTAATGGTAATGATAATGGAATGGTAATGGAATGGTAATGGAATGGTAATGGTAATGGAATGGTAATGGAATGGTAATGGAATGGTAATGGCATGGTAATGGAATGGTAATGGAATGGTAATGGAATGGTAATGGAATGGTAATGGAATGGTAATGGAAATGGTAATGGAATGGTAATGGAATGGTAATGGAATGGTAATGGAATGGTGATGGTAATGGCAATGGTAATGGTAATGGAATGGGAATGGTAATGGTAATGGTAATGGTAATGGTAATGGTAATGGTAATAGCAATGGTAATGGTAATGGTAATGGTAACGGTAATGGTAATGGAATGGTAATGTTAATGGTAATGGTAATGGCATGGTTTGGTGATGCTAATGGTAATGGTAATGGTTATTTTAATGGTAATGGTAATGGAAATGGTAATGGAATACATGGTAATGGTAATGGACGGCAATAGAATGGTAAATGTAATGGTAATGGTAATGGTAATGGCAATGGAATGGGATGGTAAAGGTAATGGTAATGGTAATGGTAATGGTAATGGTAATGGTAATGGAATGGTGATGGTAATGGTAATGAAATGACAATGGTAATGGTAATGGTAATGAAATGGTAACAGAATGGCAATGGAATGGTAATGGTAATGGTAATGGTAATGATAATGGTAATGGAATGGTTATGGTAATGGTAACGGTAACGGTAATGGTAATGGTAATGGCAATGGTAATGGTAAAAGTAATGGTAATGGTAATGGTAATGGTAATGGTAATGGTAATGGTAATGAAATGGCAATGGTAATGGTAATGGTAATGGTAATGTAACAACACATTCGCTCTCACATGCACAAATAATGACGCAACAACTCTGGCAGTAAATGGGACTATGGACACTGGGTGCTCCCTAGGATAACAACGAGCGTGGGTGGTAGCGACACACCCTGGGAGGCGTAATTGGGTGGTTAGCGAACAGCACCCTGCAAACTAAGTGGGGCGGTTAGCGGACACAAACCCCAAAGCACAAACTTGGGCGGTTGGCGGACACACCCAGTGATAGAATTGGGGTGGTTAGCGAACTCACCCAGCGAACGAAAGCCCCCCAAACCCAGCTAGGTAGTTAAAGATAAGGTGGGATAAGGGACCCACCCAACCTGCCACGGGCGATAGGTAGGTGGAAGGTGTGCACCCAGGCCAGTAGTCCAAGTTTTTTTGAAGGGGAGGGTAGGGGAGGGAAAAAACAAACTTACAAGGGAAAAATAGATAGCGTGTCTAGCGTGCTACTAGTACAAAGACTGGTGTAACAAAACACATGCATGTAAGTAATGTTCATTTGAGACCTGATATGCCACAGATGGCTACACTGATAACATTGGATAAAGCACGGCACGCAATTGTAAACGATTGACATGGCACTAAGTGCTGATAGCGATACCAAGTTAATGTAGCTATAGCATCCATTGTTTGGATATCAAGTTCATTGGAAATGTTTGTAACACATTTGTCGATTAACAGCGTCTCTGAGGCCAAGATATATGATAGGCAATAAAGCTAAGCTCTTGTAGTTAACTATACTTTACAAGTAAGTAAACAGGAATGGTAACGGTAATGGTAATGGTAATGGTAATGGTAATAGTAATGGTAATGGTAATGGTAATGGTAATGGTCATGGTTAAGGTAGAGGTAATGGTAATGGTAATGTAATAAAATGGTAATGGATGGCAATGGAATGGTAAAGGAAATGGTAATGGTAATGATAATGGAATGGTAATGGTAATTGTAATGAAATGGCAATGGTAATGGTAATGGTAATGAAATGGTAATGTTAATGGTAATGATAATGGTATTGGAATGGTAATGGTTAATGGTAATTATAATGGAATGGTAATGGAATGGTAATGGAATGGTAATGGAATGGTAATGGAATGGTAATGGAATGGTAATGGAATGGTAATGGAATGGTAATGGAATGGTAATGGAATGGTAATGGAATGGTAATGGAATGGTAATGGAATGGTAATGGAATGGTAATGGAATGGTAATGGAATGGTAATGGAATGGTAATGGAATGGTAATGGCATGGTAATGGAATGGTAATGGAATGGTAATGCAATGGTAATGCAATGGTAATGGAATGGTAATGGAATGGTAATGGAATGGTAATGGTATGGTAATGGAATGGTAATGGAATGGTAATGGAATGGTAATGGAATGGTAATGGAATGGTAATGGAATGGTAATGGAATGGTAATAGTAATGGTAATGGTAATGGTAATGGTAATGGTAATGGTAATGGTAATGGTAATGGTAATGGTAATGGTAATGGTAATAGTAATGGTAATGGTAATGGTAATGGTAATGGAATGGTAATAGTATTGGTAATGGTAATAGTAATGAAATGGTAATGGTAATGGTAATGGTAATGGTAATGGAATGGTAATGGCATGGCAATGGAATTGGAATGGTAATGGAATGGTAATGGTAATGGTAATGGTAATGGTAATGGAAGGGTAATGGTAATGGTAATAGAAAATGGTAATGGTATGAAATGATAATGATAATGGTAATGGTAATGGTTAAGGTAATGGTAATGGTAATAGTAATGGTTATAGTAATGGTAATGGTAATGGTAATGAAATGGTAATGGTAATGGAAAGGTAATGGTAATGGTAATGGTTATGTAATGCTAATGGTAATGGTAATGGTAATAGTAATGGTTATAGTAATGGTAATGGTAATGGTAATGAAATGGTAATGGTAATGGTAATGGTAATGCTAATGGTAATGGTAATGGAATGGTAATGGTAATGGTAATGAAATGGCAATGGTAATGGTAATGGTAATGGTAATGGAATGGTAATGGTAAATGGTAATGGTAATGGTAATGGTAATAGTAATGGTAATGGTAATGGCAATGGTAATAGAATGGTAATGGTAATGGTAATGGTAATGGTCATGGTTAAGGTAATGGTAATGGTAATGGTAATGGTAATAAAATGGTAATGGGATGGCAATGGAATGGTAAAGGAAATGGTAATGGTAATGATAATGGAATGGTAATGGTAATTGTAATGAAATGGTAATGGTAATGGTAATGGTAATGGTAATGGTAATGGTAATGGTAATGGTATTGGAATGGTAATGGTAATGGTAAATGGAATGGTAATGGAATGGTAAAGGAATGGTAATGGAATGGTAATGGAATGGTAATGGAATGGTAATGGAATGGTAATGGAATGGTAATGGAATGGTAATAGAATGGTAATGGTAATGGTAATGGTCATGGTTAAGGTAGAGGTAATGGTAATGGTAATGGTAATAAAATGGTAATGGGATGGCAATGGTATGGTAAATGGTAATGGTAATGATAATGGAATGGTAATGGTAATTGTAATGAAATGGCAATGGTAATGGTAATGGTAATGAAATGGTAATGGTAATGGTAATGGTAATGGTATTGGAATGGTAATGGTAATGGTAATGGAATGGTAATGGAATGGTAATGGAATGGTAATGGAATGGTAATGGAATGGTAATGGAATGGTAATGGTAATGGTAATGGAATGGTAATGAATGGTAATGGAATGGTAATGGAATGGTAATGGAATGGTAATGGTAATGGTAATGGAAATGGTAATGGAATGGTAATGGAATGGTAATGGTAATGGAATGGTAATGGAACGGTAATGGAATGATAATGGAATGGTAATGGAATGGTAATGGCATGGTAATGGAATGGTAATGGTAATGGTAATGGAAATGGTAATGTAATGGTAATGGTAATGGTAATGGTAATGGTAATAGGTAATAGCAATGGTAGTGGTAATGGTAATGGTAATGGTAATGGAAATGGAATGGTAATGGTAATGGTAATGGTAACGGTAACGGTAATGGTAATGGTAATGGTAATGGCAATGGTAATAGTAATGGTAATGTAATGGTAATGGAATGGTAATGGTAATGGTAATGGTAACGGTAATGGTAATGGTAATGGTAATGGTAATGGCAATGGTAATAGTAATGGTAATGGTAATGGTAATGGTAACGGTAATGGTAATGGTAATGGTAATGGCAATGGTAATGGTAATGGTAATGGTAATGAAATGGCAATGGTAATGGTAATGGAATGGTAATGGTAATGGTAATGAAAGGGTAAAGGTAATAGTAATAGCAATGGTAATGGTAATGGTAATGGTAAAGGTAATGGTAATGGTAATGGCAATGGTAATGGTAATGGTTATTGTAATGGTAATAGTAATGGTAATAGTAATGACATGGTAATGGTAATGGTAATGGTAACGGTAATGGTAATGGTAATGGTAATGGTAATGGTAATGGCAATGGTAATAGTAATGGTAATGGTAATGGTAATGGAATGGTAATGGTAATGGTAATGGTAACGGTAATGGTAATGGTAATGGTAATGGCAATGGTAATGGTAATGGTAACGGTAACGGTAATGGTAATGGTAATGGTAAATGGTAATGGCAATGGTAATATTAATGGTAATGGTAATGGTAATGGTAATGGTAACGGTAATGGTAATGGTAATGGCAATGGTAATGGTAATGGTAATGGTAATGGTAATGGTAATGAAATGGCAATGGTAATCGTAATGGTAATGGAATGGTAATGGTAATGGTAATGAAAGGGTAAAGGTAATAGTAATAGCAATGGTAAATGGTAATGGTAATGGTAAAGGTAATGGTAATGGTAATGGCAATGGTAATGGTAATGGTTATTGTAATGGTAATAGTAATGGTAATAGTAATGACATGGTAATGGTAATGGTAACGGTAATGAAATGGTAATGAGATGGCAATGGAATGGTAAAGGTAATGGTAATGGTAATGGTAATGGCAATGGTAATGGTAATGGTAATGGTAATGGTAATGGTAATGATAATGGTAATGGTAATGGTAATGGTAATGTAATGGTAATGGTAATGGTAATGGTAATGGTAATGGTAATGGAATGGTAATGGTAATGGTAATGGTAATGGTAATGGTAATGGTAATGGTAATGGAATGGTAATGGTAATGGTAATGGTAATTGTAATGGTAATGGTAATGGTAATGGTAATGGTAATTGTAATGGATTGGTTATGGTAATGGTAATGAAATGGCAATGGTAATGGTAATGGTAATGGTAATGAAAGGGTAATGGTAATGGTAATGGTAATGGCAATGGTAATGGTAATGGTAATGGTAAATGTAATGGTAATGGAAATGGTAATGGTAATGAAATGGTAATGGTAATGGTAATGGTATTGGAATGGTAATGGTAATGGTAATGGTAATGATAATGGAATGGTAATGGAATGGTAATGGAATGGTAATGGAATGGTAATGGTAATGGAATGGTAATGGTATGGTAATGGAATGGTAATGGAATGGTAATGGAATGGTAATGGAATGGTAATGGAATGGTAATGGAATGGTAATGGAATGGTAATGGTAATGGTAATGGAAATGGTAATGGAATGGGAATGGTAATGGTAATGGTAATGGTAATAGCAATGGTAATGGTAATGGTAATGATAACGGTAATGGTAATGGAATGGTAATGTTAATGGTAATGGTAATGGCATGGTTTTGGTAATGCTAATGGTAATGGTAATGGTAATGGTTATTGTAATGGTAATGGTAATGGAAATGGTAATGGTAATAACATGGTAATGGTAATGGTAATGGGATGGCAATAGAATGGTAAATGTAATGGTAATGGTAATGGTAATGGCAATGGAATGGTAATGGTAATGGTAATGGTAATGGTAATGGTAATGGTAATGGAATGGTAATAGTAATGGTAATAAAATGTCAATGGTGATGGTAATGGTAATGGTAATGGTAATGGAATGGTGATGGTAATGGTAATGAAATGGCAATGGTAATGGTAATGGTCATGAAATGGTAACAGAATGGCAATGGAATGGTAATGGTAATGGTATTGGTAATGATAATGGTAATGGAATGGTAATGGTAATGGTAACGGTAACGGTAATGGTAATGGTAATGGCAATGGTAATGGTAAAAGTAATGGTAATGGTAATGGTAATGGAATGGTAATGGTAATGGTAATGGTAATGGTAATGAAATGGCAATGGTAATGGTAATGGTAATGGTAATGGTAATGGAATGGTAACGGTAATGGTAATGGTAATGGTAATGGTAATAGTAATGGTAATGGTAATGGTAATGGCAATGGTAATAGAATGGTAATGGTAATGGTAATGGTCATGGTTATTGTAATGCTAATGGTAATGGTAATGGTAATAGTAATGGTTTATAGTAATGGTAAATGGTAATGGTAATGAAATGGTAATGGTAATGGTAATGGTAATGCTAATGGGTAATGGTAATGGAATGGTAATGGTAATGGTAATGAAATGGCAATGGTAATGGTAATGGTAATGGTAATGGTAATGGTAATGGAATGGTAATGGTAATGGTAATGGTAATGGTAATTGTAATGGTAATGGTAATGGCAATGGTAATAGAATGGTAATGGTAATGGTAATGGTCATGGTAATGGTAGAGGTAATGGTAATGGTAATGATAATAAAATGGTAATGTGATGGCAATGGATTGGTAAAGGAAATGGTAATGATAATGGTAATGGAATGGTAAAGGTAATGGTAATGAAATGGCAAAGGTAATGGTAATGGTAATGGTAATGGTAATGGAATGGTAATGGTAATTGTAATGAAATGGCAATGGTAATGGTAATGAAATGGTAATGGTAATGGTAATGGTATGGAATGGTAATGGTAATGGTAATGGTAATGATAATGGAATGGTAATGGAATGGTAATGGTAATGGAATGGTAATGGAATGGTAATGGAATGGTAATGGAATGGTAATGGCATGGTAATGGAATGGTAATGGAATGGTAATGGAATGGTAATGGAATGGTAATGGAATGGTAATGGAATGGTAATGGAATGGTAATGGAATGGTAATGGAATGGTAATGGAATGGTAATGGAATGGTGATGGTAATGGAAATGTAATGGAATGGGAATGGTAATGGTAATGGTAATGGTAATGGTAATGGTAATAGCAATGGTAATGGTAATGGTATGGTAACGGTAATGGTAATGGAATGGTAATGTTAATGGTAATGGTAATGGCATGGTTTGGTGATGCTAATGGTAATGGTAATGGTTATTGTAATGGTAATGGTAATGGAATGGTAATGGTAATAACATGGTAATGGTAATGGACGGCAATAGAATGGTAATGTAATGGTAATGGTAATGGTAATGGCAATGGAATGGGATGGTAAAGGTAATGGTAATGGTAATGGTAATGGTAATGGTAATGGAATGGTGATGGTAATGGTAATGAAATGACAATGGTAATGGTAATGGTAATGAAATGGTAACAGAATGGCAATGGAATGGTAATGGTAATGGTAATGGTAATGATAATGGTAATGGAATGGTTATGGTAATGGTAACGGTAACGGTAATGGTAATGGTAATGGCAATGGTAATGGTAAAAGTAATGGTAATGGTAATGGTAATGGTAATGGTAATGGTAATGGTAATGAAATGGCAATGGTAATGGTAATGGTAATGGTAATGTAACAACACATTCGCTCTCACATGCACAAATAATGACGCAACAACTCTGGCAGTAAATGGGACTATGGACACTGGGTGCTCCCTAGGATAACAACGAGCGTGGGTGGTAGCGACACACCCTGGGAGGCGTAATTGGGTGGTTAGCGAACAGCACCCTGCAAACTAAGTGGGGCGGTTAGCGGACACAAACCCAAAGCACAAACTTGGGCGGTTGGCGGACACACCCAGTGATAGAATTGGGGTGGTTAGCGAACTCACCCAGCGAACGAAGCCCCCAACCCAGCTAGGTAGTTAAAGATAAGGTGGGATAAGGGACCCACCCAACCTGCCACGGGCGATAGGTAGGTGGAAGGTGTGCACCCAGGCCATTAGTCCAAGTTTTTTTGAAGGGGAGGGTAGGGGAGGGAAAAAACAAACTTACAAGGGAAAAATAATAGCGTGTCTAGCGTGCTACTAGTACAAAGACTGGTGTAACAAAACACATGCATGTAAGTAATGTTCATTTGAGACCTGATATGCCACAGATGGCTACACTGATAACATTGGATAAAGCACGGCACGCAATTGTAAACGATTGACATGGGCACTAAGTGCTGATAGCGATACCAAGTTAATGTAGCTAATAGCATCCATTGTTTGGATATCAAGTTCATTGGAATGTTTGTAACACATTTTGTCGATTAAACAGCGTCTCTGAGGCCAAGATATATGATAGGCAATAAAGCTAAGCTCTTGTAGTTAACTATACTTTACAAGTAAAGTAAACAGGAATGGTAACGGTAATGGTAATGGTAATGGTAATGGTAATAGTAATGGTAATGGTAATGGTAATGGTAATGGTAATGGTCATGGTTAAGGTAGAGGTAATGGTAATGGTAATGGTAATAAAATGGTAATGGGATGGCAATGGAATGGTAAAGGAAATGGTAATGGTAATGATAATGGAATGGTAATGGTAATTGTAATGAAATGGCAATGGTAATGGTAATGGTAATGAAATGGTAATGTTAATGGTAATGATAATGGTATTGGAATGGTAATGGTAATGGTAATTATAATGGAATGGTAATGGAATGGTAATGGAATGGTAATGGAATGGTAATGGAATGGTAATGGAATGGTAATGGAATGGTAATGGAATGGTAATGGAATGGTAATGGAATGGTAATGGAATGGTAATGGAATGGTAATGGTAATGGTAATGGAATGGTAATGGAATGGTAATGGAATGGTAATGGCAATGGTAATGGAATGGTAAATGGAATGGTAATGCAATGGTAATGCAATGGTAATGGAATGGTAATGGAATGGTAATGGAATGGTAATGGTCATGGTAATGGAATGGTAATGGAATGGTAATGGAATGGTAATGGAATGGTAATGGAATGGTAATGGAAATGGTAATGGAATGGTAATGGAATGGTAATGGAATGGTAATGGAATGGTAATAGTAATGGTAATGGTAATGGTAATGGTAATGGTAATGGTAATGGTAATGGTAATGGTAATGGTAATAGTAATGGTAATGGTAATGGTAATGGTAATGGAATGGTAATAGTATTGGTAATGGTAATAGTAATGAAATGGTAATGGTAATGGTAATGGTAATGGTAATGGAATGGTAATGGCATGGCAATGGTAATTGGAATGGTAATGGAATGGTAATGGTAATGGTAATGGTAATGGTAATGGAAGGGTAATGGTAATGGTAATAGAAATGGTAATGGTAATGAAATGATAATGATAATGGTAATGGTTAAGGTAATGGTAATGGTAATAGTAATGGTTATAGTAATGGTAATGGTAATGGTAATGAAATGGTATGGTAATGGAAAGGTAATGGTAATGGTAATGGTTATTGTAATGCTAATGGTAATGGTAATGGTAATAGTAATGGTTATAGTAATGGTAATGGTAATGGTAATGAAATGGTAATGGTAATGGTAATGGTAATGCTAATGGTAATGGTAATGGTAATGGTAATGAAATGGCAATGGTAATGGTAATGGTAATGGTAATGGAATGGTAATGGTAATGGTAATGGTAATGGTAATGGTAATAGTAATGGTAATGGTAATGGCAATGGTAATAGAATGGTAATGGTAATGGTAATGGTAATGGTCATGGTTAAGGTAGAGGTAATGGTAATGGTAATGGTAATAAAATGGTAATGGGATGGCAATGGAATGGTAAAGGAAATGGTAATGGTAATGATAATGGAATGGTAATGGTAATTGTAATGAAATGGCAATGGTAATGGTAATGGTAATGAAATGGTAATGGTAATGGTAATGGTAATGGTATTGGAATGGTAATGGTAATGGTAATTATAATGGAATGGTAATGGAATGGTAAAGGAATGGTAATGGAATGGTAATGGAATGGTAATGGAATGGTAATGGAATGGTAATGGAATGGTAATGGAATGGTAATAGAATGGTAATGGTAATGGTAATGGTCATGGTTAAGGTAGAGGTAATGGTAATGGTAATGGTAATAAAATGGTAATGGAATGGCAATGGAATGGTAAAGGAAATGGTAATGGTAATGATAATGGAATGGTAATGGTAATTGTAATGAAATGGCAATGGTAATGGTAATGGTAATGAAATGGTAATGGTAATGGTAATGGTAATGGTATTGGAATGGTAATGGTAATGGTAATTATAACGGAATGGTAATGGAATGGTAATGGAATGGTAATGGAATGGTAATGGAATGGTAATGGAATGGTAATGGAATGGTAATGGAATGGTAAGGAATGGTAATGGAATGGTAATGGAATGGTAATGGAATGGTAATGGTAATGGTAATGGAAATGGTAATGGAATGGTAATGGAATGGTAATGGTAATGGAATGGTAATGGAACGGTAATGGAATGATAATGGAATGGTAATGGAATGGTAATGGCATGGTAATGGAATGGTAATGGTAATGGTAATGGAAATGGTAATGTAATGGTAATGGTAATGGTAATGGTAATGGTAATGGTAATGGTAATAGCAATGGTAGTGGTAATGGTAATGGTAATGGTAATGGAAATGGAATGGTAATGGTAATGGTAATGGTAACGGTAACGGTAATGGTAATGGTAATGGTAATGGCAATGGTAATAGTAATGGTAATGGTAATGGTAATGGAATGGTAATGGTAATGGTAATGGTAACGGTAATGGTAATGGTAATGGTAATGGTAATGGCAATGGTAATAGTAATGGTAATGGTAATGGTAATGGTAACGGTAATGGTAATGGTAATGGTAATGGCAATGGTAATGGTAATGGTAATGGTAATGAAATGGCAATGGTAATGGTAATGGAATGGTAATGGTAATGGTAATGAAAGGGTAAAGGTAATAGTAATAGCAATGGTAATGGTAATGGTAATGGTAAAGGTAATGGTAATGGTAATGGCAATGGTAATGGTAATGGTTATTGTAATGGTAATAGTAATGGTAATAGTAATGACATGGTAATGGTAATGGTAATGGTAACGGTAATGGTAATGGTAATGGTAATGGTAATGGTAATGGCAATGGTAATAGTAATGGTAATGGTAATGGTAATGGAATGGTAATGGTAATGGTAATGGTAACGGTAATGGTAATGGTAATGGTAATGACATGGTAATGGTAATGGTAATGGGATGGCAATAGAATGGTAAGGTAATGGTAATGGTAATGGTAATGGCAATGGAATGGGATGGTAGAGGTAATGGTAATGGTAATGGTATTGGTAATGGTAATGGTAATGGAATGGTGATGGTAATGGTAATGAAATGGTAATGGTAATGGTAATGGTAATGAAATGGTAACGGAATGGCAATGGAATGGTAATGGTAATGGTAATGGTAATGGTAATGGTAATGATAATGGTAATGGAATAGTAATGGTAATGGTAACGGTAACGGTAATGGTAATGGTAATGGTAATGGTAATGGTAATGGCAATGGTAATAGTAATGGTAATGGTAATGGTAACGGTAATGGTAATTGTAATGAAATGGCAAAGGTAATGGTAATGGTAATGGTAATGGTAATGGTAATGGTAATTGTAATGAAATGGCAATGGTAATGTTAATGGTAATGAAATGGTAGTGGTAATGGTAATGGTAATGGAATGGTAATGGTAATGGAATGGTAATGGAATTGTAATAGAATGGTAATGGTAATGATTAATGGATGGTAATGGAATGGTAATGGAATGGTAATGGAATGGTAATGACATGGTAATGGAATGGTAATGGTAATGGTAATGGTAATAGCAATAGTAATGGTAATGGTAACGGTAATGGAAATGGAATGGTAATGTTAATGGTAATGGTAATGGAATGGTTTGGTAATGCTAATGGTAATGGTAATGGTTATTGTAATGGTAATGGTAATGGTAATGGTAATGGTAATGACATGGTAATGGTAATGGTAATGGGATGGCAATAGAATGGTAAAGGTAATGGTAATGGTAATGGCAATGGAATGGGATGGTAAAGGTAATGGTAATGGTAATGGTAATGGTAATGGTAATGGAATGGTAATGGTAATGGTAATAAAATGGCAATAGTAATGGTAATGGTAATGAAATGGTAACGGAATGGCAATGGAATGGTAATGGTAATGGTAATGATAATGTTAATGGAATGGTAATGGTAATGGTAATGGTAATGGTAGTGGTAATGGTAATAATAATGGGATGGTAATGGAAATGGTAATGGTAATGGTAATGGTAATAATAATGGGATGGTAATGGTAATGGTAATGGTAATGGTAAAGGTAATGGTAATAGTAATTGTAATGGTAATGGTTATTGTAATGGTAATGGTAATAGTAATGACATGGTAATGGTAATGGTAATGGTAATGGTAATCAAATGGTAATGGGATGGCAATGGAATGGTAAAGGTAATGGTAATGGTAATGGTAATGGCAAAGGAATGGGATGGTAATGGTAATGGTAATGGTAATGATAATGGTAATGGTAATGGTAATGGTAATGGAATGATAATGGTAATGGTAATGAAATGGCAATGGTAATGGTAATGGTAATGAAGTGGTAACGGAATGGCAATGGAATGGTAATGGTAATGGTAATGGTAATGGAATGGTAATGGTAATGGTAATGGTAATGGTAATGGTAATGGTAATGGAAAGGTAATGGTAATGGTAATGGTAACGGTAACGGCAATGGTAATGGCAATGATAATGGATTGGTAATGGTAATGGTAATGAAATGGCAATGGTAATGGTAATGGTAATGGTAATGAAAGGGTAATGGTAATGGTAATAGCAATAGTAATGGTAATGGAAATGGTAGTGGTAAGGTAATGGTAATGGAAATGGTAATGGTAATGAAATGGTAATGGTAATGAAAGGGTAATGGTAATGAAAGGGTAATGGTAATGGTAATGGTAATAATAATGGGATGGTAATGGTAACGGTAATGGTAACGGTAATGGTAATGGTAATGGTAATGAAATGGTAATGGGATGGCAATGGAATGGTAAAGGTAATGACAATGGTAAAGGTAATGGTAATGGTAATGGCAATGGAATGGGATGGTAACGGTGAAGGTAAAGGTAGTGGTAATGGTAGTGGTAATGGTAATGGTAATGGTAATGGTAATGGTAATAATAATGGGATGGTAATGGTAATGGTAATGGTAACGGTAATGGTAATGGTAATGGCAATGGAATGGGATGGTAAAGGTAAAGGTAATGGTAATGGTAATGGTAATGGCAAAGGAATGGGATGGTAAAGCTAATGGTAATGGTAATGGTAATGGTAATGATAATGATAATGGTAATGGTAATGGCAATGGAATGGGATGGTAACGGTGAAGGTAAAGGTAGTGGTAATGGTAGTGGTAATGGTAATGGTAATGGTAATGGTAATGGCAATGGAATGGGATGGTAAAGGTAAAGGTAATGGTAATGGTAATGGTAATGGTAATGGCAAAGGAATGGGATGGTAAAGCTAATGGTAACGGTAATGGTAATGGTAATGGCAATGGAATGGGATGGTAAAGGTAAAGGTAATGGTAATGGTAATGGTAATGGTAATGGAAAGGTAATGGTAATGGTAATGGTAACGGTAACGGCAATGGTAATGGCAATGATAATGGATGGTAATGGTAATGGTAATGAAATGGCAATGGTAATGGTAATGGTAATGGTAATGAAAGGGTAATGGTAATGGTAATAGCAATGGTAATGGTAATGGAAATGGTAGTGGTAAAGGTAATGGTAATGGTAATGGAAATGGTAATGGTAATGAAATGGTAATGGTAATGAAAGGGTAATGGTAATGAAAGGGTAATGGTAATGGTAATGGTAATAATAATGGGATGGTAATGGTAATGGTAACGGTAATGGTAACGGTAATGGTAATGGTAATGGTAATGAAATGGTAATGGGATGGCAATGGAATGGTAAAGGTAATGACAATGGTAAAGGTAATGGTAATGGTAATGGCAATGGAATGGGATGGTAAACGGTGAAGGTAAAGGTAGTGGTAATGGTAGTGGTAATGGTAATGGTAATGGTAATGGTAATGGTAATAATAATGGGATGGTAATGGTAATGGTAATGGTAACGGTAATGGTAATGGTAATTGTAATGAAATGGTCATGGGATGGCAATGGAATGGTAAAGGTAATTTGTAATGGAATGGTAATGGTAATGGTAATGAATTGGCAATGGTAATGGTATTGGAATGGTAATGGTAATGGTAATGGAAGGGTAATGGCAATGGTAATAGAAATGGTAATGGTAATGAAATGATAATGGTAATGGTAATGGTACTGGTTATGGTAATGGTAATGGTAATAGTAATGGTTATAGTAATGGTAATGGTAATGGTAATGGTAATTGTAATGGTAATGGAATGGTAATGGAATGGTAATGGAATGGTAATGGTAATGAAAGGTAATGGAATGGTAATGGTTATGGTAATGGTAATGGTAATGGTAATGGTAATAGTAATGGTTATAGTAATGGTAATGGTAATGGTAATTGTAATGGTAATGGAATGGTAATGGTAATGGAATGGTAATGGAATGGTAATGGCATGATAATGGAATGGTAATGGAATGGTAATGGCATGGTAATGGAATGGTAATGGTAATGGAATGGTAATGGAATGGTAATGGAATGGTAATGGCATGGTAATGGAATGGTAATGGTAATGGTAATGGTAATGGTAATGGTAATGGAAATGGTAATGGAATGGTAATGGTAATGTAACGGTAATGGTAATGGTAATAGCAATGGTAATGGTAATGGTAATGGTAATGGTAACGGTAATGTAAATGGAATGGAAATGTTAATGGTAATGGTAATGGTAATGGTTTGGTAATGGTAATGGTAATGGTAATGGTAATGGTAATGGTAATGGTAATGGTAATGGTAATGGTAATGGTAATGGTAATGACATGGTAATGGTAATGGTAATGGGATGGCAATAGAATGGTAAAGGTAATGGTAATGGTAATGGTAATGGCAATGGAATGGGATGGTAAAGGTAATGGTAATGGTAATGGTAATGGTAATGGTAATGGTAATGGTAAAGGTAATGGAATGGTAATGGTAATTCTAATAAAATGGCAATGTAATGGTAATGGTAATGTTAATGGAATGGTAATGGTAATGAAATGGCAATGGTAATGGTAATGGTAATGAAATAGTAACGGAATGGCAATGGAATGGTAATGGTAATGGTAATGGTAATGGTAATGATAATGGTTAATGGAATAGTAATGGTAATGGTAACGGTAACGGTAACGGTAATGGTAATGGTAATGGTAATGGTAATGGCAATGGTAATAGTAATGGTAATGGTAATGGTAACGGTAATGGTAATTGTAATGAAATGGCAAAGGTAATGGTAATGGTAATGGTAATGGTAAATGGTAATTGTAATGAAATGGCAATGGTAATGTTAATGGTAATGAAATGGTAATGGTAATGGCAATGGTTATAGTAATGGCAATGGTAATGGTAACGGTAATGGTAATGGCAATGGTAATGGTAATGGTAATGGAATTGTAATGGCAATGGTAATGAAATGGCAATGGTGATGGTAATGGTAATGGTAATGGTAATGGCAATGGTAATGGTAATGGTAAAGGATTGGATATGGTAATGGTAATG
>MU826074.1:0-17983 GCA_029204205.1 Desmophyllum pertusum | reverse complement strand
TTGATGTGGCCCCCTTAAAGGGACACTGTCCTGTGATTTTTAGCATGATTTTGGGAAGCTCAGAAACATATCTAGATCATAGGAAGTTGAACAATAATGGTTTGATTCTGTAGAATAGCACTCGACAAATGACAGGAACCCATTAGGAAGTGAGGATGACAAACGACAGCGAGGATGGAAATGGATTGCAATATGGATTTTTGAAAAAAACGGTAGGATGTCAGTTTTTCAAAGTTTCAAATTTGGCTCGGAAATCTTTGAAATTTGCAAACATTTTGTTGCAGTATGGAATTTCTTGAAGAAATTGCTTTTTATCATTTAGTTAGAGTTTACTAAGTTCTTATTTGATAGATTTGGGGACCATTTCGTGCATTTATAACAGTTTTGAGCAAATACGCCGGGACAGTGTCCCTTTAATTACGGTATGATTAAACAATTTTTTCTGTCTGATATATAGATTCAGGAGGCAAACTCCACAGCTTACCGTGCAGCCAGCCAAATCAGCGAGTCCTTAGGCAAACTATCGCTGGTCGAACTAATAAGAGAACAAGTCGAGTCTGACCTTGGTGACAGTTTTCAGAGTTCATATCGTAACAACACCCAGAAACTGGAGGAGATCAGACGAATCAACGAGATGTTACAGGAGCTTGTGCGGCAGGCTGAAAACTACGGCCAGCAAGCAAACGGAAAATTTGACAATGGCCATGGATACGGCAACTCAAGCTAAGAACATGTCAGGTTCAGCGAAAACGCGAAGCACAGATGCGCTGCACAATGCTACAACGCTCACTCAGATGCTATGCAGGTTCACAGAGAAGCAGAGATCGCCTTGGATGCAGCTATGGAGTTCAAGGTTAGTCTACAGTCTACTAACTTTCATAAAGGACCTTGCCGCAGAAAAACGTTTAGTGAGGAGAACAAGTGGCGTTTGTGTCAAAATCTTTGTAGAAGAACCGAAGAGTTTCCGCCGGATTCCTATTATCCAATCAAAAAATAGCACGAGTAGTCGGTAGCACTCCGAAAATTGCCGAAAGCACTCCGAAAGAATTCCGGAAACATGGCGTGGCATTTATGAGTATTACTAATACCTCCCTGAATAGGGCTCCTGGCCAAAAAGTCAAGTTTATTTTTTCGGCGGTTCATTTCGAAAGTTCTCAGTGTTCACTTTGGTCTCTACTTTGAGTACCTCTCAAGGTGAAAAGGTGGAAAGTCCTGGAATTTTATTCTGGCATTTTCCAGGATTGGAAAGTTCTGGAAAATGAGTGATTTTTGGGCAGGTCAAGGAAAGTTCTGGAAATCTGGAAATTCAAGGAAAAATTCAGTGCCGACATGAAGAAGGAACCAACCTCGTTCCCAGGGTCTACTCCGCTTTCAAGATAGGCGGTGAGAAGCGCCCAGCCGCCATCTTGAAAGTGGAGTAGACCCTGGGAACGAGGTTGAGAAGGAACGGTCACAAAATATACTAAATTGGGTGGAGGAAATTCTCTCAAAATGCAACACTGTTGCATTTGAAGAACAAATAGCTTGAATGTGCATTTGGAGTCTGGAAAAGTCCTGGAAAATTGTTGCTAAAAAAGAGAACGAACCCTGGTACAAGAACACTTTAACGTGTTCTCTTATTCCTTCTACTGTAATGTTCCACAGTTATTATGAACCAAAACACGAACTTTTGCTACATTTCAATTTATAGGAAAATGCAAACAATGGTGCTCCAACAAACGCAAGATGCGATCAGTAACGTATCAGCAGGCATCAACACAGTAGCCAGATGTCAATAACATGACAAACGAAGCAACGGACATCGCAAATGAAGTCCGAGCCATGAACATGCCGGTGAGTCTACAGACGATCCAGAACTTGACTACTGATATCCTGAACACGAACGTCAGTCAACAAATGGTGAACCAGCACATTAGGACGCGGCCTCAGGAAGGTCTCAAAAAGGCCAAGGAAGTGGAGGAACTCTCACAGAAGGCCATGTAAGTTTTTATATAGCTCGTTAAATTGTGATTATTCCGAGTTTTCCAAAGACAGGGAAATTCTTACGTATCGTCGATAGAGCTTTTACAAGCACGTGAAGCCTATGTTTCGTTTATAAGAAAGGAGCTATGTCACAATATTTTAAGTCATTTTTGCGAAGTTAAAAAATTCCCTTCAAATTGAAGGAAACCTAAAAATAATAGTTCACTAAGGTGGAAAAAACACCAAAGAGATAATAAGAAACTGAACAGGAACAAGGATGGTTGAGGATGGAGAAGATTAAGACGGATTGCGAACGGCGAAATTGAAAAAATTGGCCTATTTTTAAAGATGCGTGACGTAGCTCCTTTAAGTTGTGGCGTTTTATTATTTGTCTGTGCATAGCTACAGCCTGCGAAAGAAGCCGGGTTTTTGCCTTCTGGTTTATTGCCGCCAAAAAACAATACAACAGGCGAAAAAGGAGGCAGTTTTTGCAGGCTATATAGAGACTTTCCCTATTTGAAAATATTAATTAACTGGCCGTTGACGGGCGTTGTAGAGAAGTGGTCGTGTAGGGAGGTTTCCATTTCAAAAAAGTGTGTGGATCGGCGCACGGTCGGGTTGAAAAATCCTGGCCTCAGAGAGGTTGCCGTTACAGAGAGGTGGCCGTTACAGAGAGGTGGCGTTAGTGGAGTTTCGACCGTATATCATTACCCGTACTGTTAAAATTCAGTTTCTAATGTTTTTTTCTTCTTTCTTTTCTTTCAAGAAAACGTGGCACAAGAGACGCTCAGTCAGGTGCAGGATATCGAGACAGCTATAAATTCATCCGAGCACGTCAGACAAGAAGTGCTGTCTCTTCAACAACAAACTGATGGAATGATTACTAACATCAACAATATCACCAAAAGAGTAAGAAAAATAGCTAGGTTCCTTTACATGGAATGAGCGCTGTACATCGCTAGAACTCAGATGGCGCGGAGCAATTGTTGTCCTTCCGTCATGATTCAGCAAGCGCGAAGCGAAAACGCGGCCATTTTTTGCCTCGCGTTTTTCACTATGTAGCCACGATGTTGACATTCTGATGGCTTACACGTTACGATTTGTCGGCTCGATCTGTCGGCCCGACAGTATCGGAGCTAGCCTGGAAGCAAGTCATTTTCACGAATCGGCCGTAATTCGGGTGTCAAAACGCGTTCCGATGCTGTCGGGCCAACCGATCGGTCCGACAAATCGTAGCGTGTAAATTAGCCTTTACTAGACTTTTTCCGCCAATCAAAGCCAACAACTGCACGTGCAATGATCAACTGACATGTAGACTTCAGCTCCGCATCCAGCCGGACTTGTTTGGTTTCAGTTGCCGAGCAAGTGGACAAGTGCAACAAGTGAAAGTGCAACGCGCGGTTTCTTTTGAAGTTTGGTTGCGAAAGACGAAAAGCTATCGCGCACAACAGTACCCTGCGAGCAAGCTCTTTGGGGTTGGGGGGTTGGGAGAGATCAAGAGAGTTTGCTCGTGAGCCTTTAGCGGAAAGGGGCGGCTTGTTGCGTCTATTGCACTGTATTTTTATTTCTCCGCCGGTCGCACATGAAAGCTGTGCCGGACTTCAAGTGCAATGTTTGTCGGCCGACAAACAAGTACCACAGGGAGCGATTAGCATAAGGCAATTGTTTCCTTTCAATGCTCTTGCCGCCGCCCATGTAATCAAACTCGCATTATAAGCTTGTAGTAGATGTGCACAGAACTGAAGCGATTCTTTCCGTTTTGTCAGGTTGAATATCATTTCTCAGCGGTCTCACGCCTCAGGACAGAGTTTACTGACCAAGATAAACACTACCCTTGGTGATATGGAAGAAGGATTGATGTGCTTTACTTCCGCCAAGAACGAGGCACAAAATGCCTCACACACGGCTCAGTTGGCCTTCAATATCTCCGAGACAGCCAAACAGGTGAGTTTGTTATTCTATTTGTCAATTTTTACCACTGTAGCTCTCTTTGCGGTTCTAATAGACCTTCCACGTGGTTTTCAACTTTTAATATTGTCCAGTTAGCAAAAATCTATCGACACTGCTGGAAAGAGCACCTTAAAACTAGTAAAATGGACAAGTTGAAAGTGATATCTTGCAAACTGAAATAGCGAAAACATGGTTCTCCAAAGTCGGAAATTTTGCAGACGTTTGTATGCTGGGGCAAGTTTGTGTCCCAGCATACAAACGTCTGTAAAATTTTGCGACTTTGCCTAACTATATCCTTGCGATTTTACAAGATATGAATCTAAAATTTGGCCAATTTGCTAATTTCAAGGTGTGCTCCAGCACTGTCGATAGATTTTTGCTAACTGGACAATATCAAAAGTTAAAAAAAAACCCGTGGAAGGTCTATTTATGGGTGGTGCAGTGGATGTGCAATGAGAACACCTCGCATTTCAAATCCAAATCTGTGTGAATCGGGAGGTAACAGGAATTGCGATCGTTTCATGCACAGCTCAGTTTGTATACAGCGACGGTTGGTTCGTAGCCGGGGTGTCAGTCGAAAGACGAGTCACATCAATTCACAGAGTTCAAAAACACTCCACTTGAACATTTATAATCGCTGTTTCCCTAGTCTCCTTCCAGCCGTTATTCGGGTCGTCAGGTAACGCTGTGGGAAGAAGCGTGATGTGGGAGAAGCGTTGCGCGAAGCTGCGTTGCGTGACGATCAAATAACAGCTGCGCGCGAAGTAGGACTATGTTTCCCAGGCCACTGAGGACTATTTATCGTGAATGAAGTTTATTTCTTTTTCTTTTTGACAGACATTCGACAGCAGCAGTGCATCGTTAACACCAGTCGCAGCTATGGTAAACTCGTCCTTCGAAGCGGCAAATGGAAATCTGTCGGAATTAGAACAAGGTCATAAGGATTCTGAACAGCTGCTTGATGACGTCACAGAAGCTGAAGGTATTCCTTTGATCTTTATTTTTTATTATTGTTGAAAGGATTTTTCTCCTAAAATCGTCGTCAAACGTCTTTGGCACACTTACATACATTATCAAATAGGTACTAAAGGCTGATTGTTACATGTACTGACTACAATTACTACGGGCAGTGAAGGCACAAAATTATCAAGTGTCCCAAGACTTTTGTGTTTAATTGTAGCTCTTTTGGATTCAATTTTATTATTATTTTACCCTGGAACTTGCGGACCATTTTTGCAAGTCAACCACGTAGATGAGATTTTATACGGACTGAATTCGATTGAAATTTAATTTCTTCTTCAACCGGTCATTTTAATTCCGATATTTTTCAGTAACTTCTAGGTACCGTACCCACATTTATTTCAAGCCCAATCTTTGCGCAAACAAATTCTCATAATCTTCGTATCGTTTTTAATTAGAATTGCTGGAACAGTACATCGCGCAGAGAGACGAGCTGGAGAGACTGGGCGCAGAGATCCGGGATCTTGACAGAGAAGCTGAAGACTGCTAGCACAGTTCAGTGTGGCCGCAGACCAGTACGCACAGTGCGCGGGCGCATGATAAATTTCGCTGGCCAGAACAACAGAAGGCACCCGTAGTAGTGTAAATAGTTATATTAGAATATTATTGTTATTCTAAAGTTATCAACGTAACTTTGTACTTTGCGATATACAAGTGGTAGTCGTGCAAGTGTAATTTTTTTAAGACACCATATCGGCTTTACATTCTCGCATTGCGAGAAGTCAGTTTGTTAAGGGTCAAGAATCACACTATTTTAAGTGTTTCTGTAACATTCTAGGCTCGATTACCAGCCGCTGTTCGGGAAATGAAACGGGGACTCGAGAGAGCGGTAACTCCTCTCTCTAGTTCTCCGCGCTCTCGTTCTCTCCGCGAAAAGAAAGAAAAGGAAAAGAACGCCTGATCGCAGGTTAGAGAGCGGCGGAATCGAGCGTAGCAACATACTAAATGGTCTTCATTTAAAGTGAAACCTAACAAAAAGAGTGGTTTAAAAAAGGATACAGTAGAGTGTCAAATTAAAAGCAAGCTGGAACAAATTCAGTCAGAAGTCGACAGACTGAAAGTGAAATCTCGGCCTTATAATGAATGCTCACAAATCATCTTCGTTTGTTGGGCAGCTAAAAATATTCCTCGTTGATTTTTTCATTTATAATTTGGAGCTCGTACTAAAATTAAGGCGTTTTGTCCGGGAGGCGTGGTGGCCTAATGGTTAGCGCGTTTGGACTTCGGACCGAGCGGTCTGGGTTCTAGCCCTGGCCTGGGTCATTGTGTTGTGTTCTTGGGCAAGACACGTAACTCTCACATTGCCTCTCTCTCCACCAGGAGTATAAATGGGTACTGGCGAATTGTCAGGGTAACCAGACAAAAATGCTGGGGGTTAGTTACCGCCTACTAACTATACTCAGAACTAGTCGCTTGATGCTATGGAAACCAGAGTTATTGGGCTTGCAGACATTTTGAATCACTACATATGTCATATCAATACTGACTGTAAATACAGCTTATTCGATGGTTTAATATACACGAGGATATTTTGCGAGTTGCGTAGTATTTTTTAACGAGCCCCGTCGGGGCGAGAAAAAAATGCAAAATTCGTCTGCAAACTTTCTCTACTAATGTGCTATTTTCCGTATTCGCCCTGTTCAACTGGTCAATACGCTCTCATATTTTACGTGTTTCTCTTGACCGTATATGGTGAAATGACGTAATAGTGGAATAATAAAGCAGAGTATTGTAAGTTATTATTTTTTTGGGGGGGGGGGGGTAGGGGGAATTTTCGCAATTAGCAAATAATGAAAAATGCACTTAAAGGTCAAATGCAACGAAATTTGGCATTTTTTTCTTTTGTCGCGAAAACTGTTTCTTTATACTAGCATCAATCATACTCAACCCTCAAAAGCTGGTTTGGGGCGATTTGTGGCGCTTATAAGGCACGAAATTCGATAATTTCCGATAATTTCCGACGGCCTTAACGAAAACGAACCAGGAATGACCGCGCTTGGAATGGAAACGAATTTGCTGTTTTTGTGATGTCATATGTGGTGAGCTTGTTTTCACGCGCGTGTTTTCGCGCGTGTTTTCAGCAACGTGTGAAGGTCGATGCGAAGAAAGCTTTACTGAATTTCTCACATTATATTGCTCTCTTATCATTGACACGTGAATGGAGAACTACGCAGTGGAATTAAAGAACTTGCATTTCTTCAAAAAGGCGAGTGCTCATTTGATTTTAACCGACAGAATTTGAGTTTGTTGTTGTTTTGGAAATCCTGAGTTTCACCGCCCGCGCTAGCTAGCTTACGGTTTTTAAATTACAATCTCCGTGTTTAGACTCAATTCCTTAGTTTAATCATTTGCTTTCGTTTCTCCTTTTTACTAAACAAACCTTCCGTTAAGTTTTCATTCAAGAAAGAAACCTAGTGATACCGGTAGTCCCGGCAGAAAATAATTATCGGCAAGTATAAATTTATAGTTGCTCCGTACGTTGAAATTGAATGCAAGCTTGAATTGAGTTTGACGAGGCTTCGCATAAAATGAAAATTGTAAAATTGCCACCCGACCGAATGCAAAAATTAGATTAACATGGGAAATGAAATTGTAGAAAACTGAGGAAACAGTTTTACTCGAAAAATGCTTTCAAGAGTATTGAAGAATGAAGATTGTCCTAAAATTTGCCGGTTGCGACTTTGAATGGTTTTTGTGTTAATTTGAAATAGCTTCTCATTTCAGCTGCTTTTTATAGTGGTGACATTCTGTTCGAGGCTCCATCGTCTGTTCTTCGCAGCTACGTACCTTTCTGTAATTACATATTTCGGTATAAGAAATTAATCGTCCGAGTTTCTTGTTATTTGGATTCATTAACTTAAGGTTTTATTTCTTCGGTTGTGTTTATAGCGACCTTGCGTTAATAAAAACAGATTTCAAGATTTCTAGCATCACAGAACCATGCAAGTAGGAAACAAATAAAAACGTTATTTGCCGGCCTTTTTATTGTAGGCTCAGATTAGAAAAGTAGTTTGTGGATCTGTCAAATCAAACCTGATACAAGAAAGTTTGCGACTTTATACCTTTAGCTTTCTGCGTTTCGCAAAGGCTGAACGTCGTGAACGACCGCATTCCGTGTTCGTCGTGCTTTTTGAAGGACATTCTTGGTCAATACTTCGCTTTATTCCATAGTTGAAAATGGTCGGTAAAGCATCAGCTTTCAGTCGAAGTCTTCGTGGCTTGAACTGAGATCCCAGGTGTGCCCTAACTCAAGATTCTGCTCGAAGCTTTCAGGGGAGAAATGCACGGAGCAAAGACGAGATGCTGCAGTTGGCGTGAAATATTTCCTTTTCATTAATCTCACCCATTCCTTGCATCTCTTCTCGTCTTTAGGGAATGTAAAAAAGCTTACGCCTGATTTTGAACAGTTACTGCAGCACAAAACACCATACTTGTTGATGTTTTGAAACTGCAGAATTTTGTAATCTCGCTCTTCTCGCGGACTCGCGCGTGTATGTGATGTCATATGTGGTGAGCTTCCCATTTCCGACAATTTTCCGAAGTTTGCCCGAACGCTTCCGTTTGTGGAAGCGAAAAAAAGGCGGTTTTCAAAGTCGAATATCTCGACGACGTTTTGTCCAAATCGTTTCAAACTTAAGAATATGATTATTCATAATATTCCCTATTATTTCGACTTAAAACTAATCTTACTAAAATTTTGTTGCATTTGACCTTTAACAGGTAAATAGCCGGAAGGCTTTTTAAAACCTTTAGTTTCGCTGAAACCTACTAGTCGATAGACAATTGTTCGCGATTTTTTATTAATCAGGAACCATCTTATTTAGTTTTCATTGCTCGTCGTGTTTTTATTTTTCAAAGCTGTTTTGTTTTCGAAATCGGATAAAACAACATATATTTTACATTGTAACTGCTGTTTTATGGTATTTTTAAGAAGTACGAGTCAGTAGGCGAAATCTTTATGAATGATTTATTTCCAAGTTGATGTACAACAGAAATAGTTTTACCTTAACTAAGTTGAACGTCCATATGAAGTTTTTTAATTATTAGACAAAAGTGTGTAAAGCTCGACTCTATACGAATACCGATGCAATAGGAATTGTAAAATTTTCATAGGTAAACCGGACAGTGTCTTGCTTTTTCCATCTCATATTTTCGATTTTTTTAATGGGCCAAGATAAGCGCATGTGCAGAGTCCAAAATTACCTTTCAATCAAAGGAAACCTAAAACTAATAGTTTACAAAGGTAGATAAACATTGGAGATAATAATGAGCCAAGAAAGGAATAAGGATGGCTAAGATCGGGTAAGATTGAGACGGATGACGAACGACGAAAAAAATTGGGCTAAATTGTCAAGATTGCGCCATCACGGCGTGATGCAACCTCGTTCCCAGGGAGAAGCCCTGGGAACGAGGTTGGCGTGATGTAATCCCTTTAATTTCATCACTGTGTTCTGAATACCGATTGGACAAGTCTTGACACTGACTAAAATTAAGGTGAACTTCCCAACTTTAAAGAGCTCAGTACATCACAGATGGCGCCTCTTGAGTTCACCATTCACAATCCGTCTTAATCTTCTCCATCCTCAACCATCCTTGTTCCTGTTTGGTTTATTATCACCTCTGGTGTTTTTCTACCTCAGTAAACTGTTATTTTGAAGCTGTCTTCAATTTGAAGGTGATTTGCTCTACGCAAAAATGACTTAAAATATCGTGACCCACGCGAAGATGAAAGAATCGAACCACTGTTCATATCTGCTGTTCATAATTTCCACTCATTTGATTTGATGTGAAAGGAAACGATAGTTTTTAGATAATATATAATTCCACTCCGATCAATTTAGGTAGCTTATAAAAGCGTATCATAATAAATAGTGTGTTGTGCAGTATTTATTTATAAGATGAATAATAGTTGACATTTTACATTGGATTTTTAATGGCAATAAAAAAGCTTTTTATTCATGAGCTGTGTGGTAATATTATTCCAAACCATGAAAGCACTCCAGTGTTTATTTTGCGTCAGAGAATCAATGTTTTGACAAATCAGTTTTGAGTTTTATTCTGCAATCAAAAAGTTGCAAGCACTCAAGTCTCGACCTAGTTCCCAAGAAGAAAGAAAGAAAGGGCCCTGGGAACGAGTACCCAATTTCATACCCAGCAGCCATAGGGGCATTCATCGATTGGTCGCTAGGATACATCAACCTGCTAACTCCTCTCTCTGGCCTTACTGGTTCATTCCTCTGCAGAGGCTCCCATGGGAAGAAAGAGAACTTTCTTCCCATCGTCCACCGCGCGCTTTTATAGATTACACTCTTCCCAATCTCCGCGCGCTATTTTTATTCGCGGAATATGACTGATTTATTTCGTCATTTCAGGGACTAACTTCTCTGCCAAGGTTCACCACCCAAAACTGTACCCCTCTCACCTCGCGGAATACGACTGATTTATTTCGTCATTTCAGGAACTAACTTCTCTGCCAAGGTTCACCACCCAAAAACTGTACCCCTCTCACCTCGCGGAATATGACTGATTTATTTCGTCATTTCAGGAACTAACTTCTCTACCAAGGTTCACCACTCAAAACTGTACCCCTCTCACCCGCGGAATATGACTGATTTATATTTCGTCATTTCAGGAACTAACTTCTCTACCAAGGTTCACCACCTAAAACTGTACCCCTCTCACCTCGCGGAATAGGACTGATTTATATTTCGTCATTTCAGGAACTAACTTCTCTACCAAGGTTCACCATCCAAAACTGTACCCCTCTCACCACGCGGAATATGACTGATTTATATTTCGTCAATTCAGGAACTAACTTCTCTACCAAGGTTCACCACCCAAAACTGTACCCCTCTCGCCACGCGGAATATGACTGATTTATTTCGTCATTTCAGGAAAACTAACCTCTCTACTAAGGTTCACCACCCAAAACTGTACCCCTCTCGCCACGCGGAATATGACTGATTTAATATTTCGTCATTTCAGGAACTAACTTCTCTACCAAGGTTCACCACCCAAAACTGTACCCCTCTCACCAAGCGGAATATGACTTATATTTCGTCATTTCGGGAACTAACTTCTCTACCAAGGTTCACCACCCAAAACTGTACCCCTCTCACCACGCGGAATATGACTGATTTATATTTCGTCAATTCAGGAACTAACCTCTCTACCAAGGTTCACCACCCAAAACTGTACCCCTCTCGCCACGCGGAATATGACTGATTTAATATTTCGCCATTTCAGGAACTAACCTCTCTACCAAGGTTCACCACCCAAAACTGTACCCCTCTCGCCACGCGGAATATGACTGATTTAATATTTCGTCATTTCAGGAACTAACTTCTCTACCAAGGTTCACCACCCAAAACTGTACCCCTCTCACCAAGCGGAATATGACTGATTATATTTCGTCATTTCGGGAACTAACTTCTCTACCAAGGTTCACCACCCAAAAACTGTAACCCCTCTCACCACGCGGAATATGACCGATTTATTTCGTCATTTCAGGGACTAACTTCTCTGCCAAGGTTCACCACCCAAACCTGTACCCCTCTCGCCACGCGGAATATGACTGATTTTATATTTCGTCAATTCAGGAACTAACTTCTCTACCAAGGTTCAGCACCCAAAACTGTACCCCTCTCGCCACTGGTTCATTCCTGTCGAGGTTACCAATGGGAGAAAGAGATCTATCTTCCCATCGTCCACCGCACACTTTTATATTACACTCTTCCCAATCTCCGCGTGGTATATTTATTCGGCGCGCTCACGAGAGAGTAAAAAATTGTATATTAGGTAATCACATGATTTCGAGTGCAATTTGGAATAAATAAGTAAGAAAATTTATAGTCTGAAAATTTAAGTGCTTATTTATTCCAAATTGCACGAGAAAAATCATGTGATTACTTATTAAAAATACTGATTACTGAGGCTGATCATGAGGAGCCCCTAGCCTGCGTTGCAGACGGACTCAACCGCCGGTAAGGAGCCCTTGGTCTTCCTAAAACTTCGTAAAAATTCCATAAGTATTCGCAAAGTTGGCAAATCTTGGAAGTCTCGGTGATCTTCGGCAATCTTCAGGTGATCTTCGGAAGTCTTCGGGTGATCTTCGGAAATCTTCGGTAAACCTCAGGTGAAGTTCGGAAATCTTCGGAAGTCATCGGGTGATGTTCTGAAATCTTCGGGTGAACTTTGGCCATCTTCGGCATACCTCGTATGACCGTCGGGAGCCATTCGGGGTTTCCGTACTAACTTCGGAAATCTTCGGAAATTGTAATTTGCACTGGTGTTACACTTGAACTGCACTGCTCTTAGCCAATCAGAATGGAGTAATTTTTTCAAGTGTATTATTAATTGAAATATCACACAGATAAAGGACTTACACTATTTTGCATGTCTGCAGGATTTATTTACTGTCTTGCAATCCTCAAAAACACGTTTGGCCGAGTGCTATCTCCTTCGTTATTACATAATTATCAAACACTGAACACCAAACCACGCTATCTAAATTAAACTGAGTTAAATACAACTCCTATTCGAGTATTACTAAGTACTGATTTGGGTTTGGAACATTACAATATTTCCATACAAAAAACTTGCAAGGTTATTATTACAAACTTCTTTGTTATTCCTAACTAGGTTACATACAAACTACTAACTCAAACGGATGTGTGCTACACTAATCTTCGACCAGTTAAAAATTATACAACGAGGAACGCAGAAAAATTATAACTATTACAATATTCACTAATCACCATCCTCGGAAACCCAGTGGCTGTTTTTTTGTTACTTCGTCTCGCCCGATTAACTGCCCCTGGGTTTCTTTCGAGGATGGCGTATCACTACGCTCGATTTCCGCCGCTCTCTCGAGTCTGTTCTTCGTAGCGTGGGCTCATTTTCCCGAACAGCGGCTGGTAATCGAGCCTAGCGTATCACTTGTTCTGTTTAAGAAAATTCGTCACTATTCTCCACAAAGTCTACACGCCATGAGTGAAAACTGGCCTCCTCACAGACTTTTCTTTTGGCTCGTCACGCAATCTCTCCTCCCATTCGTTGGGAGGAGAGATTGCGTGACGAGACAAAAGAAGAAAGTCTGCGAGGAGGTTAGAGTAAAACTGGAGAGAAACTGGTACGAGTCACGTGGGTCTTTCGCCTCCTGAAGAAGTAGCCGGCAGAACTGACGGGTTATACGGCCGGGATTCTGAAAGCAAGGAGAACGCGAAGCACGAAACACGCGTGTCTCGCAACTCGCGCTCACCTCGCGTGTCTACTGCGAGCCCCGTAAAACCGCTGTTCTGCCAGCTAGCGTTTGAAGTTACTGCCCATTCCAGGGCAAGCGAAACTCCGATGCAGGCAAATTAATGCAGTGTGCGGCATCGAAGTCCATCAGGTACTGTAACACCTACGAAAAATAACACTTCATCTGAGCTGTGATCAGGATCTAATTTCTCCTTACAGTAGCAACACATCGCCATGCACACAGGTGATGAGTATAAAGAAAATCATCAACTAAGGGATATCTTGATGCCATCACTAGATTCTCACCACTAACATTAAAAGAAATATATGGAAATCAGTTAGGAGAGTTAAAGGAGCTACGTCACGGATGGCGCATCTTGAAAAAAATGGCCAAATTTTTCAAGTTCGCTATTCACAATCCGTCTTAATCTTCTCCATCCTCGACCATCCTTGTTCCTGTTTGGTATTATCACCTCTTTGGTGTTTTTCTACTTTAATAAACTGTTATTTTGAGGCTTTCTTCAATTTGAAGGTGATTTTACACTTCGCAAAAATGACTTAAAATATCGTGACATAGCTCCTTTAAACATTTCAAGCATCTCACCAGAAACATTAGAAGATGAGTTCTTTGTTCCTCTGAAAAGATCTTGACCTGATGATAATATGAGAAAAAAACCCGCGTTGTGTTAGAGCGGTTTTCAATTGAGTGTTGTAAAAACCAAACCAAAGCAATTACAATGGCCAATCACAACAAACGTAAACAACACAATGAACCAATGAGAACTCGAAGCAGATACACGTGACCGGCGCCAAGCGCGGGAAAACAACGCGTGCCGACCAAGTCGCGATTGGTTTTGGTTTTTACATCGGATTGGTTGAGAAAATGGCGCGAGTTTTTTAAACCAATCACAGAGCGAAGTTAAGATTCCGGATTACTTTCGACACTCAATGAACACCGCTCTGTTACAACCAACACCTTTGATCAGACATAGAAAAGAAAAGCTTCAAAAAATGAATGAATATGATAAATCGTATGCGGCTCACCTAACATCATTGGAAAATCCTTGCCGTTTAGCTCGACAAAAACTTTTGTACATCGACCGACATAAATTCAACGTCAACGTTCAAGCTATTCCCACATGGCTCCTGCAACACAGAAAGTGAAAGATAACTCCTTTTAGTATATACCAAGCCAGTGGATAGTGTTTTTTGCGCGCTCTGATTGGCTACTCAAAAAAATTGCTTCCAACAATAAGCCCCTCCTGAAAACAAACCACCAAAAAAAGCCTTTTGAACGAAACTAAGCCCAGCAGGTGTTTTATTATTGGTATTTTACGGGACACTTTGACGCTGCTTATTCAACGTAATTTGACTTGTCACACAAACATAGCTGCACTCACTCTTAGTAGCTTGATCAGGAGCAGCGAGGTATTCCCACATCGCGTCTTCACTATCGCCATCAACTAGATTAGGATACCTGAACAAGTAAAAAAACAAACAGATTTTTTTATACTCCATTTTCTGGCGCTGATCCAAAGTACACGAAATAAACATATGCGTCATGACCAAAGTAAAGGAAAACACACAAGTCTAATTTTTTTAAAAAGTGAGATTATTACCTGAATTTTAGAAACTTCACCAGGAGATCATTGCCACGGTTTGAGCTAACATCTCCTTCCCTGAACAGAAACGAAAAAAAAAAATCAGTTATGGTCATAGGGAAAGTGCTGGTTGTTTGTCAGCGGTTTACGCTTTGGTCCACGGTTGATTGACAGCTAGGTGTGAGAATGGCCTGGTCAGGCTTGTTTTAGTGCAGAGTAATGATTAGCGGGTAGCGATCTGCTATGGACGTGATATGTACTCTTGTGGGGGTAGCGCATCCACTACTAGGTTACAAATGTCGAATGTTTGAAAATCTGAATTTGTTTCAATTGCCATGCATTCTTGTCCAACTGTTTCTTTGCCTGGTAGCTACACTGTAAACAACTGTCCGACTCCCTCACACCCATTCATTTTCTAGTAATCACCAGGGATGGGTAGTTGACTGCTGCGACGTTAAACTCTGCACTATCCTTTTCGTCTCTGAGTTTAAACCAGAACTTCTTGTTTAACTAGTGGAGAGAAGCGTTGCGTGACAAGCCAGTGAACGTGTAACGCATTATACAAGTGACACAGTAAATAAGCTGGATAGTGAACCGAACAGTTTATGGCAAAGAGAGACACGCAATGGTCTTACACAGTTGTGATGATCTCATCTCTCATCCGCCTGATAAGCAGCACTGGACCTGGGTAACTGAAGGATACAAACAACTGTATGATCAGTGAATGATTTCTCCTAATAGTCACTATGTAACAAGTGGAGAGAGACACCTAGAAGGATAATTTCTGTGTTTGACATTAAGGCTTAAAGACAGTCTTTTAAATGCACTATACACATACACTGTAATAACACAGATAAATCAAATGAGTCTTCGTCCTAAGATAATTATGTCAAAATACCTGCACAACAGACGAGCAATGTCTGAGATGAAAATATTCCTTTACAACCCTTGTTGTAAAACCACCTGTAAACAAAATGCCATGTGATGAAGTCTCGTGACTTAAGTAAAACTAAAATTAAATTACCAAAATAACACAAGCAAATGAATACAGCTGTGAATATAAAGAGGTTTATTGCATATGACATTATTCTTTCCTAACAGTACTTTCTGTAGCGTGCAGCGGTGTGCGGTCAGGGGTATCAAGAAGAGTGTAATACAGTCTCATACATGTATTTGTTGTGTATTCGCACTCTAAAATCATTTGACATGCTGTATAATAATGTACTGTACGTACTAAACTAATTATTAAAACCCAAAGCAAAAACATACAATGGATGGCAAGCTAGGGAAAAGTCACATAAGGTAACTCATAATAGGTTTTGGTGACTTGAACCCATGAACCTGGCGATACAGGTACAGCACTCTAACCAACTGACAATAAATTCAAAGTGGCTTACTTATGGCTTCAGGCATCTTGGTTTGAGCTAGAGGCACTATGTCATCAAACGTAGCATCCAGCACCTACAAACAGTGAGACAACAATTGACTTTGATTTTGCAGCACTACAGTGTAGTTCCTTAGAGTGCGGATTTTCACTGAGTGTCCAAAAGTAATCCGGGATGCTTTGGTTTTGCTTTACAGTGACTACACTTGTTGATTGGTTTAACAAAATTGCACCACCTACTCAACCAATCAGATGCAAAACCAAAATGAATCATGACTTGGTCAAACGCATTTTCCCACGCTTGGTGCTGGTTAGAGGTATTTGCTCCGAGCTCTCACTGGTTCATTTTGTTGTTTTCATTTGTTGTAATTGGCCAATGTTATTGCTTTGGTCTAAATTATAACACTCACAGTTGAAAACTGCTCGACTATTAACTTATTGTACAAGGCAATGTACTAACGCATAGCCACCAAGATGTGGGTGAACTCTTGATGCCCAGACAGCAGGATAACCTCCTAATAAACAGACAAGGAAAATAATGTAATCATTAACAAGCTTACAACAAACTAACAGTTGAAAACCTCCCATAAGCGGACACCCTCTGGACCAGAAAAAAGTGTCTGCTTAAGAGGGGTCTGCTTATGGAAAGTTAAAAAATTTAGTTTGTATGTACAGTAGCTGGGAACACGACAAGTGTCTGCTTACGAGAGATGTCCGCTTACGGGAGGTGTCTGTTAGCAGAGGTTTCAACTTGATCTCATATTCCTGGGAAATTTATTGCAATTTACATGTACCGGTACATGGCAAATAACTTAACAACAACAGCAGGGTACAAAATCAACAAAGATATCAATGGCATACTATACTGATTTGGAAAGCACTCACCAATGGACCAGGCATATATAACTATTTTAGTAACTGGAAAGCCAAGTTTTTCAACAGCATATTGAATCACAACATCTACA
The DNA here is from genome assembly GCA_029204205.1 of Desmophyllum pertusum. NCBI lineage: Eukaryota > Metazoa > Cnidaria > Anthozoa > Scleractinia > Caryophylliidae > Desmophyllum > Desmophyllum pertusum. The sequence goes on along the minus strand of MU826074.1, from coordinate 860 downwards.
GCATTCCTCTCAGATTCTGGGCTAGGCACACCCTGCAAAAATACACAATAAAATTGTACTTCATTTCTCTATGGGAATTTGTGGTTTTCCATTTAAAAAAAAATGAATAAAAAGGCATTAATTTTGTATTTCCATGTGGCAATGTAGGTTGCTGAGGCTAAGCTTATTATTAATCATGAAGTTAAATACAATTTAACCAGTTAACCAACAACGAGTGTGCAGTCAGCTGTCATACAATGTAGTGGTCAGCGGTTCTTAGCTCATTGACAGGGCTCAGGAGTCCATGTTCCTTGGACGTAATGGCGTGGTGTTATGCGCTCGTATGCATGACGGTATTTCAGTGATGTTTAGCGAGTTTCTTCCTAGGCAATTACATGTACATCGCAGTGTTCCATTACATGTATGTAGCTCATGCTATCATGAAACTACAATACCATCATGAACTGACAAACTTTTACTGGAAGTTTTTGAGGCAATCCAGCTTGCAAACTAATGAGGCTGATGATTTTTTACATGTATGTCAAACTGTAATGTCAATAAACGACACAGTTTGATATATATTTTACTGTGGGTAGTGAACATTTGTAAACAGTTTTTCGTTTTGAAGTTATACTTTAACTTACATTGCTGCCACCAGCAAAACCGAGGATAGATGATCCATCCTAACACTGAATATCTTCCGCTGAAAAAAAAATAAAAAAAAAATCCGTGAAAAACAAAAAAGTCAGGGGGAGGGGAGGGAAGGGGGGGGGGAGAGAGGGAAGGGGGGAGAGAGAAGGGGGAAGGGAGTCGAGGAAGAGGGGGAGAAGGAGCGAAGAAAAGGATAGCGGAGAGAGGAGGGGAGGAAGGGGGAAAAAAAG